>PKRV01000155.1:212324-264511 GCA_003709505.1 Hyphantria cunea
GATCCAGGAAAACCTAATTGCCCACCCTTATTCAGGTGTCTTGTGGAATCAGGTATAATAAATACACTCATTTCATTTATAATTATTTTCTTCCTATACCATATCCGATCAAATTTCAAATTTGGGCAAAATTCCAAATGATATCCTTCATTGAAATGTTCTAATCTTTATCTATGTGTTTTTAACCACTCGTGTTTTTGTTTGAGTTTGTGGTCACACCGATTTGGTAGTTCGGGTGTTTTCTATGTATAATATGTATGTATTTAGAAAATAAACGGTATATATGACTGCCTCTGTGGCGCAGTGGTAGCGTCAGCGACTGCTGTGCTTGAGGTCTTGGGTTCGATTTCCGGGTCGGAGCAAATGTTTGTATGATCTGCGAATATTTGTTTCGGAGTTTGGGTGTTTTCTATGCATAATGTGTATGTATTTACAAAAAAAAAGTATACATGTATTAATATCAGTTGTTCTAGTACCCATAGTACAAGCTCTGCTTAGTTTGGGACTAGATGGCGTTGTGTGTTAATTGTGCGAAATATTTATTTTATATATGTATTTATATCAGTTGTCTAGTATTCATGACACAAACTCTGCTTGGTTTGGGATTAGATGGAGTCCGAAATATTCATTTTGTGTCAAAGTTGCATTCTATAACATCAAATTAATTCTTGGTTATGTATCTCCGTAATTTAACAGGTCCCCTTGATCATTTTATATGAATAAAATAACACTTTAGTACGTGTTTCAATAACATTACGTTTTCAGTTAAGAAGTACATATCAAATGATTCCAAATATTTTTCTCAGGAAACGACTACGGCGTTTGCTGTCCAGCGTCACTTGAACTTCAAAAGGCAGGCACTTGTCCTGTCCCTACGAACAATGACCTAGACTGTGGGACTCCCTGCGCCCACGATCTTGAATGTCCTTCAATGCAAAAGTGTTGCGATGGTGGAGAATGTGGCAGACACTGCATATTACCGCACAATGTCACTATGTGTACTCAACAGAAGATGATAGCAGAGTTGCTGGTCATCAGCGAAAAGGAGGGAAGAGGATATGTGCCTCAGTGTGGTCAAGACGGATCATTTATTTCAAGGCAGTGTTCCAGAAATGGATTAGTTTGCTGGTTCGTTTAGCTCAGTTTTTTAATGTTAACACAGAGCACCTAAAAAGCATTCGACTCTCAAATTTAACCAGTGCATTTTTGTCATACTGTTTCATAACCACTAAAAATGATTTCCAGGTGCGTGGACTCTGAAGGCAATAAGCTCCGAGGCTCAATGGGACCGTCTTCGTCAGTGAAATGCTCAAGTTCCCCTCTCCCAGCGCGAAGTGGAGCTCGAAGCTTGGACTCGTGCACCCGTGCGTTGTGCGCTGGAGTGTGCGAGTACGGATACAAAACTGGTGCAGATGGATGTCCTACATGCGAATGTGACGATCCTTGTGCTGGATTCCCCTGCCCTGATAATGAGGAGTGTGTCAGGGTTAAGGACGCCGAATGTTCCGGGGAATTGTGTACCGGATATCCAGTTTGTAAGTATGAACTGAAAAGAAGATCCTTGAAGTATCTAGTGTAAGATCTCATGAGTTGCAGTAATCGCTTCGCCTATCAAAAATATTGTTTGATTTGATTTGAAGCACGTCCTTCAAACATAAAGCATGTTAATAAACTTTCTTGAATTAAAATATGAATTGCAAAAATAACGTCTCAAAAGGGGCTGATAACCAGACCCGAAAAAAAAAGGTTTTAGATATACTAACGAAAAATAATAATAATAATAGTTTATTGCATAAATTTAACCATACAACAAGAAAGTAACACGGTTATTTCATTTACAATAACAAATTATGTAACAAGTATGGCAAAGAATTATACTATATACTATATACTAACGAAAAAATTGTGTACATAATTAACAAAACTATTAATTAACTATTAATTCCAGGTCGACCGAAAGGATCTTACGAGAACCCTTGCGAAGTTGGGGCTCCAGCCACAGACGAGGATGGTTCTTTAGTTCCTTGTGGAGTCGAAGCTGATTGTCCCCTAGGGCACGCTTGTACAACTACAAGAAGAAACGGATTAGCTGTCTGCTGTCCAGACCCTCATTATGTTGATAATTCTACTGATAGCGAACTTATGGAGGTGAGTTTCCAGCATGAATATAATATTTCTTTTTCAACAGAAGGATAAAGTAGGTACTTGGAAAATATTTATAGTAAGTGTATTCGAATGGCACGTATCCCTCATATTATAAATTCGAAAGTGACTCTATCTGTCACGCTCTCACGGCTAAACCGCTGAACCGATTTAAATAAAGTTTCAAATATATATTCTTTGAATGTCAAGGAAGGACATAATCTTTTTGGAGATCGTTTTTTGTTTTTGCGAAAGACGGTCCCCATTTCATGTCATCCACATTTTTTATATTTTTTATCATTAATTCCATCACGACGAAGACTTGAAGACTCGAAGACTTAGAATTGAAGACTTGAAATACTTGACATTGGCAGAAATAGCTGATCCGGCTGATTGCCATTCATCAAAAGGAGACATAATCTTTTACCGCGATAAACAATATAATGCGGAAACACAGATAAAAACCATAAATTTATATACATTTAAATTACTTCACTTAGCATAGCAAACAGTAGTCGACGTCTATAGAGAAACTGTCATAAAATGTCCCTCCTTCTCTTTCTCTTCCAGTTGTAGAACATCCAGAAATTTAGAAAACGCTGTATATAAATTTAGCTTAATTATTTTACAAATATATTGAACATACACAACAGATTTATTAATAACTAATTTACGTTACGCTGAGAAAAAGTAATGTTTTGAAAGAAACCTCCAGCGTTGGTTCAGGGGAACGTGGCGAGTAAACCGCCACATGTTTTCCCCGAATAAACTATCTCGTTTGTACCTACAAACTTATCCATTGTTTTTCCACTATTTCCTTTCAGATAAACTTTGAAACATGTGGTTCAGAGGCAGAAGCTCTCTGCTCACTAAACTCGACCTTAACATGTCCTGAAGGCGAATGCGACAACGACTTCGTATGCTGTGCTACTTCCACTTGCGGCCCAGTGTGCATCGACGCGGCCAAGATGAGACTGCAATCTGACAGGGTCGATGACACAACATCCAGTTAGTTGGAAATTATTTTCTATACTTTTACTTCCATATAAAAATGTCTGCTAATCAAAAAAGACTTTGATCCCAGGGATTGTTTATCGATTTTATATTTAAGCATGAGACCGTTTCTGATGTAAAATATCTTGGCTGGATATTCTCTACTTAAGCAGGGTGCTTAGTAGAAAATTTCCAGCAGCTGTTCACCGTTCTGGACTATTTATTTGAAATTTCAAAGTATCAAAATAAGAGTAAATTTTCTGGCTTTCTGGAATAATTTTCAAGAATCAAAAATTTTAACTGTCATTGCAAAGATATCACTTTACAATAAAAGAAATTGGGTACCCATTTAATTCATTCAGTTCGAACGTCAACTGCCGAACTTGGGTCTATTGTGATGAGAAGTCATGCATTATTTTGCAATGCGTTAGGCCGTTTACTTTGTTTTGTCTTTCTTTAATCTTGACTGCCTCGGTGGCCCAGCGGTAGCGTATGCGACTGCTGTTCCTGAGGTCTCGGGTTCGATTCCCGGGTCGGATCAAATGTTTGTATGACCTGCAAATATTTGTTTCGGAGTTTGGGTGTTTTCTATGTATGATATGTATGTATTTACAAAATAAAAAGTATCTAAGTATTACATCATTTGTCTAGTACCCATAATACAAGCTCTGCTTAGTTTGGGAAAAAAAAAAAAAAAAAAACAATTTTTTTCATACATTTATAAGAAATACTATACTCTCTAGTGTGTGAATATCTTCGCGATTTCGACGAGAAAATGGAAGGCACAGTAGACGGAATGAAACTAGCTTTACCGGCTCCAACCTGTAAGCCGGATGGTTCATTCACTCCACAACAGTGCGCCAACGGCCGCTGTTGGTGCGTGGACTCTTTTGGAACGGAGATACCAGAGACCACTACCAACAATGCTTCAGCAATTGACTGCGATAAGTAAGTTTTCATTTACTTCATCAACACCTTTACCTCTGAAATGTTAAGCAACGTTATTTAGCAAAGTTTAACGAAACGTGCTCCGGGCAAATAATTCATGCGACTTGCTAAGATACTCTTCAAGATAAGTATTGCATATTTATTGTATTATTATTATATTTCCTCTTCAATGTGGTCGCTTGTAGAATCCTGTACATTTATTAAACCTTCGTAAATCTTATTAATTAATAATATAATTGTTACTAGTTAAATATTAGTTTTGTCTTTCACTGAAACGAAGGATAGTGATATCTGTTCTTCTATTTTCAAATTTTGTCGCGGTAAATGGTGCAATAACTTTTAAAAAAGTATATATTTATTTATATCAGTTGTCTCTGATACCCATAGTACAAGGTCTGGTTAGTTTGGGACTGAAAGGTGTTGTGTGTAAGATGTCGGAAATTTAGTATATTATTATTATAGCTTCGTAGTACAATTACTTACTTGCATTTTTTCTTACAAAGAGTCCGTTCCGAGTTGTCGTGCTTGGAGCTCACCTGCCGTATGGGCTGTGACTACGGTTTTGAGCTGGGACCTGGACGTTGCCCCACGTGCAAGTGTCGCGATCCCTGCGCAGGAGTCACCTGCCCTGACGGTCGTACATGCGCAGCTGTTGATGTTGCGTGTGATGCGGACTACTGCCCTCCTGTTCCTGCCTGTAAGCTAATTTCACGATTGATGTATTCCTACCCGATTTTGGCCACGGTGGCCAACCATAATGGAGACCAGCCAGCAGCAGTGAGTGCACATACACAGATGCACTCAGTTCCCTGACGGCTATCCAATACGACTGAAGAGAGATCAAGCGCAGGACTGACGGCTTTACATGCTCTCCGAGTCATGGATTTTTTGACCCTAACTTCCAAAATTCGGGCTCATTAGGCATTTCTACAAAGAGGCATTCAAGTTAATGTTTTATTAGCAGTCACGCTGAATTAACCCCATACTTAACAACAAACAACAACAACCCATAATGTCCCACTGCTGGGCTCGGGTCTCCTCTCAGGAGAGGGTTAAGGCCATACATACATAAACAGAAACGAAAATATAATGTATATTAACGTTTCTTTTTTTGATAAAATCGTGGATGCGGTTCACTTAGCAACCACCAATGGTAGTTACTTTTAAAGTTTTTGAGGGTATTTAAAATTTCCAACACAAAAACCCTACGTATCACACAAAAAAATCATTGCCTCTGTGGCGCACTGGTAGCGAATACGACTGCTGTGCAAGAGGTGTCTCGGGTTCGATTCCTGAGTCGGGCCAAATGTTTGTATAATCTGCAAATATTTGTTCCGGAGTTTGGGTGTTTTCTATGTATAATATGTATTTATTTACAAAAAAAGTATATAAGTATTAGTATTAGTTATCTAGTACCCATAGTACAAGCTCATAGACTAGATGGCGTTGTTTGTTAAAATGTCCGAACATATTTATTATTTATTTATTTAATATTAATTTTAGTTGCCAGAGTCTTGGTGATTTCGGCACGTGTGTCCATATAAAAGTTTTGTACATCGCCACGACTCAGGGCTTCGACAAAAATTTGTAAAAATATTAACAAACCAATTATTCAGGTCTTCCGAAGAAACCCGGTCAGTGTCCTTACCTGGTCCCATCCAATGGAGCATGCGAATGGTCCTGCAGAAGTGACGCGGAATGCGGTCCGATGGAACGTTGCTGTGCTACAGGTTGCGGAACCTCTTGCACTAAGGCAGTACACCAGACTGCTTGTCAGCAAAGGAGGTTAGTCAGAAAGCCTGTTATTTCTTCAAGTGTTAAGTGCTAATCAACATTTCTTGTACTCTAGAACGATGTTTAAAACGGTTTTGAAAATTTATCGTATGTTTTATTAAATTTAGTGCCATAATTTTATTCAATGTATTGCCTATGGAAGTATCCATACTATCTGCAGTATTGACACGCACAATAGTCAATTTCATTCAATAGTCGGTTTCATATATTCGAATAAGTCATTTATTATCATTGCCTCTCCTTTCTTTTCACTTTTACTCATTCCATCAAGCGTCACATATTCATATTGACACAATAATGGGTTGGATGAAAGGCCTGAGTAGTTCATAAACCTAAGTCTTTAAAAATGGTACATGTATGGGTTATGTCTAGTTACTTTTATGGTATGGTATTTTCAGGGTTCCGTACCTCAAGAGGAAAAAATGGAACCCTTATAGGATCAGTTTGTTTATGATATCCGTTAATCGACAGAGCGCTAGCTCTACACACGGCTGCAGAAAGTGGCAATCCTCCATCCTGGACTTGGGTACCACAATGTAAAGAAGACGGCGCCTATGAGATTGTGCAGTGCCGAGGTTCTGACAAGGCTTGCTGGTGTGTAGACGTTGCTGGTAATGAGGTCAGTATACACTATATATAGATACAAAAAAACAACAACCCATAATGTCCCACTGCTGGGCTCGGGTCTCCTCTCAGGAGAGGGTTAAGGCCATACGTCCCCACGCTGGCCAAGTGCGGGTTGGGGACTGGCAAGAATACGTTGTGGCTACGTAAATCTTGCCGTTGGATGTTTTAAGCCGCCCGAAGGCCTCCAACTAAGCTTCACGACTGTTATCGTATGATAACAACCGGGACCGACTGCTTAACGTGACCTCCGAATCACGGAGACGCTCATGGTAACATACCACCAGCGGTCACCCATCCAGGTACTGACCGCGCCATCGTTGCTTACCCTCGATGATTGTTTCTAATCACCGAGTGCAACTGGGCTATGAGCGCCTATATATAGATACAAAAACGTTAATTATATACAGTAGTAATTTTTTATAGCTTTTGAAATTGGATGAACTTAGATAACAGAGCATATAATTGATTTCAAAACAGTTTAATTCGCCTATTGCGTGTCAGACCACTCATTAAGGATTCTGCTCATGCTTTCCATCAGGCAAGGCAGAGTCATTTTGGCAGCTTATACATAAAAAAAAAAGTAAGGTTCAGAAGTCATCTATATATATAAGCTTTTCACATAAGCGCACTTTACAAGTTTGGCCTGAAATGCTGAACTGACAAAGTAATCTAAGCCGTTATAGTTTTCCTTTAAAATTCATCACAGAGACGAACATGATTCTTTTATATTTTTCGAGCGAGCCCTTTACATTTCAAAGTGACGCCATATTCTAACAAAAAATGAGCTATTATCATCATACCAACCTTTCGATATTTTAAAAGACGTATCTATTGATATCCCAAATAATAGGCTGGATGAAAAAAAACCAGCCTCAAACTCTCTCAATTTTTCTGATATTTGTCTGGTCATTAGATATAAATCGAATCGTGTATTATTGAGTAGTAACAAACAATAGATACTTATATAAATGTTATAATTGGTAGAACTACGATGTCCAAATACTATTTTTACAGATTGCCGGCACCCGCACTTTCAACTCCACACCAAACTGCGATGCACCAATCAAATGTCCAATACCCAACTGTCCCATAGATGATATTTGTGCTAACGGACGGAAACTTGACGATATGGGTTGTCCTACCTGCGATTGTTACGATCCTTGTGCTGAAGCCAAGTGTAGGCCTGACGAGACTTGTGAACTGGTGCCGTTGGACTGTGAGGTAAGAATTTGACCTTAAGGACTCCCACTACGTAACTAGCAGTTATTTTCAATACGAGCCTACCACATGACTCTACTCGACCTGATGGAAAGCATGAACAGATTCCAAAAATGGTGGCCCCCATACTGATTGGGAATGCAGACAATGTAACAAAGCAACACGGTGACCCACACAATGGCAGCCTATTGAGATGCTTCATGGTGGTCATAAATACCACGCAATATCTAGTTATGGGAATGGCCATTTAAAAAAAAACTTTTAGTCGTAGGGACTGTTCATATCATGAATTCCTTACCTATCTTTATTCTTATATCTTCCTTACCTATCTTATATCTTCCTTACCTACCTTATATCTTCCTTATCTATTGTTATGTATGATCATTGAACCAGTTCATAATTTCAGTCATAAAATCAACCTGCTGACTGATTTTCCGTATCCCTTTCATTAATAGTAATGGGAAACCTTGTTTTATTTTATATATTGCATTAAATATTGTGTTATTTTCCACGTGGGAGGACCACGCTTCGGCATGAATGGGCAGCTCGACTGGAGTGATATTACTACCTCACAGAAAACCGGTGTGAAACAGCGCTTGCGCTGTGTTTCACCAAGTGAGGCCCATACCACAACACCTCCCTCCTTCCCTTTCCCCATCCTCCAAAGGCCGGCAACGCACTTGTGACGCCTCTGGTGTCCAAGGACGGCGATAATCGCTTACCATCAGGCGATAGGTATGCTGCAAAAAAAAAAACAATGAAACAACTTACTAGGTCTGGAAATCCTGTTGTTTCAAATATGCCCGACTTATGTGGATTTAATTGATATATTTATCCCCCCCAGGGTGTCTCCTGCCCGCCTTTGGCCCAGTGCGCGCCAGCCCCTCAGTGCCCTGACGGTGTCAACCCTCTGCAAGCTCCTGATGGTTCGGGGCCTCTACTGTGCGGCCCCAGCGCAGCCGCTTGTCCGTTCACGCACGCCTGCAGATTTGCACCGCACGATTCAAGGCCATCGGTCTGCTGTCCTAAGCCACGTAAGTTTTAATTAAATAGTTTCTGGTCTAATCTCTGAAGTGAATGATCAGAATAAATTCTTTAGATAAAGTCTTTAATAAGCATAAGTGAGATTAATGCAGGTAAAACTACAGAGTAAGGCTAGTCTATACAAATAAATGAAATAGAAGTGTCTGTTTGTAATTTCAAACTAGCAACTTTCTATTAAATGTAAAGTAAAAGCAATTATTATTAGTAAATAAAATTAAAGCATCTAAGAGGTATAATGCAAAAGTGCGGAGAGATTTTTTGTCAGGTATCTCCTTGAATATTGTTAACTGTTTTGCAAAACATATTTAAATTACGCAGATATTTTTTTTTGCGGAACATGCTAATCTCTTAAAATATCAGTCGGATCGTCAGATTTCAAGAAAAAAAGAGAACGACAAAAAATATTTTGCCAATAAAAAGTGGTAACATTATAACAATTTTGCAATGGACCCAATTCAGCATTGTGTCTGACAAAACCTCTGATACTGATTTTCAATTTTTTTTTTTCTTATTCTACTGAACCCATACCATGAGTATGGCCTTTCTATATCTGTGTTGTTTCTCAGTCATTCCAGTTCCATCATCTATGCCTCTCGCACTTTTATTCCGCATACTTTATCTTTCTCTTATACGTCGTCTCTCTTCTGCTCTATGGGTGGGACTCCCATCTATCCGTTTTAGGAAACCTATCTATTTATAAACTTTATTTTCTTACATCTAGGAACACAGGGTAAATAAGTTTGGGGATCCATTTTTGTTTACGTTTTTGTTTTCTTATGCTTACTAGTTACATTGTAATAATTTATACAGTTTTACTAATTTATTTTACTTACAATAATTAGATCTTATTTTTATATTCTAATCTATTTATACAGGCTTCATTTTGTTACATATACAGTTTTCCTAATTCGTTTTTTACTTACAATTTTAGATCTTATTTCTATGTTCTTATCTATTTATAGAGGCTTNCTGTAAGCTAATTTCACGATTGATGTATTCCTAGCCGATTTTGGCCACGGTGGCCAACCATAATGGAGACCAGCCAGCAGCAATGAGTGCACATACACAGATGCACTCAGTTCCCTGACGGCTATCCGATACGACTGAAGAGAGATCAAGCGCAGGACTGACGGCTTTACATGCTCTCCGAGTCATGGATTTTTTGACCCTAACATCCAAAATTCGGGCTCGTTAGGCATTTCTACAAAGAGGCATTCAAGTTAATGTTTTATTAGCAGTCACGCTGAATTAGCCCGATACATAACAACAAAACAACAAACAACAACAACCCATAATGTTCCACTCACACACGCTCGGGTCTCCTCTCAGGAGAGGGTTAAGGCCATATTTATATAAACAGAAACGAAAATATAATGTATATTAACGTTTCTTTTTTTAAGAAAATCGTGGATGCGGTTCACTTAGCAACCACAAATGGNAGAGGCTTTCATTTTTCACAAAAATTTATCCTTACACCTAATTTACGTTGAGTTTTAACGTCCCGACTCTTGTTACAATATATATATTATGTTTGTTTTATTTACTACATCTTATTCTATCTTTTTTATTACTATAATATTTATATGCTTATACATTATATCCTTAAAATATAAGTTAACCATATCTTTCTCTTAACTATTACGATTTTTTACTATATCAATGATTTCTGTGCAGTACTCTAAAAATACAGTTTCCCTATCCCGCCTTCCACGGAGCTGATTTTCAATTGGGCCCTGGTGACACTATTCATAAAGCTAGTTTACATAACAGTAATATAATACATATAATTACAAAGTAAGAACACCAAAAGCGATAATTACACACACACAATATCACTCATTACTCCACCATATTTCAACATTGCGGGGACCGCTCGCCAGCGTTTCAGAACCACTATATCAGTGAAACAACTAAGCGATAAACATCACATCACATCAACGACCCATACCGTCCCACTGCAGGGCTCGGGTCTCCTCTCAGGAGAGGGCGAAGACCATACGTCCCCGCGATGGCCAAGTGCGGGTTGGGTATTGACAAGACTACTTACGTTGTGGCTACGTAAATCTTGCCGTTGGATGTATTTAAGCCGCCCAAAG
Source organism: Hyphantria cunea (assembly GCA_003709505.1). Lineage (NCBI taxonomy): Eukaryota > Metazoa > Arthropoda > Insecta > Lepidoptera > Erebidae > Hyphantria > Hyphantria cunea. The sequence continues at coordinate 223,187 of PKRV01000155.1, forward strand.
GCCTCCAACTAAGCTTCACGACTGTTATCGTATGATAACAACCGGGACCGACTGCTTAACGTGACTTCCGAATCACGGAGATGCTCATGGTATCATGCCACCAGCGGTCACCCATCTAGGTACTAACCGCACCGTCGTTGCTTACCCTCGGCGATTGTTTCTAATCACCAAGTGCAACTGGGCTTCATAGCCCATGCGTTAAATGCACAATAAGAAATTACTAATAATAATAAAAACTCCGTATAAAGTTTAACATTTCTGATCACTGAAGCACTTCATATTTTTTCAAATCTAATCTCACATTTTGGTCTTTTTCAGGTACTGTTTGTTTCGAGAACAAAGACGAAGGTTCGTGTTCAGATACTGAAGTGCTGAATACAACGAGATGGTACTTCAACCATGAACGTAACCGCTGTGAGCGGTTCAGGTACCATGGTTGCTCTGGCAACCACAACAATTTCAGAACGAAGGAGGAGTGCAACACTGTGTGTCCACGTAAGCTCGCCATCCTTTTTTAAATTAATTAGTTCTTCGTTGTACGAAATTATTTTCATTTGAAACTCTATCTAATAAATCCTTTAAACAAACGATTAGTTTTCTCTTAAAAATCTCTAACTGTACAAAATTAAACCTATTTTTATTCCTTTTGTAAATACTTTCGAATCTAAAATCCTATGTATAGTGAATATCTTTCGACCTATAGTCCTATGTACAGTACCTTTCTTCTAAGTACCGTTTGTTTTAACAGTGAAAGAAGAAACAGCAAAATTGAACAAGAAGATTACGTTTGATAATGATACAGGCATGTCCTAATTTTTGTACCATAATGTTTTCGATAACTTCACTTAACTATAATGCACTGTGTTCTAATAGCACGCATTGCTTTGTATTGGTCTTGAAATTTTGAGTTTCTTTTTTGTTGGTCGTGGTAATCAAAGATAAGTACACAAATTTGATGAAGCTTGACACGTAAATATAAAACATATCTTGTTACCCTCAAGACACAAGCTAACACTGTTTAAAAAATGTTTTAAACTACTTCACACTAACAAGAAATCATCTGAAGATCGCTGTTTAATCAAGATTAATTCCATTGTTGAGACGAATTCTTTTTATTTTGATATATTATCGATTTTCCGAACATGAAAAATGAATATTCATATTGGACGCTATAACTTTTGCAGGCCTTTTTGGAACCTAATTTGCTTTACTCATAATTTATGATTTTAATAATAGATTTTTATTAGAAAAACCGTACACAAACAACAGAAAACGGTTGGCCATTTATACACAGAATAGATTAGTAGTCTTTTCCCATATGCCAGAAAGCTTTCACAGGACACAACGTTTTCTATTTCTACCCGCAATTTTGTTAATTTTATTGTCTTTCGTAAAAAATACGTAATGGAATTATGGATTTAAATGTTTTATTACGTCTTAAAATATATTAAATTAGTCACAAATAGGACATAATATTCACATGATTGAACATTACCATATTAAAAATCCGAACCGTATTACGAATAGGTATATGTTGCATGAGCATGTTAATGACATAATCGAGTAAATTGATCTATAGCTGTACATACAGACTTCTGCTTGCTGAAGCTATTTCTGATTTTTAAATTACTCTGTTCAGATACAAACTGAAAATATTGTATATTATAAGTATACCTACTAACATAGCCATAGTTGCTAACCCCCGTAGCATTATATAGCCTGTTAATTTGTAGTCCAAGGTTATAATTTGTAATAGATATTTAAGTATTAAAGAGATATTTACGTGTTACATAATTTTTTTTTTTTATATTTAAGCTGCCAAAATGACTCTGCCCTGCCTGATGGAAAGCATGAGCAGAATCCAAGAGTGGTGGTCACCATCCTCAATGCGAAAAAGAACAATGCAGTATGGTGACCCACACTATGGCGGCCTGGGGGGAAAGGGGATGGTGAGGGGGAAAGGGGGCGTTGGATTGGGGTATGGGCCTCCGTTATCCTCACTCACTCGATGAAACACAGCGTAAGCGCTGTTTCACACCGGTTTTCTGTGAGGCCGTGGTATCACTCCGGTCGAGCCGGCCCATTCATGCCGAAGCGTGGCTCTCCCACGGTTGTAATTTCGTAATTTCATGATTATAATAATAATAATTTTCAGTGTTAAGCCCATGTGAAAGACTGAGAGAGAAGAACGAGATAGCAGCACAAAAATACGGCAAAGGCACGTTCATACCGAAATGTGATGGTAATGGAACTTGGGAGCCAGTGCAGTGTATGTCACACATTGGTGAGTAGATAGCATTATTATCTGTATCCAAATATTGGCCAATAGTTTGTTTAAAAATAACTATTGGTAATATAGAATGATATCCATTAAGGAAAGGGGAGGGAATACAAAAAAAAAGTTTTTTAGTATCAACAACTGATCATCATCATCATCATCTCCCTACCCTTTTCCCAACTTTATTTGGGGTCGGTGCAATGAGTTTTCTTCCTCCATTCTCCTCTATCACTCGTCAGTACATCGCTTACTCTCTTCCTGGCCTTGTCCTCTTCTGCGGAGTCCATCCTTTTTTTCTCAGCAGCAACTCTTGTCCTTAATTAAAAGCTTAGTAAAACTATAAGCCCCTTTTTGGAAAGTTACTCTTTCACATAAAATGGCTAAATGGATCTACATGAGATTTGGCACAGTTTAGTCGGAAAAAGCATTTAGGCTATTTCTTACCGCAAAAACTGCATTCGCAGGTGATAAAATAAATTTTGTGTTTTAAATTTAATTTCCAGATGTCTGTTGGTGCGTAAGCTCGAGAGGGGAACCACTAAAGGGATCTTTAGTCAGAGGCGGTGAACCCCATTGCAACTTCAGACAAGCGAGAAAGTATATTCCTCGTGTTAATCTTGATGAAAAGGCCAGAGCCGACGAAGGTAAGTCACGGTATATTATGCTTAAAATAAAATAACTTAAGAGTTAAGTCTCGTTCTAAAAAGAAATAGCAAAAGCCAAAAGTATTAGGGGTTGCATTGTTATAAAAATACCACTCCCGCACTAGTAATAAATTCTGTGTCACGTAAAATGAATTCAAAAAACAGTTAAATAAAAATAATTTGTAGATCACAAATATGACGAGCGAATCCATAACACTAACCCCATTAAGAAGCGGTGTGTAACTGCTTAAAACACAACGCCAATTGTGCAGTTCTTCTTTTAATGAGATGGCAACCAGCTAGATCAGCTAGTCAGAAAATGTCAAATATTTAAAGTCTTCAAATCTTGAACCATCGAGTCTTCAAGTCTTCGTCGTGATGACATTAATGATAAAAAAATGTGGATAAGATGAAATGGTGACCGTCTTTTGAAAGAACAAAAAACTATCCCCAAATGTGCAGTTAGTTGTGTGTGTTTTAATATATTTATAATATTTTACTATATTTTGCAGTGTTAGAAGAACTGATCAGACAAATGACAGCGTACAGAATAGACGAGTTCGATGAAGATGACGACGCCGATGTAGACATCGATCTCGATGCCGTAGTTCGAGAAGGTGACAAGGAACTGGAACAGAAAGACGAAGCTGTATTGATATCGGAAGTAGTGGAAGTAAAACCTGCGGAGAGGACGAGGATAGTAGAGAAGCCTCTAGAAGTACAAACTGACAAAGATAACGTCTATTTAGATACTATTTCCGTTAAATTCAAAACGAAATGTCAAGCAATGCAGGAACAAATTGAAAAGGGTGAGTAAAAGAGTTATATGTTCATTGGAAAAACTTTTTCAGAATAAAAGATTACTGAAAATACTTTAAGTGGCACACAACTTCAACACGAAGTAGTCATTATGCCATGCATTCAGATATAGATGACTATGATAAATTCAGTACTTTAATGAAATTCAACTGAACTATTCAAACATTCAGGTGGTGAAGGACTTCATCCACGTTGCCTATCAGATGGATCATTCTCTCCAAGACAATGTTGGCGAGGAAGATGTTGGTGTGTTGATGCTGCAGGACAGAGGAGACAACGTCTTGGAGTAGTTGAAGATGCCCCTAAACCAGATCCCTGTGGTATGTATTTTCTTCAAGTTGGCTTTTAGTAATTTGGTTATCGTTATTGGAATGACTACAATATGACTTGCCTTTTCAATTTTTTTGTGAACAATAACAGTTTAAAATGTAGTAACCCATAAATTTTTTCCTTTTATCTGGGCCACTTCATTAACATTTAAAGAGCAAAAAGATTCAAAATAAATAAATAAAAGAGATGCTATTCTTACTCAATTTAAATGTCAAAATGTTAAACCTTAAAATTAAATTAATAACACAAAACATATTTTAAAGGTACGATTAATCCGATTCGGTTCCAGATCTATCACTTCAATGTTCTAAATTAACCATCATCACAAAATTGTGTGGTCATATTTCAGAGGTAACCCAAGTAGAGTCTGCAGTGCTAGAGCTGGAGCTGCTGGGCGGGGCGGGGGGCGAGGCGGCGGAGCGGGCGGCGGAGCGGGCGCGCTCGGCGCTGGCGGCGCGGCTGGCGGCGCTCGGAGCGCGCGCACCCGTGCTGTTGGAGCGCGAGCGCGCCGTGCTGCGCCTGCGCACCGCGCTGCACGGACCGAGAGCCGCCGACTACGTCTACCATATCGAGAACTTTGTATGTACCACTACACACCATAGAGGCGCTCGTAGCCCAGTTGCACTCGGTGATTAGAAACAATCAGCGAGGGCAAGCAAAGACGGCGCGGTTAGTACCTGGATGGGTGATCGCTGGTGGCATGTTACCATGAGCGTCTCCGTGATTCGGAGGTCACGTTAAGCGGTCGGTCCCGGTTGTTATCATACGATAACAGTCGTGAAGCTTAGTTGGAGGCCTTCGGGCGGCTTAAAAACATCCAACGGTAAGATAACGTAGCCACAACGTTGTCTTGCCAGTCCCCAACCCGCACTTGGCCAGCGTGGGGACGTATGGCCTTAACCCTCTCCTGAGAGGAGACCCAAGCCCAGCAGTGGGACATTATGAGTTGTTGATGATGTACCACTTTCTTGTATGTACTTTGAATGACGACAATGGTCTGATTGTGACAGTCATGAAAATGCTAGAATGTGTTATGAATAAGTTGACTGATGGTCTTCCATGTTGAAAAATGATCGCTTTTTATTATTGAGCGGTCAAGCGATCGATGCTTTAGAATAAATACAATTTTACCGTAAGAGAGCCACGCTTCGACTTAAATGGGCTGGCTCGACCGGAGTGATACCACGGCCTCACAGAAATCCGGTGTGAAACAGCTCTTACGCTGTGTTTCATCGAGTGAGTGGGGATACCGGATGCCCATACCCCAATCCCCCCCCCATCCCTCAAAGGCCGGCAACGCACTTGTGACACCTCTGATGATACGGGTGTCCATGGGCGGCGGTAATCGCTTACCATCAGGCGATACGTCTGCTCGTTTGCCCCTTATACCATAAAAAAAACCTCTGTAAAATTACATTTCTTAATTAATCTAGTAGTAATTTCAACATCAGGTTTAAAGTCAGTGTTTAAAACTTAATCATTCCCATATAAAATAATAGGTCCTGTCACTGTTAAGCAGCTTAGAGCACCAGTCAGTCTGTATACCAGCCTATGTATTACGCGGCTTAACAATGAGTGATCATACGAAAACAATTATCATAGGAAACGATTTTTACTTTCAACTTTGAAGTAATTTCTTAGCAAATAAACAAAACAATAATGATCCATAACGACACAATCCTAAATTTAATTTTATTAACTGTTTAGGTAAAAGAACAGAAACTATCAGCCCAGTCTGGGGATGCAAGTATTTTGAACGCAGACGTGATCCGTAGCGAATACCGTCTGGCGCAGCTACCGCAGGTGACTATGCAGCAGAGAGAAATACTTAGCGAGTCCACTGTGAGTACTATAATAATTCATATAATTAATACATGCTTATGTATAAATAATACTAAAATGATTTTTTTTTCCATACGTATGTACTTACCTAAAAAAATTTCAATCGGCAGGTTTCCGCAACAACATCTTACCACACTGCGCTGATAGTTTTAGCAGCAACATCAGCGTTCATCATAAGTGTTCTCTGCGTTCTCGTGATGCTTTACCGCGCACGACTCCAACGAGAGCCACAAAAAGCGGAGCGATTCCTACCAGCCGCTCCACCGGTCTACGTCCTCTCCGCCGACGAGAAGGCGGAACTAGCGAGAGTTCTGCACGCCCCTCCGCCACCTGTCCCACCGCACGATGACCAAACAAGAATATAACCATAGCGAAATTTGAAAATAGAATTTCTTAAACACATGGATATGACAGCGACAGCTTAAAATTCCCGCCAAAATACTAGTATCAACAAAGTTGCCATGAAGGTATTTTGAAATGTTGCTATTTATAATATAAATTGTTTCTCTGGTACTCATTTATATTAACTCTTCCATTAGAAAGGATATTTACGTATTGTAAAATTTGTCTCTATTAGATATACATAAATTAAAAGTATTTATGCTATTGTAATGACACTATGTATGTTTCTTTTAACAAAACCATTGTTATCCATATTTCAATACCATGGATAGTTTGCCTTAAAATGAGTACTATTCTTAGTAATTAATATATTCTTAGAAAGTTATTAATATCCATTAAATATTTTCTATATATACATGTACTTTGTCATATCTATGTAGATGCTGTAGCCAACCTTTATATAGTAAGTGAGACGCTACAAAGCGCATCATTTATCTACGTTACTCCTCAAAGAACTATTATGAAAATAGTACAGGTACTAAAGTAATTGTAGGGTCCAAAATAAATATTGGCTAGAATTTTGAGTAACGTAGATTTAATCATAAAGTACCTTACCTCTGTATTTATAATTATTGACTTACTACTTCGTATTACAAAGTCGCTGAAAAATATTAATATTACTGTTATTGTATTTTAAGATAACCATAGATATTTGTTTTAATGTATTGAGGCAACTGTAGGCACTTAAGTGATAGATATGCAAAATTAAGATGAAATTGTAAGTACAGAGTTAAGTTTTATTCAGTATTTAAGGTCGATTATCGGCAATGAACATAATTTGATTAGAGACTGATAGGTGATGGTCGTATTCTCCTGAAAGTATCTCCCAAAAATTCTATTTGCTAAGCGGTGTATGTGTGAATCATTCCTGCAGATTCTTCTTGTGTATCTTTAATGAATTGATTTATTGAGAGCAATAAGATCTTAATAAAGACGTCGCCTTCGTGTTATATTAACACTGACATTGTAAAATGGGAATTTAGCATTCGCATAGTAATAGAATTTAAAAATGGATCAAAGGAAGTATGACACCTACATTTAACCGAGCTTGTCACAATGTAGGTACGTAATTATAAAGACGTAGCAGTAAATGTGTTGTCATAACTCCTTGGATGCAAGGATCTGTCTTGTTATGTTTTACATTAAGTTTAAGAGCCTATTGTTAAGTACGCGTAAGGGTGTGCGTATACCAATGTTACGCGCGGCCTTATGCACTTTTTAGTTCCTCTCGTTGAGTCTCGCGCTCCGTCTCTCTTACAAATATTACGAACTAATACAAGCAGGCAATAATTTATTTACTCTTTTAAATAAACTGATTCTCTTTTAAATAACATTGAAAAAAGACCTGACTCAACGTAGAACTAATCTAGTCTGTTTTATAATCATGAACATTCTACTTATATTGTCATCCCATATCTTCAATTTCCCATTTGCCTTTCTGTTTGTAAATAAGTGAAATATCTAGATAAGTTTCATTGTATTATAAGCCGAACGTCTTTAAGAAATAAATTACTACTTTCCCCCCTTTGTTAGGCTAAAATGAAACTCGTCTTCATAACTTACATTTACAGTTTTCCAAATAAATAAAGAATTTATTCATATTATGTTTAACCATTATTTCATTAAATATTTTTTTGATAAATATTTGGTTTTTATTCTTTAATTAGGTTATCGTAAATTTGTAACAGGGTGTAAGGGAGCGAACCACAGTTTTGCTGACCAAGGCTCTGGTGACCGACCGATGGCCGTATATACATCCCAAGAGGCGTAAATAAATATTAGGTGCTTACAAAATAAGCACTTAATATTTAATAAGGCACTTTTACCATCCCTTAGCTGTTCATTGATCCCTTTACTAAAAAACCATGGGAGCGAGAATCAATAACCTCTCTGAAGGTGGTTTGGACTGCCACATAGGAAATATCTTTTTCCTTGTAAGAAATTAAACAAATTTTGGAAAAGATGGTAATCAGTTCGAGCGAGGTCCGGGGAGTACTCTGAATGTCGCAGACATTCCAATTGCAGCTTTTCTAGTTTAGCGGCCTTCTGTTGTGCAATCTGTGGTCTAGCGTTATCCTGAAGCAGCAGAGGCCAAGAGCGATTGACCAGCTTCATTTGGTTATCATTTAGTTCTTCCATCATAGTTTGCAGTTGCTGATAATAGTACTACCGTAAAAACTAACCAGATTTTAGAAACCTATAATGAACGTCCAATGCCCTAGTTCACCAAACACTCACAAATAACTTTTTTTGAGATAATTTTAGCTTGGGTAAGATTTGGCTTGTTCTCCAAGGCTCAGCCATTGCGACGAGCATTTCCAATTATCGTCCAGGATTCACTTTTGATAACTGGTAATGACCTGATTTAAAATACCCTTCATTTTTGGGTAATGTAACGCAGCAGTCGACGGGTATGCTGGTGACTTTCACTGAATTCATGGGGTACCGACCGTTCTAGCTTTTTACTTTTCCCATGTGCTTCAACTGACGTCATTAATTGAAATATTCTAAAGTGTTACACCACTGATGTTCAATGTCAAGCTGCGAAATGTATACTCCGTCTCACGAAAAAAGTCCTCCAGATGCGGCGCTACAGACATTTGACGAAATGTTACTAGCCTTTACTATTTTATTTCCCACAAACCCTAGGTAGCGGAAGGATTGTAGTAAATAAAATTGAACCGTTATCCTTTCCTTTCTTTTTGGATAAACAATAAATGTTAAAATCAACATTGTTATTGTAGAGGTTGAAAAAATAAAATAATAAGTACTTTACTAAATGCTTTTAACTAATCTTCAAGAATATCATGCTAGTGTGCCATAGAAGTGAAAAAAAGATGAAAGATGACTTTTTATTTAATGATCAAAGCAAAAAAATATATTTATACTCGACTAGTTAGTAGATTTTTCATCTATTTTTAAGTACTTAGCTAGTTGCAATAAAAACAACTTTGGTACCTTACCTCTAGACCTCAGACCTGCTTCATGAAAAAAAATACTTGATAACTTTTCTCTAAACATAAGAATGCACAAAAAATAAGAATAAATTGGGTTTTAAAAAGTATGATATTTATGTTCTGATATGGAAGTGCTCTGTGTTTTCAAATTAGTTTTAGTCTATGGATTTAGATAATCGTTTAATTTTACCCACAATTAGCTTTTTAGTCTTGCACCACCATTTTGTCAATTTTCATTTATAGCTGTCACGTTGTCGATGACATTTCTTTCAGTTGACAATTTGCAGAGGCCGGCCTTCTGGGGTAATTTATTTCAGACAGAATGAATCAAGAAGGCGGCGTAGCTTGTTGCGCCGTATGCAACGAAGAAACTCAGCGGAGATGCGGTCGCTGCCTCCACGTATATTATTGTAACACAGAACATCAACGGCAAGACTGGAGAAGACATAGGAATGAATGTGTACCCAAGTTGGTGACGGATAATTCAGGTGAACGTTCTACACTTGGCAAAGAAGATACGAAGAAAGAGAAAGAGTCTTCTAACGAAGCAATGCAAAAAAGTTCAACCCAAAAATGTAGTCACACACATATAAAAAGTAAAACGAAAAACGTCAAAAGGAGGGATAAAGGGGGTAGCACAGATAATGTTAGTAAACATTCGGAGGTAGCGACTAAAAACTTTGAAGAAAGTGAGGAGGCGTTAGTGAAAACTACCGCGCATAGTGACAATAGTGTAATTTCTAGTGTAGTGTATACAAATCGAGACCTAAGTAACAAAAGTGCCATAACATATGAGGGTTCGTCGGAACAAGAAGTGTTACGTGAATCTGCACAGCAACTGAGTACTGTGGACTTTGCGACAGCTGGTACCTCGAATGTCCTGAGACCGGTCGGCAAATCTGACTCTAGTAAAATGCCTGTGTTGCCTAATTATTCTGCGGAACAGGGTTCCCGAGTTAAGGAGTACCCTGAGGCTTCATTAAAAGGCAGCGGAGCTCCTTTTAATCATATGCCTAATAGCTTTTTCATGGACCCTAGTGATCCATGTTATGAAATATGTCAGAGAGTGATCAAGGACATGACTCGTTTTGGTGTGTGTGTTTTAAACAATTTCTTGGGTCAAGAAAGAGGACAGATGGTGCTACAGGAAGTGTTAGACATCTACAAATCTGGTATATTCTCGGTAAGTCTGTTCTCTTTATTAGTAGATAATAATATAAAATGATAATGATGTAATCTTTATAGTAATATTGTAAGTAATCTTATCATAATGGCTGAATAATTATCTACAAAAAGAAACTAAGCTGGTCTATAGTTTTTCACTTGTTAATTAAGGCTACAAAATATATAATAAAAACAATTATTATTGAATAACAATGAATACAGTAGAAACTTTGATTTCTTTGTTTTTGTATATAATATAGTAAGATATATAATAATATTGCTATACTATATACTTTCATTTCAAATACAAATACAATAAATTTTTGAATATGGAAAAATAAATTTTAATCTTATTGAAGATTAAAAGTTATTTTTTTATATTTAAAATTTAAATAGAAAAACCATATTAGGTTTCATTATTTCAAAGAATTGGTCTAAGTTATATATAGTTAGATGAATGCTTTATTCATGAAGACTACTGACAGAAGTGAAAACTGAAAAACAAGTAATCATTATTTTTGGAAAATTAAAATATTTTATTCTCTTGATTGTTGGCACTTGATGGAACTTGTTGTAATACATTCTAGAATTAAATTCACTTGTACTTATTTATTTATTTTATACCTGACCAGTTTTGCCTTATGGCATCATCAATCAAGGGCGAAAACGGTCAGGTATAAAATAAATAAATAATATAGTGAAATAAGTGCCAGTGAATTTAATTCCAGAATGTATTAAAAATAATTGTTCCTTCTTATAAATTTCTATTGTTAATATTTGTTGTCATCATATTATTTAATCATAATTCTAGTAAATATATCTTCTCATACACAGCTCGGTCAGCTCCATAGCTACAGATATAAACTTAGCAGTCATGTGAATGTGAACATGTTGATGTTCAGAAATTTACCAATCGTAACCTGCTTGATAAAAGTTTCACTTAAAATAATGATTTTAAATTTTGTTATTTTAACATTTTTTGCATAGGAAGTGTACTTACAATCGAATTAAATATAAGAATTTGGTCAATCTTCAAGATCTTTTTACATAAGTATAAGAATCCAATCTGCTATCTTCTCTATCTTATACAGAAGTATAAGAAGTAAAATGATAATCTTAAATCTAAATTCTATTTGTTTTTCTACCATAGTATAAAGTTTTCACAGTCCTCAACTCCCAAATTTTCACTAACATTAGCTGTGCTATTCTCTTTTTGACATTTTCTGCTACCCTATCTTCTAAATCTTATTCTTAAAGAAGAATAAGAAGTAAACAGAATAATCCTAGGAGTAACTTCTAACATTATTCTATTATTGAATAAACTATTCTATTCTATTGCTTTTTAGAGGCTGCAGAGAAATAAAAATAGGAATAAATTGAAGAAAACCATTTTTGTGAGTTATTCCCTGATTGATATTTTAAAGAATTAATGAAATCAATCAAGGTGGACTAACTATAAACTGTATAAAAGTAAAAGATAGAAAGAAAGATTACACATTAATTAATTTCAACACCACTACTATCAATGGCCTTAATATTAACATAGGGATTGAAATATAGGCCTCTCCTTAGAAAAGGAAAATTTTGAAATACTATACCATATACGCCAAGTTGCCAAGTTGGTTTATAGTCTGTTTTAAAATATTTCTATTTTGTCTTAGCCATAACACACAAAGAAAACAAATAATTAGAGGTAGAACAGAAAAAAGGATTTACCTGCACAAAGTAATGAAAAAAACAATATGAAATGAAACTAGAAAGTAATAAGACATATAATTTTAGAAATAAATTTGGCTTCACTGTCATTGTTGATGGTAGGTAGGTAATGTAAAAGGGGCCAAGGAAGGCCTTCCTCAACATTCAGAAGATCTTAATTGTAAATATTGTTAAAATTAGTTTCGCTTTTTAGCTATGAAAGCAAGACAGTCAGTTACCGTCGAGTTAATCATGTTAGTGTGGATAAGTATCTTTATAAGTTGTGAGGATGTTTCTTTTTATGATAAAGGTGGCAAAAGAGCAGACGTATCTCCATGGTGAAATCAATGTTAACTAGTGACACAAAATTCTATGAAAGTCTTTGAGTTTTCTCTTTTATAATATTATTATACATGCATGCATTTAAACTTCTTCTTGAATCACAATATCTATCTATTGCTAATAATTATGATAAATTCCGTTGAGTACTTCTAATGATCCAATTGAACCAATAACGGAAATGGTATATATCTTAAAAATGTATTAATGTGCACTGATATTTTTTTAATTTCGTCAGTAAATAGCACATAATGTTATATGTGAAACTCTTTACTTCAATGCTATAGTTATTATTCACCTAATTATTACTGAGTTTTAAGATAAAACAGTATAGATGTACTTTTATTGCACGGCAAACATTACATATTTGGTTATGTTAGGTATGCAATAATATCTGCTATTATTTATGACTCTATCATAAAAAAACATCAACATACAGTGGTTAGCATACAACAATATTGTTATGATTCTTGGGTTTTTTCCAAATTATTTTCTACTTTTATGATAAAGTAGATATTGAATTGTAAAGATACTTTCAAGTTAGTAGTATCGCACTGATTACAGCACAAAATGACCAGTTCGATCATGGCGGTACTAACCTCTCACAGAAGACGAACCTAAAATGACAGTATTTATGCCGTCATGTTTCTTTAGTGAGTGCGAGACTGGTAAATGATGATGTAGAAGTTCAATACACCGACATAGTGTACTTCCCTCACCTTGCTGCATTAATTTCGTGCTTCATTAGCAATGAGTATGGTCACCACTACTATTGGATTCTGTTCATGCTTTCCATCAGGCATAGTAGTCACTTTGGCAGGCTCATTAGCTTCTATATATAAAAATAATACAAATAATATGCATGCATACATAAATCAAATGGTCATAACAAGAGAAGATGGATCAAGATTCAAGATTAGATTGTAGATATTTTTTAACTTTTAATACATTTTAAATCTGCTACCGTGCAATTATGATTAGATATTTTTATGTGATATCACATGTTTTCCGAATTTAAAATTAAATCATCATTTAAAATAGCTCAAAGCACCTTTTAGTCATTGAAAATTGAGTTGAGACCCTTATAATAGATTTTTTTATTTTCTTATAGGCTTAAATTTAATATGTTATACTTATTGTCTATTTTATCTAAAGTAATTTGTAAGTATTGGTTTAAGTGGTCACATCTCTACATTCTAATGCGCTGAGAGTTATAGGTTCAAATCCCACATTTTTCTGTTCCAATTCTGTGTGTTCTCTTAGTCCATTTTTTTGTATGGTCCTGCCAAAATGACTACTCTGCCTGATGCAAAGAATAAGCAGATTCTAAGAGTAATGGTCACCATACTCATTGTAAATGAAAACAATGCAGCATAGTGACCACATCATGACAGCATAGTGATGCTTCTACATCATTGGGTCTCCTCATTTATTTTATAAAGTTCTCTGTGACACATTACTATTCCTAGTATGAGACTATATCCATTTCCAAGTATTATTAGGACTAAAAAATAAGATTTAGGTTTTAAATGTACAATGACCAACAATACACCAGATCAACAGTCATCAATTATTTATTAATCAATTGTCAACTGTGTACTATTTATTTTAAATATATTTTTATGTTGTACATGCATGCAACTAGGGCGAGCTTTAATCGATTGTCTAAGACTAGATTTTAAGTTAAAAATTATTGTAAACTAGGTCATAAGCTAGAAGTATTAAATCATAGTATTATAAAATTTAGTACAGCGAAGGATATTCAAAGTGTGCGTGTATATATATTATTAGAAAAATTTTAAATTTACACACTGTACTTTTTAATTACAGGCTTCTGAAATCGCGCACTGGCTTCCTGGTGCCACATTTCCGTTCATTTCATGAATTCCGAAAATTTATGGCCCATATGAACCACCAGGATACCTTTATAGAAAGATACAGGGGCATAAAACAATTACATTCAGCATTATGCCGTCACTTGTAAGCTGTCCAATTGAGTACAGGTAAAGGGAATGGGGTAGCAACTCTCGATTTTTCTCCCTTGCCCCCGATGCCGTACAAAAATAGTGCGCCACAAATTTTGTTTTTTTTTATTTCCCGGCGATTCTCTCGGTCAATTGGGCATCTGATTTTGTACGGCATCGGTTCCATACAATATCAATACCTCTTCTAATTCACTAAATCGCAATGCCGTACAAAAATCTTGTGACAAGGGAGCAAAAATCAAGTGTGGTACCCTCTCCTCCATCAGTGCTCAGGTGGACAGCTTACAAGTAAGGGCATAGTGCTCAATGGTGAATGGTGGTTCATCAATTTTCGACACAGGCCCGTAGTCTATTACCCATTATCAAAATAATAATATCAAAAATGCTTTCACGTTCAGGAAATGCCGAAATTTGGCTTACGGCCACTACTAAAACTGCCACCACGGGTCGTAGTTGTATTAAACCGTGGGAGAGTCATGCTTCGGTATGAATGGGCCGTCTCCGGAGCCGGACCGGAGTGATACCACGTCCTCACAGAAAACCGTTGTGAAACAGCGCTTGCGCTGTGTTTCACCGAGTGAGTGAGCATACCGGAGGCGCGGATGGGAAGAGGGGCTGGGGAGCCCCTCTTCCCATCCCCATTTTCTTTCCCATTCCCCAAAGGCCGGCAACGCACTGGTGACGCCTCTGGTGTTGCAGATGTCCATGGGCGGTGATAATCGCTTACCATCAGGCGATTTCGAGACCTCTGGTTGTGGTGGTTGTAAAAAAAAACCGTAGTGGCAGTTTTATTGTATCCGATGCTCATAAGCCCGAAATTCGCACCTGACTTAGGTCACTGATCTATTACCTATCCACCTGATATCTAATCGGTAGATACAATGCTTTGTTAGATTGGTAGCTCGTGAAAATTAAATAGAGAGGACCATTACATTATAAAAAAAATACTGTTTTCAAAAAGATATGTTTCAAATAGTGTATGATTTTTTCAAATATTTTTTTTAAAAAAAAAAAGACAACTCCCGCATTAAGAATATACATTCCTGTGTCGCGGGGATCTTTACAAACATACATGAAGCGGACTCAAAGAACACCCAGATTTAGAACAACATTTTTGGATCACACAAAGTGTTGTCCCATGTAGGATTTGAACCCACAACACTTGACGCAGTAGGAAGTGGCGTGACGACCACTGAAACCACTAGGCCAACCGTATTGTTTATGATATGTATAGACCTATTTCTTTTTTAAAAAATCCCGAGCAACAATATGTACTGTATTTATTCTCACTTATCTGAAAAAAAAAACATGATCAACTTATCGACTAATGTGTTGAGCTTCTAGAAAGAACATTTTTTCCTTAGGGACTATCGAATCTGGCAAGCTGTTGCCAGAGCTGTCGGGCCTGTTAATTGCTTTTCATATACGTACACGAAAATGAAAAGCAATGAACAGGCTCGCCGTAACCGATAGTCCCTACGCCTTTGTTCGAGGCTTTTCCGAGGAGATTTTGCGCCCGACACGGGAACATTTTTTTAAAGATCATGCAGATGGTAGGTACATATTGTTCAATTGTCTGATAATGTATATCTAAACTTTCATGAAGGTAGATGAACTGTACATACAAAATACGAACACAAGTTTCTCATCATGTTTTCATTATAATTGACGTAAAAAAACCTACAATAAAGGCATTAACTTTAATTTATTAAGTTTTAGTTTTAAGTTGCTTAAAACCTGAATACGTACTATTATAAAAGACTGTTCGTCAGTACATATATTTTAGTAATTATTTGTTGTATATTACTAGTTTTTTAATACGCAACCTTTGATGTTTGATACAGAGGGGGCAGTTGGTGTCAAGTCCCGGCAGTACAGATGCGCAGACGATTCGAAGTGACTTGATCGCCTGGGTCGATGGCAAAGAGACTAAATGCGTATACATAAGACAACTTATTAGCCAAGTGAGTATTTAAGTCTATTTTATATTATTGTTATTAGATTATCCATTCGTTCAGTAAACCATTCTGGTGTCTGATTGTATTTAATCGGTATAATGTGTGCAATAAATAGCGGAATGTAAATGACAGATTAAAGGTCCTACTGTATAATTTCGATTATAAAAATAGGTATCGTATGATGTGTATTATCGAGTGATCGTAATTGGTTTGTGGATTATATTATAGACTAGCTGAGCCCTGCAGTGTTACCTGCGATTGTTGTTGTTGTAGCACAACGTACAACATATCTAAATTATAAGTACTGGTAGTGAAAGTTCCATCAAAATCGATCTATCTGTTCCAGAGATTAACCCGTGCAAAAATTTACAACAGACAAAAAAAATTAAAAATGGTTTTTTTGAGGTTAAAAACTGTTAATCTGGAATAACAAACAGACACTTATAGATTCATTCCTATTTCTGATGTTTTCGATGTGGTCTTTAAATAATTTTGTCTTAGGACTTAAGATAATGTAAAATCAATCAGTTTAAAGTCTTGCAAAAATTATGACATCACGGTCGTATATAACGCACGAAGAGGCTTCTGCTTATACAAATGTGGTACCATATGATACCGTGATGAGTATAATGGCCAGGATCTTTAAATGGTAGAAGTCCTATACCACGTGTGGAGGAACGGGCCACATGTTCCTCCAACACAAAGGGAGGATCCTCCGACCACCCGAGGTGATCATGCCTGGCGGGCAACTGCCCAACGGTTGACGTTGGGATGTTGTATATATGCTAATATGCTAATCGGCGCGAGAACTTCTATTGCGCGATTTAGGATTGGTAGTTTCTTAGTTTCCTTCGTTACTCCGTAGTTCGAAGTATATTCGGTTGATGGCGCTGTAGTGTGTTCCTGTTGCGCTGTATGTGGAAGTCGCCACACCACGTCTGCCAACCAAAATATATATATGATTTGGTTGTTTTAAAGTGCGTAATAAACTCCGGTTCCTTAGGTGTAAAGTTGAAGAAACTTAGAATATACAAACACATGTTAAGGGTATTTAGTATCGTCTTCTATTTTTATATCTATCTTTATAAATAAAAATAAATCGACAAATGTGGTGCTAAGTGCGGAATTCGAGAACCGCTGGACCGATTCGGTTATTTTTTAATTTTTCATTAATGGCACAAGGGAGGTTCTTTTAAAGAGAAAAAACGTAAAAATTGTTTTTCTATTGGACTGCGACAGGTTAATGACTTTAGACAGAATGAAATCTTTCAGGGCAGCTAGTAAATAGACGATATAGCTTATACAAGTGCATGAAATAAGTATTTAATACTATGTTAAACTACGCTTCACCCCATTTGGCTTATCTCTTCATATGCTTTCTGACCTTTGTCATTACAAATTACTATAAAGTATATCGCAACAATGATATTAGCATTGTAAAAACGTTGAACTTTTTACACTATTAATAGAGACCGTTGATCGTTTTACAAACTTCTAAAAAAATAATCTCTGATTTAACCTTATAATATGAGAAATGGATTATTTTAAATCATTAAAAAATATTTGAATTAAGTGAAATTAGAGTATTTTCTAGAATATGCCAGAGATAAAGAAATCCGGTAAGTTTATTGCACATAAAACATCTAAACATACCCACAAACATCAGAGAAGCACAAACAAGTAGATTCAAGAAGATGGTTCAAGAATATTACGCATCATAATTGAGTCAGTCATGCATTAGGGTATTATTTATGAGTCCTTTCTTTCTCTTCATATGTAATTTAATTAAACAATAATAGTTACACTTATATGTATGTATGTTTATCTATTAGTATGTAAAAGTATATGTTTTATAACTATGTGTGTATGTTTATATATGTGTATGGTCATATGGAAATAAATAATTTCTTCAAACTCAATGCACGTCAATTACTACTGTCTCTAAGAAACATTTAATCCATCCTATGGTTGCCTGGAAGTGATTGCTTTTGGCAATAAGGCCGCCCTTCTTCGGACATTTTGTGTTATGCTACTTATTTACTCTGTGTGCAACTAAAGAGTTTTCTATTTGTATAAACCTAGAAGGACACATAAATAAATACGAGTATGTAAAAATGTTCAAGAGAAAGTTTAACGGAATCTTACCTACCCACCTCTCTACTACCGTCAATATAATATATAACATTTAAAAGAACCGCTATATTGTCTTCGGTAGATGTTTGATGTCATCGGCAGTAAACATTCCAACAGCTTCTAGTCTTATATATGAACCCGAAACCAGCGATTAAAAGGTTGATAATTTCGTTTATTGTATAGTTGTCAAAGGATCTTCGATTACAAGAATTTAGTATACTGTTTCCTTTCGTATGGACTCTAAGAAAACTGCGTAATTTATCACCGGTTACAAGTGCGGTACTTTTCTTTCAATGCTGGATTATCTTTAAACGTTATCCTGATTTAAGTGCGAATCGACCTTATGAATATGAACGACTTCAAAACTTATAAATAGACCATTTTTTCAAGTTTCGACTTTTACATAAGCACTAGTACCAAAATTAGTTTGGGTATTTACGTGACAATTGTATGAACTGTACTTGACCATACGAGCACTATTACTTTTAAGCCGCATGGTAGAATACTCCTTCGACAAAATTTAATGCTTTGTAAAATAGTTACATCAATACGTGTGCCATTTTGATGACAAAATCCCAGCAGCGTCGACAATCTTTGCGACGTTCATAAAGGCTTCTAGCCATTCGGCTAGAAGCTAGATGGGCACAGCTATATAGCTGTGCCTATGCAGTTGAAATGTCTTAATATACAGGTAAGCTTTCTTTTTCGTCACTCTGAGGGCTGTACACTAAGCGCCCCGCCCTAGACGACACCCTTCGGGCCCCACCGGGTCCGTGACTCCTATTAAGCGTTGTTTGCATCGGCCCTATCCCTATCCCACTTTGCGGAGTTCTTCTGAAGCATAACATTCTCACAGAAGGAGACAGCTTCGCAACCTTCACTACTCGCCAGCATTGCCGCGATCAGAGCTGGCGATGATAGATTTCGTCCGATCTGACCGCCCAGGACTTGACGCTCGGACTCCTACGCAGGGCAGTCTTACAGTTTGTGCTGGGCGGAGTCCCATTCGGAACCGCAGTGGTGGCATTGTGCTGTAGCCTCCCATCCTATTCAATTCAGACACTCGCCGAATCAACCGAGCCCGGTGAGTATCTGGGTCAATCGATAGGTGAAACAGTCGGTCCTCTCTACCCAAGCTCCGAAGTTCGGCAGAACGGCTTCGACAACACATTGGCAAGCACAGCCCTGAATTTCGAGCCGTGCGTTCCGCCGTAGGAACCCAGGATCATGGTCTAGCGCTGCCTCTACTTTCTGCCCTTCTATTTTCAAGAAAGAGGGTCGGGCGATTCACTTATATCGAGTCGATCTAATACACGGTCGTCAGAGAAACGTTGACATTGGGTATTTGTTGAGATATTATACACTTGAAAGTAATCTTTTAATATTATTTTGTGCAATTTTGTAAAGATCATTCATTGAAACTTCTCTTTATTGGGGATTTTAGGTACTTATGTGAATGTTTGTGTTGGTAATAAAATATAACTTCTATTGCTTCGGCTGAGCCCTATAGGTCGACATCGAAAGTACTATAACAATTTAAATTGTGACAGTTATCACAATATCCAAAAGCAAAGTATGAAGTAGAAAATTAATGGAAAACTACGAAAAAAATATCATAATTCATTAAGCCCATCTAAATGGAAACAGATCAGAGTTAATGCATAAAGAATTAAGTCTGATATGTTTCCAGTGCAATTAGAATGTTATTTCCATTGTAATTAAGACGAACTTAAAAATATTGCTTCTTAATTATAATATCAATTATTATATTTTTTCTCGAAATTCTTCCAATAATTTTCCACTCGATACCAAGCCTTCTCATTAACAATGCGTGGAGCAATTAAAACGCAATTAATTTTCTTTGTCTTCCAGGTGGATAACATCATACTGAGAGCGAACAAGATGGCCAACAACGGCAAGATGGGTGACTACGTCATCAATGGCAGAACGAAGGTAACCTTTTTAGTTGATGGCGATCATTAGACTTACATTGCGTCTGGAAAGTCTACGAAAACGATAGAGAATCACAGCTGATAATATATGCTTTATCAGTTCGTGATTAGGCCATGTAAATAATTGCAAACAAATGTAATTCTATAAAAAAAATGGAAAAGACAAGGCATGGTTTTCTAAAATGAATACGGAATAACCTATCCCTATTGGTCGTCGGATTTACTGCCTCGTTGGTCTAGTGGTTAGCGTAACCAACTGCAGATCAAGACGTCTCGGGTTCGATTCCCGGGTCGGACTGCTGTTGGGTTTTTCATACAAGAAATTCTTAATAGAAGCCCGGAGTATGAAATATGGCGGTGTTTCCCACCCCTGCCTCAGAGAGCACGTTAAGCCGACGGCTAAACGTGCTCTCCCGATCCTTTGTCCAATTGTCCCGGTTGTCACCAAAATCTATGATAATCGTTATTGGGAAGTCAGTGCCCTCAAATATACTGACAACTAGTTCAACCTTCAAATTCAGTTCACCCCCAGGGTTGCGGAGGTCTGATGCCAGTCACTCAGTGTAAAAACTGATATTCAGGTCAGATAAATAGAACGTATTGCGTTAGTTATATACCTACACTAGTTTACGCATGCGTCTGTTTGAATTTTTCCCCCTTTTTAAAACATTTTTCATTGGCGCTCTGCTCCTACTGGCCTTAGCCTGATGATATATAACCTTTCTCGATAAATGGGCTATCTTACACTGAAATATTTTTTCATATCGCACCAGTAGTTCCTGAGATTAACGCATTCGAGCAGACAGACAAACTCTTCAGCTTTATGCTTTAGTAGAAATAAGTATAGATATATAAAAATCATTTTAGAATGTAATGAAAACAAATATTGATATTATTTTAACAAATACACATTCTCAAACAACCGAATGGGGGAATAGGTTTGGGCTTACGTCGTTATATGAAATTCCTCGTAAGTTGTATAGTAATAACTATATTAAAGATGTTATCTTTAAGTCTAAATGGTTTTTGGCATTATTGGCCCGAAATGGAAACGTCGAGAAACAAGTTGAAATTAGGCATACGACTTAGTGATACAATCGTCTACAAGTATGCCGACGCCATTTGTATGTTAATTTAACAGCTACTGATAAGTCTGTAAAAAATAGAATATTCTGTTTTTATTAGCCCTATGCAAATACAACATACCAAAATATTTTATTAGAAAACAGAGTCACAGCTTTATCTTGCCTTAGTTGACACATTATTAATGCCACTCATAACGTAGTCCTAACGGGGAATTCTGAATTTCGGATGGCTGTCTCGATGTTTAACAAATGCACGTTTCTATAAAACTCTTTATATATTTGTGAGATTCTTAAATTAATATGCAACGTAAAAACAAAACACTATGATGTAGTCGTTCTTTTTAGCCGACAAACCCATACCGAATTTGACGGCTAAAAAGAACGACTGCAGTTCAACTGTACTTAAGTTCACTTTACTGAACAACATGTTATTGATATAAACCTTAAAGTTGACGCCATTATGCCATATATAATGATCTCTTCTGATATTGCAAGTTCATTCTTCTGGGTTCAGGGTTTAATATAATCGGTACTGTCTACTGACGATTTACAAACGGATGGTATTTCCATATAAAAAAAAGGATTTTTCTGTGATGTATGTGTGACTTTGCGGTAGTCATCATGTGGTTTGTGTGAGGATAGAAACAATTTGCTTAACGTTTTGACACATTTTAAGGCGAAGTTTAGATAGATATATGTATGTTAGTATCATATTTAAAATATATTTCATCATTAGCCTATCGCAGTACACTATTACACACACACACACAGGCCTCTCTAATTGCACACATTTTGGGAATTAAAGAGTAAAACAATTCACGCACATAGAAAGGAAATGTGGCACAAAAATAATATACTACGATTTACATATCTATGTATTAATAAGCGAAGCAAAAACTTTATAACACTTTTTAACAAAATCTTGCGAATTTCAAGGTACTAGAACCACGTTGATTTCTGTTAGAACGGGCTGGTTCGACCAGCAAGGTACTAACCTCTTCCAGAAAACCAACTTAAACTGACAGTATTTTGTTCTTATGTGTTTCGTTGGCGAGTGTGAGACCTGGGGCCCAGTGATACGGAAGTATCTTAACAGGCGGCCATAGTGTGGGTCCCCATGCTACATTACTGCATTATTGTCCCCACTCTGAGAATCTTCCACCCTTTCCATTAGGCAGAGTAAAGTCACTTTGGCTGTCTCATACATAGAAAAAGGCACGAAGAAGTAAAAAAAATCATTTACTAATAGTATTAACCAATTACTAAGTATGACAGTATAGTGAATTAGGGTCACTGGGTGACCACTAGTACTTATAAATGATTTATAAGGATATTTGAAAAAATATTACACCGTTACATTTCTAGAAGAGTGATGCATGCATATACTACAACTTCAACATCACCTACCACCAACTTTAGCATCTTAAATCATAATTTTATGAAAAAAATCCGGAATAAAATGGGACGACCGGCTACAAGGTATCTCGGTGCCAAATTTCATTCAGATACGTTCAGCCGTTCTGGCGTGAGTTGGGTAATAGATGTCCATTCCCCATATATTATCCATTTTGAATATTTAATTATAGTAAGACAGCGTCCGAAAGATAAGAGAATAAAAACCTATTGGTATAGGGTCCATATATCCGTATTGGTGTACAATACGGCTCTATAGAACCGTATGAAATAGCTATCTTGAGCTTTATATAGGTTTAAGTAGCTACAAGTATTTGAAATGTATCGTTAAATCTTTCGTACGCATCATATTGGTTAAATTTCTAACACTAGTATTGGATCGAAATTTATATTATTACATTCATAGGTATTTATGCATGGTGTTAGAAAGTAGTCATGACATTTCTGCTTTTTTGTTTTTTAAACTCGAGCTAAATGCGGAACACATGCAGATCGTATTGATTTTAATTTCATACTAATGTTGAGAGATTTTTCTTACGTTTTACATGATATGGTATTGGTATATTTTAAGGAGCTCAGTACGTCGTAATGAAAAAGCGGTACTCTTACAATGTCTCTTTTGCCCGTAGCGTGATGTTATAACAGCTCACTGCTGGTGGAATTAAATGTAATGTATCTTGAATTTTCCGAACACGCCTTCTTTCCGGTAGAAAAAAGTTAGACTTTAATTAAAAGATCCATGAAAAAAACAAAAAAAAAGCAGAACAAATAATAATGAATGATTTAAAATAGGTAAAAATAACACATTTTTAAATAAGCATATCGAACACCCTTGTTCCTATTCTTTAATATAACAAGCATCCTATTGCGACATGAAGAAATAACAGCTGTTGCTATTACAATAGTACTCTGACTGCATCGGATATTCGACCTTGTCCTACAGATTGAATGAATGTGTGTCACTGGGTTTCTAAAACTTCCATTCATAACCGATTGAACAAGTAACGTTAACGCTCAATTTAGGGCAACACTGTCATATTAACTACAGTTCTTTATTTAAACTTCTTTTCTATAGTCTGTGCAAATTGCTATTTTTTTATTACTGATGGATTTAGTGCTAGCCAGCTACTCAAAGTGACATTGATTATTGAGACAGGCTCCTATAATGACAAGCAGTTTTTAGGACAGATTATATTAAATATGGTACTATTTATCTTCTCTTTTAACCCATTCATCTCCAGAACTCATTCAAGCGTTAACGATCTTTATACGTTGGAATAAAATTTTAATCAGTTTTCCTTCCTCCTCATCCATGATATCTTTTTTAAAAAAAATTCAAAAGATTTCATTCATTGTAATGGTAACCTTCAGAGCATTTTTATTGTTCTTATATTAACACACGCACAGACCGTAGTAGATAGATAGAAAACTCTTTATTTGTACACCGTCTTTACAATATTAATTGAATACATAAAATGATCAACATATAATATAATGTACAAAGGGCCGCTTTATTGCCAAAAGCAATCTCTTCCAGGCAACCTTAACCGTTGTACTTACTTTCTTCAAAACAAGATCAGAAACATTGAAGTCGCCGCTCCGTCCCCCTTTTCTTTTTCTTGCTATTTTACGTGCACTATACTTTTATTTTCACTCTGCTTATCTACAATTGTTAGGTGGTCTTAGAAATATTTAGTTATTGNTGACGCCATTTGTATGTTAATTTAACAGTTATTGATAAGTCTGTAAAAAATAAATATTCTGTTTTTATTAGCCCTATGCAAATATAACATACCAAACTATTTTATTAGAAAACAGAGTCACAGCTTTATCTTGCCTTAGTTGACACATTATTAATGCCACTCATAACATAGTCCTAACGGGGAATTCTGAATTTCGGATGGCTGTCTCGATGTTTAACAAATGCACGTTTATATAAAACTCTTTATATATTTGTGAGATTCTTAAATTAATATGCAACGTAAAAACAAAGCACTATGATGTAGTCGTTCTTTTTAGCCGACAAATCCATACCGAATTTGACGGCTAAAAAGGACGACTGTAGTTGAACTTTACAAAGCACTACGACGTATGTGTTCTAACTAATCCATACTGAATTTGACGGCTAAAAAGAACGACTGTTGTTGAAATATACAAAGCACTACGAGGTATGTGTTCTAACAAATCCATACCGAATTTGACGGCTAAAAAGAACGACTGTTGTTGAACTATACAAAGCACTACGACGTATGTGTTCTAACAAATCCATACCGAATTTGACGGCTAAAAAGAACGACTGCAGTTCAACTGTACTTAAGTTCACTTTACTGAACAACATGTTATTGATATAAACCTTAAAGTTGACGCCATTATGCCATGTATAATGATCTCTTCTGATATTGCAAGTTCATTCTTCTGGGTTCAGGGTTTAATATAATCGGTACTGTCTACTGACGATTTACAAACGGATGGTATTTCCATATAAAAAAAAGGATTTTTCTGTGATGTATGTGTGACTTTGCGGTAGTCATCATGTGGTTTGTGTGAGGATAGAAACAATTTGCTTAACGTTTTGACACATTTTAAGGCGAAGTTTAGATAGATATATGTATGTTAGTATCATATTTAAAATATATTTCATCATTAGCCTATCGCAGTACACTATTACACACACACACACACACACACACGCACACACACACAGGCCTCTCTAATTGCACACATTTTGGGAATTAAAGAGTAAAACAATTCACGCACATAGAAAGGACATGTGGCACAAAAATAATATACTACGATTTACATATCTATGTATTAATAAGCGAAGCAAAAACTTTATAACACTTTTTAACAAAATCTTGCGGATTTCAAGGTACTAGAACCACGTTGATTTCTGTTAGAACGGGCTGGTTCGACCAGCAAGGTATTAACCTCTTCCAGAAAACCAACTTAAACTGACAGTATTTTGTTCTTATGTGTTTCGTTGGCGAGTGTGAGACCTGAGGCCCAGTGATACGGAAGTATCTTAACAGGCGGCCATAGTGTGGGTCCCCATGCTACATTACTGCATTATTGTCCCCACTCTGAGAATCTTCCACCCTTTCCATTAGGCAGAGTAAAGTCACTTTGGCTGTCTCATACATAGAAAAAGGCACGAAGAAGTAAAAAAAATTCATTTACTAATAGTATTAACCAATTACTTAGTATGACAGTATAGTAAATTAGGGTCACTGGGTGACCACTAGTACTTATAAATGATTTATAGGGATATTTGAAAAAATATTACACCGTTAAATTTGTAGAAGAGTGATGCATGCATGTACTACAACTTCAACATTACCTACCACCAACTTTAACATCCTAAATCATAATTTTGTGAAATAATCCGGAATAAAATAGGACGACCGGCTACAAGGTATCTCGGTGCCAAATTTCATTCAGATACGTTCTGCCGTTCTGGTGTAAGTTGAGTAATAGATGTCCATTCCCCATATACTATCCATTTTTAAATAGGTATATGTAGCTACAAGTATTTGAAATTTATCGTTTAATCTTTCGTACTCATCATATTGGTTAATTTCTAACACTAGTATTGGATCGAAATTTATATTATTACTATTTCATAGGTATGTATGCATGGTATTAGAAAGTATTCATGACATTTCTACTTTTTTGTTTTTTAAACTCGAGGTAAATGCGGAACACATGCAGATCGTATTGATTTTAATTTCAAACTAATGTTGAGAGATTTTTCTTATGTTTTACATGATACGGTATTGATATTTTAAGGAGCTCAGTACGTCCTAATGAAAAAGCGGTACTCTTACAATGTCTCTTTTGCCCGTAGCGTGATGTTATAACAGCTCACTGCTGGTTGAATTAAATGTAATTTATCTTGAATTTACCAAACACACCTACTTTCCTATAGAAAAAAGTAAGACATTAATTAAAAGATCCATGAAAAAGACGTGTCAATTGAGACACTATAAAGCAGAAAAAATAATAATTAAATTTATTATAGATTTAAAATAGGTAAAAATAAAACATTTTTAAATAAGCATATCGAACACCCTTGTTCCTATTCTTTAATATAACAAGCATCCTATTGCGACATGAAGAAATAACAGCTGTTGCTATTACAATAGTACTCTGACTGCATCGGATATTCGACCTTGTCCTACAGATTGAATGAATGTGTGTCACTAGGTTTCTAAAACTTCCATTCATAACCGATTGAACAAGTAACGTTAACGCTCAATTTAGGGCAACACTGTCATATTAACTACAGTTCTTTATTTAAACTTCTTTTCTATAGTCTGTGCAAATTGCTATTTTTTTTATTACTGATGGATTGAGTGCTAGCCAGCTACTCAAAGTGACATTGATTATTGAGACTGGCTACTATAGTGACAAGCAGTTTTCAGGACAGATCATATTAAATATTGTACTATTTATCTTCTCTTTTAACCTATTCATCTCCAGAACTCATTCAGGCGTTAACGATCGTTATACGTTGTAATAAAATTTTAATCAGTTTTCCTTCCTCCTCTTCCTTGATATATTTTTAAAAAAAAAATCAAAAGATTTCATTCATTGTAATGGTAACCTTCAGAGCATTTTTATTGTTCTTATATTAACACACGCACAGACCGTAGTAGATAGATAGATAGATAGATAGAAAACTCTTTATTTGTACACCGTCTTAACAATATTAATTGAATACATAAAATGATCAACATATAATATAATGTACAAAGGGCGGCCTTATTGCCAAAAGCAATCTCTTCCAGGCAACCTTAACCGTTGTACTTACTTTCTTCAAAACAAGATCAGAAACATTGAAGTCGCCGCTCCGTCCCCCTTTTCTTTTTCTTGCTATTTTACGTGCACTGTACTTTTATTTTCACTCTGCTTATCTACAATTGTTAGGTGGTCTTAGAAATAAATCAGTTATTGTAGAACTGTATCCGTTGATTATAACATTATCTCACAATGATTTACATTCCATTCACGTTTGAGGCGCAGCGTAATGTTATGTGTTATTAGTCGGTACAAGATATTGTCATAATATATATTACTACTATACTAACTACTATAAGGTACTACACTAATATAAGATAATATATAGTTATATCGTCACCAACAGCCTATCTCAGTCCTGGATATAGAAATCCAATACAATTGACCGCTACTTGGTTCTATCCTCGGCTTCTTTCTTTCTTATGCCAGCTATATATACTTATTACACTTCATTTCAATAATATTGGAATTTGTTTCATCCATATAAATAAATGAAGTGATTGATACATATACCAAAATATTTTTTTTTCAATTTTTCTGTGTCTGTGTGTTCCGGATAATCTCTGGAACGGTTGGACCGATTAGGGACAAGAAACGCGGGTAACACCGCGGGGCTCAGCTAGTACTTAATAACTCTTTTATTCTAAACACTGACCACAGCCATCGATCATTTGCACTATATATGTGTGCGTCGTTAACGTGCTAACAAAGTTAACAAATAATTTTAAAAGGATGGATTTATAATAAAATAAATAGTTAGGTAGATATCTTAATGTTTATCTAATATTCAAGTGATGTCTTTTTCTAGAATTTTTGTATTAACTTAGTACCTATCGAGGTATTATTAATTATCTTCTGTTTACTTTTATCATTTGAAACTATTTCTGTGCGGTTTTCTTAGTCATAAGAAATTATCAATTATCTTTATATAGCTAACAACATTCCAAACTAATTCAAAAATTATCGTTATCTTCGCAAAACTGATATAACTCGAAGGGATTGCAAGCTCGTGTGCGATAAAAACCAAAATACAGCGCGCGATATTCACGCATGCGCGGTGATGGAAAGGCGTACGTGACTAGCCGCATGGCAGCGGTGTGCGGGACGCGGGGCGCGGGACGATTGTAAACATTAGAAGTCGTAAGAGAATCCCACGCCGTCGCGAGGGATGTTTACTAACTACTATTGTTCGATTAACACGACCGATTCAAATTGGTCCATGACAACTCTTCCGTTTATATTCAATACATGCGTGACCAAACAACAGGTGTGGTTAATAGACTTCATATAATTGTACCTACAACATTGCGATTCGCTCATTAAAAGTATGTATATTACGTCTAAACCTCAGATTTTCATTATGTCGTGTTGTTCTGGAGTGCGTGCAAGTTGAGCGTTTATAACTACAGCACGGCACCATAACAGTTGATACTCATCTGAAGGGAACATAGTTGCGAAATTTTGTTGCATAATCTATCTGTAAATATTAATGATCTGCAGCGGACATATTTTTTTTAGTTTTCTTATGTGGGTAAAACCTTTAAAAAACGCTCATCATCTTTATAGCATCTGCAGTGATTAAACATCCACGATCATTTTAAAATTGAGCCATGGTACATGGTCTTGGATTTGAAAACTTACTGTACTACAAATGCAAAGATTTTTTAATAAAATTACCAAATGCTAAATCTGTGTAGGAAAATATTGAAAGGTAACCTTACATTTCCAATTACTCCAAAATTATTTCTAAGGGTTTGGATATTAGGTATTCAAAAACTATACTTTCATACAATTGGAGAACCTTGACTCAACTTGGCAAAGTGTTGCAATAGCGCTGATACGTTTAACACCACCACTTACTTCTTAACGCCTGTTCTAGAATTTATCAACGATTAAAATATATTCTAGAATTAAATTCTCTTGTACTTATTCCACAATTTTATTTATTTGTGTTTACACTTGATGATGGCATATGGTAAAACTGGTCAGTATGTATGTATAAATAAGCATAATATGTATGTATGTATATATCTATGTATGTATGAAAATGTTTACTCTTTGCTTATGTCAATTGTGTGATGTTCTGGACAAATTAACGTCTACGCCCCTATCTTCCTATATTTCCACATCCACCAAAGGTTGGCTGGTAGAGAATGTCTTAGGCATTAAGTCCGCCAATGTACATAAGTGCATGAAGTTTTAAATAAATAAATAACTAAGTACAAGTGAATTTAATTCTAGAATGTATTGCAACAAGTTCCATCAAGCGCCGACAATCGAGAGAATAGATTAAAATATACTCAACATGCAACACTTGTATTCAATCTTTAATGAATAAATCATTCTAGGAACACTTATATGCTTCAGGTCTGAGTACTTTTTGTAAATACTCTATTGTTAAGCATAGAAACTACGCAGAACCACATCTCTGCAAACAGCTGGAAAACTAATTAACAAAACTTTTTTTTTTACGTGTGGAAACCCCCTCGAGCCTTCACTCCACCGGGGTTTGCGGCGGGCGGTGTGTCGGAATCGAACCGACTAAAACCACACGGTGTGCCACTCTGCGCCTGAGACGGGAGGGATCCGGGAACCGCTTTCTTACGCCATCCGAACCCCTCCCAGAATTAACAAAACCTATACCAACCCACCTGGCTAGCGTGGTGGAGTAGGCCATAAGCTGCTTTCTGAGGTTTATTCTTTTCCTAGGTCCATGCTGTGGACTATTAAAAACTATTGATGTGAAGCATATAACTTGCTAAGAATTACTTTTCCAAATCCAGACATTTCTTTTTGGATGCCCACAGAAATGTAATCGTTTCGTCTACTAATATCTTACAAGAATACTTTTACTAGTCAATTTTATTCAGAGCGGATTAGTTCAGTCTATCCCAACTGGACTAGTCCGGAAAAGAATGAACCAAACTCAGTAATCGAACCTACTTATGCAACAAGTGACCAATCCGGCACATATGTTAAAATCTAGATCCTAAATCTAGATCCTAATCTCCTCATAGATAGCGTTCTTATCTCGATTTTGACTTGGGTGTCGATTGGTACGTTGTTGCATAAGTAAGTCCAATTATCGTCTCTTTTGAAGTCTTCTACAATTGCAAATACAATGGGTGGCGCAGTGCGCCTTTTACTGGCAGAATGTATATCGTGCCTATTTTTTCCCATCACTTTGTAAAACATTTTAACAAATAAAATTAATTTATTATTATTATAGCTGTAGCGTATGCGACTAGGTCTCTGGTTCGATTCCCGGGTAGGAACAAATGTTTGTTTCGGAGTTTGGGTATTTTCTATGTATAATATGTATGTATTTACGAGAAATGGTATATATGTATTTATATCAGTTGTCTTATTCTCACAACACAAGCTGTGCTTAGCTTGGGTCTATATAGCGATGTGTGTTAGATGTCCGAAATATACCATACAATACAATATACCAATAGACCTCAACACAGTAAAAAATTATGTAAAGATTTGTTTGTTTGTAATTTCAAAGTAACAGCATTTCACTGGACTTACATAAAAAAAAACAATTTTAAAAACTATCGGTTAGTGTAAATGTAAGTTACTTTAAAGTAACACCATGGGGCTCAGCTAGTTAATAATAATAACTGAACATCAATCATCAACAACCCATAATGTCCCACTGCTGGGCGCGGGTCTCCTCTCAGGAGAGGGTTAAGTCCATACGTCCCCACGCTGGCCAAATGCGGGTTGGGGACTAATAACTGAACACATCTTACAAAAAGTAATTAGGCTGCTGATAAACACACTTGTATACGTATTTCTAATTAGTTAATACAAACATACTATAGATTAAATACACCTAGACAAGAACACTACTATTGTCCATCTCAATCTCTTTCTCTTTTAAAAAAGACAACTCCCGCATTAGGAATATACATTCCTGTGTCACGGCGATCTTTACAAACATACATGAAACGGACATGAAGTACACCCAGACTTAGAACAACAATTTATGGACCACACAAAGTGTTGTCCCATGTAGGATTTGAACCCACAACACCTAGGTCNTGTGACCAAACAACAGGTGTGGTTAATAGACTTCATATAATTGTTCCTACAACATTGCGATTCGCTCATTAAAAGTATGTATATTACGTCTAAACCTCAGATTTTCATTATGTCGCGTTGTTCTGGAGTGCGTGCAAGTTGAGCGTTTATAACTACAGCACGGCACCATAACAGTTGATACTCATCTGAAGGGAACATAGTTGCGAAATTTTGACGTTATTTTTGGTCATACACTGTGGAGCTTTTCATAATCTATCTGTAAATATAAATGATCTGTAGCGGACAGTTTTTTTTTTAGTTTTCTTATGTAGGTAAAACCTTTAAAAAACGCTCATCATCTTTATAGCATCTGCAGTGATTAAACATCCACGATCATTTTAAAATTGAGCCATGGTCACATGGTCTTGGATTTGAAAACTTACTGTACTTCAAATGCCAAGATTTTTTAATAAAAATACCAAATACTAAATCTGTGTAGGAAAATATTGAAAGGTAACCTTACATTTCCAATTACTCCAATATTATTTCTAAGGGTTTGGATATTAGGTATTCAGAAACTATACTTTCATACAATTGAAGAACCTTGACTCATTTTGGTAAAGTTTTGCAATAGCACTGATACTTTTTAACACCCCAACTTACTTCTTAAAACCTATTCTAAAATTTATCAACAATTAAAATATATTCTAGAATTAAATTCTCTTGTACTCATTCCACAATTTTATTTATGTTTACACTTGATGATGCCATATGGTAAAGCTGGTCAGCATGTATGTATAAGCATAATATGTATGTATGTATGTATATATCTATGTATGTGTGGAAATGTTTACTCTTTGGTTATGTCAATTGTGTGATGTTCTGGACAAATTAACGTCTATGCTCCTACGTTCCTATATCTCCACATTCCCCAAAGGTTCGCTGGTAGAGAATGCCTTGGGCATTAAATCCGCCGATGTACATAAGTGCATGAAGATTTAGATAAATTAATAACTAAGTACAAGTGAATTTAATTCTAAAATGTATTGCAACAAGTTCCATCAAGTGCTGACAATCGAGAGTATAGATTAAAATATACTCAACATGCAACACTTGTATTCAATCTTTAATGAATAAATCATTCTAGAAACACTTATATGCTTCAGGTCTGAGTAATCTTTGTAAATACTCTATTGTTATGCATAGAAACTACGCAGAACCACATCCCTGCAAACNAGTTATTGTAGAACTGTATCCGTTGATTATAACATTATCTCACAATGATTTACATTCCATTCACGTTTGAGGCGCAGCGTAATGTTATGTGTTATTAGTCGGTACAAGATATTGTCATAATATATATTACTACTATACTAACTACTATAAGGTACTACACTAATATAAGATAATATATAGTTATATCGTCACCAACAGCCTATCTCAGTCCTGGATATAGAAATCCAATACAATTGACCGCTACTTGGTTCTATCCTCGGCTTCTTTCTTTCTTATGCCAGCTATATATACTTATTACACTTCATTTCAATAATATTGGAATTTGTTTCATCCATATAAATAAATGAAGTGATTGATACATATACCAAAATATTTTTTTTTCAATTTTTCTGTGTCTGTGTGTTCCGGATAATCTCTGGAACGGTTGGACCGATTAGGGACAAGAAACGCGGGTAACACCGCGGGGCTCAGCTAGTACTTAATAACTCTTTTATTCTAAACACTGACCACAGCCATCGATCATTTGCACTATATATGTGTGCGTCGTTAACGTGCTAACAAAGTTAACAAATAATTTTAAAAGGATGGATTTATAATAAAATAAATAGTTAGGTAGATATCTTAATGTTTATCTAATATTCAAGTGATGTCTTTTTCTAGAATTTTTGTATTAACTTAGTACCTATCGAGGTATTATTAATTATCTTCTGTTTACTTTTATCATTTGAAACTATTTCTGTGCGGTTTTCTTAGTCATAAGAAATTATCAATTATCTTTATATAGCTAACAACATTCCAAACTAATTCAAAAATTATCGTTATCTTCGCAAAACTGATATAACTCGAAGGGATTGCAAGCTCGTGTGCGATAAAAACCAAAATACAGTGCGCGATATTCACGCATGCGCGGTGATGGAAAGGCGTACGTGACTAGCCGCATGGCAGCGGTGTGCGGGACGCGGGGCGCGGGACGATTGTAAACATTAGAAGTCGTAAGAGAATCCCACGCCGTCGCGAGGGATGTTTACTAACTACTATTGTTCGATTAACACGACCGATTCAAATTGGTCCATGACAACTCTTCCGTTTATATTCAATACATGCGTGACCAAACAACAGGTGTGGTTAATAGACTTCATATAATTGTACCTACAACATTGCGATTCGCTCATTAAAAGTATGTATATTACGTCTAAACCTCAGATTTTCATTATGTCGTGTTGTTCTGGAGTGCGTGCAAGTTGAGCGTTTATAACTACAGCACGGCACCATAACAGTTGATACTCATCTGAAGGGAACATAGTTGCGAAATTTTGTTGCATAATCTATCTGTAAATATTAATGATCTGCAGCGGACATATTTTTTTTAGTTTTCTTATGTGGGTAAAACCTTTAAAAAACGCTCATCATCTTTATAGCATCTGCAGTGATTAAACATCCACGATCATTTTAAAATTGAGCCATGGTACATGGTCTTGGATTTGAAAACTTACTGTACTACAAATGCAAAGATTTTTTAATAAAATTACCAAATGCTAAATCTGTGTAGGAAAATATTGAAAGGTAACCTTACATTTCCAATTACTCCAAAATTATTTCTAAGGGTTTGGATATTAGGTATTCAAAAACTATACTTTCATACAATTGGAGAACCTTGACTCAACTTGGCAAAGTGTTGCAATAGCGCTGATACGTTTAACACCACCACTTACTTCTTAACGCCTGTTCTAGAATTTATCAACGATTAAAATATATTCTAGAATTAAATTCTCTTGTACTTATTCCACAATTTTATTTATTTGTGTTTACACTTGATGATGGCATATGGTAAAACTGGTCAGTATGTATGTATAAATAAGCATAATATGTATGTATGTATATATCTATGTATGTATGAAAATGTTTACTCTTTGCTTATGTCAATTGTGTGATGTTCTGGACAAATTAACGTCTACGCCCCTATCTTCCTATATTTCCACATCCACCAAAGGTTGGCTGGTAGAGAATGTCTTAGGCATTAAGTCCGCCAATGTACATAAGTGCATGAAGTTTTAAATAAATAAATAACTAAGTACAAGTGAATTTAATTCTAGAATGTATTGCAACAAGTTCCATCAAGCGCCGACAATCGAGAGAATAGATTAAAATATACTCAACATGCAACACTTGTATTCAATCTTTAATGAATAAATCATTCTAGGAACACTTATATGCTTCAGGTCTGAGTACTTTTTGTAAATACTCTATTGTTAAGCATAGAAACTACGCAGAACCACATCTCTGCAAACAGCTGGAAAACTAATTAACAAAACTTTTTTTTTTACGTGTGGAAACCCCCTCGAGCCTTCACTCCACCGGGGTTTGCGGCGGGCGGTGTGTCGGAATCGAACCGACTAAAACCACACGGTGTGCCACTCTGCGCCTGAGACGGGAGGGATCCGGGAACCGCTTTCTTACGCCATCCGAACCCCTCCCAGAATTAACAAAACCTATACCAACCCACCTGGCTAGCGTGGTGGAGTAGGCCATAAGCTGCTTTCTGAGGTTTATTCTTTTCCTAGGTCCATGCTGTGGACTATTAAAAACTATTGATGTGAAGCATATAACTTGCTAAGAATTACTTTTCCAAATCCAGACATTTCTTTTTGGATGCCCACAGAAATGTAATCGTTTCGTCTACTAATATCTTACAAGAATACTTTTACTAGTCAATTTTATTCAGAGCGGATTAGTTCAGTCTATCCCAACTGGACTAGTCCGGAAAAGAATGAACCAAACTCAGTAATCGAACCTACTTATGCAACAAGTGACCAATCCGGCACATATGTTAAAATCTAGATCCTAAATCTAGATCCTAATCTCCTCATAGATAGCGTTCTTATCTCGATTTTGACTTGGGTGTCGATTGGTACGTTGTTGCATAAGTAAGTCCGTCCAATTATCGTCTCTTTTGAAGTCTTCTACAATTGCAAATACAATGGGTGGCGCAGTGCGCCTTTTACTGGCAGAATGTATATCGTGCCTATTTTTTCCCATCACTTTGTAAAACATTTTAACAAATAAAATTAATTTATTATTATTATAGCTGTAGCGTATGCGACTAGGTCTCTGGTTCGATTCCCGGGTAGGAACAAATGTTTGTTTCGGAGTTTGGGTATTTTCTATGTATAATATGTATGTATTTACGAGAAATGGTATATATGTATTTATATCAGTTGTCTTATTCTCACAACACAAGCTGTGCTTAGCTTGGGACTGTATAGCGATGTGTGTTAGATGTCCGAAATATACCATACAATACAATATACCAATAGACCTCAACACAGTAAAAAATTATGTAAAGATTTGTTTGTTTGTAATTTCAAAGTAACAGCATTTCACTGGACTTACATAAAAAAAAACAATTTTAAAAACTATCGGTTAGTGTAAATGTAAGTTACTTTAAAGTAACACCATGGGGCTCAGCTAGTTAATAATAATAACTGAACATCAATCATCAACAACCCATAATGTCCCACTGCTGGGCGCGGGTCTCCTCTCAGGAGAGGGTTAAGTCCATACGTCCCCACGCTGGCCAAATGCGGGTTGGGGACTAATAACTGAACACATCTTACAAAAAGTAATTAGACTGCTGATAAACACACTTGTATACGTATTTCTAATTAGTTAATACAAACATACTATAGATTAAATACACCCAGACAAGAACACTACTATTGTCCATCTCAATCTCTTTCTCTTTTAAAAAAGACAACTCCCGCATTAGGAATATACATTCCTGTGTCACGGCGATCTTTACAAACATACATGAAACGGACATGAAGTACACCCAGACTTAGAACAACAATTTATGGACCACACAAAGTGTTGTCCCATGTAGGATTTGAACCCACAACACCTAGGTCAGTAGGAAGCGGTGTGGCGACCACTGAAACCACTTTTTTATTTTTATTTTTATTTGTGGAAACCCCCTCGGGCCTTCACCCCATCGGGGTTTGCGGCGGGGCGATGTGTCGGAATCGAACCGACTAAAACCACCACTGAAACCACTAGGCCAACCGTGTAGTCAATAGAACCCAGGACGATCACAAACCAACATCCAATCAATGCATAGGTGTAATATTTCATTAATCATCGTTTAATTTTAATTCGTTCTAAATGTGGGTAGGAAAGTGTAATTATGTCATTATCATAACATAACAATAGGAAAACCTCGAACTAGGAATGTTCAAACAACTTCATCTATGCCCCATTTGTCACGTAGGCCCTATAATAACAGGACAATCATATCTTTATTGTACCTTCAGAAATATTTTCAAGTGTGCGGTTGATTCACTGTTAATCATACCTACATTAATTAATAATACGATGTATTTGAACACTCATAGATATGTTGATAAAAGTAAAACAATAAATTCGTTCTTGAGTGGTTTGAATCCTAATCAATAAGTAAAATAAATAAATATTTCGGACATCGGACATCTAAAACACAACGCCATCTAGGCCCAAACTAAGCAGAGCTTGTACTATGGGTACTAGACAACTGATATAAATACATATACATACTTTTTTTGTAAATACATACATATCATACATAGAAAACACCCAAACTCCGAAACAAACATTTGTCGATCATACAAACATTTAATCCGACCCGGGAATCGAACCCGAGACCTCAGGAACAGCAATCGCATACGCTATCGCTGCACCACCGAGGCAGTCGCCTCTTTTAAAGTCTAGACAGTTTTCTACAATTGCAAATACAATCGATGGCGCAGAAGAAAGACTTTATTCATATTTTACGAACTTTAGTTGGTAAATAATTAATTTGAGTACTGAAGTCGAGTACTGAAGTGTGACTAATTACGAATTCTTAGATAAATTCCAACAACTTGGCAAAACAGTGAAAACCAAATATCTTTTGTTTTAAAAATATTGACTTTGCTGGAACTTACTACATTCCAAATGTATGAAATATAATACTATATGGAAATATATAATAAAATGGAGGAAATTTTATTATTTATTTGAATAAATATCTATTCATATTGAAAACTCTTTACTACATGTGTATAAATCTTTCATTCATGATAATAGTCCAGAATCCCGTGAAGATTTTGGTATTTGATTGATATCAAGCTAGTTTTCCGTGAGTGACTTCATTATGATGAGGCACCC
This sequence comes from Hyphantria cunea, assembly GCA_003709505.1. Lineage (NCBI taxonomy): Eukaryota > Metazoa > Arthropoda > Insecta > Lepidoptera > Erebidae > Hyphantria > Hyphantria cunea. Next base: position 261,423 of record PKRV01000155.1, read on the forward strand.
AACTTTTAACTAAGATACAGGGAAAAAAACAGCTAGTTAGTAATCATTTTTGATGCACTCATCATTCATACATGTTGGAGGAAGAGGATTCTTTAATCAAATCATATCAAAAATGATTAGATTCTAACCAGTTGATATTTTACCGTAGCTTATTTAAAAGTCTGGTGTCTCATCACAATGGAGCCACTTATGGTAGATTTTCTTGGTAGTTATCAAATCCTGATCCGGATCCTGGACAATAACAGTTCAGCATTGAAACTTGTCGAACAAAAAATGTCCTGTTTCATTTTTTGGNCAAACAACAACCCATAATGTCCCACTGCTGGGCTCGGGTCTCCTCTCAGGAGAGGGTTAAGGCCATACGTCCCCACGCTGGCCAAGTGCGGATTGGGGACTCGCAAGAATACGTTGTGGCTACGTAAATCTTGCCGTTGGATGTTTTTAAGCCGCCCGAAGGCCCCCAACTAAGCTTCACGACTGCTATCGTATGATAACAACCGGGACCGACTGCTTAACGTGACCTCCGAATCACGGAGACGCTCATGGTAACATGCCACCAGCGGTCACCCATCCAGGTACTGACCGCGCCATCGTTGCTTACCCTCTATGATTGTTTCTAATCACCGAGTGCAACTGGGCTATGAGCGCCTACTTATTAATTTGTATACTAAATACTAAATCTTTTGTGTCAACTTGTCTAATTGAAAACGTATTTAATGAAATATCAAAATGTCTTTTTATGTAGAAGCACCTCCATTGAGGGGCTTCTACATAAAAAGACATTATTCCATAACAAAAAAATTTATTCGATCCTCGGCGTTACTGCGGGTGAAGTTATACCGCGGTTAACACCATGGGGCTCGTCTAGTATAAAATAATACGCCGCTGCTAGTTTACATAGATATGCATAGATAGTAAAGGTGCTGACATTGCCATTACTTGTCTCTTTTCTTTGGAGCTGGCAGGTGTCCAGATGCCATTTCCGCACGTTTATAGTTACCATAAAAACCACGACAGTGGAAGATTTATTATCGTTAGGGTTGTAACTGCTTCGTTGGTTTAGCGGTTGAAGTATACGACTGCAAATCAAGAGGTCTTGGGTACAAATCCCGGGTCGGGCCAAAAGTGTTATTGAGTTTTTCTGATTATATAAATACTTATAAGCTCGGAGTTTGGAAGTTGGGGTCTCTCCCTGATCGTGTCGGTTAACCGTCCGTCCCATCGGATTATGAGAGTGAGGGAACAGAGGTGCACCTGCGTTTGCACACACACTTGTGCACTATAATATCTCCTGCATAGTTGGCTGGTCTCCGTTGAGACTTGCCGACGTGGCCGTAATCGGCTAGGAGAACATCATCATCATCAACATATTACATAATTGACTGCAGCACAGAGGCGTAGCGATGTGGTTTAAGCAACTACCTCGCCTCACTTTCTACTAACCTGAAATTTGTGGGTTCGATTCCGTAAATTGTTGGTCTGGGTCTGGATGATAGTTCTGTTCCTTTGAATAAATGTTTAGAATCCTGAGTCGCCAAGGGAATCCCTGCGTCTTAGGAATGTATTTCTAATGCAGGATTTGCCCTTAAAACTCTTAACTAGTTTGATAGACATGATAGAAAAACACGAGCAATTAAATAAGAATTACGAGCTATACAATTATGATGATAAACCGCGTATAAAAAAACTATTTGGGCATTAAGAAGTGATGACGGAATAATAATCTATTTGTTAGTGTAAATCTACGCGTGAAGATATCGTGATTGATACATTATAATAATATTTGGAAAGCTATTTCCGTCTATATTTCGACTCGTATTCCTACGACTCTAATAACAGATAAGATAATAATAGCGTTGTATATACTAAATACATACACCTATCGCATTGCGGTAACTTAAAAACTCATACAAATTTAAACTATCAAAACGTTCTTTGCCAATTTAAACCCAAGCAAATTTGAACTCCCACTCATCCACTGGGTTAAATTTTGGACCCATACCTCTTTTTTGGATACTGAATCTCTTTCGAATAATCCCTCCGGGTACCCAAAGACGTCCGAGATACAATAGCTAGCGAAAATAGATCTAGAACCCATTGAAACGGCAACAAGGAGCTACTTGATTAATAATAATACTTACTAAGCTTTAGTTATAGGGATATAGTATATAAGGAGGCGCTCATAGTCCAGTTGTACTCGGTGATTAGAAACAATCACCGAGGGTAAGCAACGACGGCGCGGTCAGTACCTGGATAGGTGACCGCTGGTGGCATGTAACCATGAGCGTCTCCGTGATTTGGAGGTCACGTTAAGCAGTCGGTCCCGGTTGTATCATATGATAGCAGTCGTGAAGCTTAGTTGGAGGCCTTTGGGCGGCTTAAAAACATCCAACGGCAAGATTACGTAGCCACAACGTTGTGTTGCCAGTCCCCAACCCGCACTTGACCAGCGTGGGGACGTTATGGCCTTAACCCTTTCCTAAGAGGAGCCCCGAGCCCAGCAGTGTTGTTGTTGATTGATTGAAGCTTTAGTTAGTTTGTGGCGACTTCCACATACATCGGCAACAAAAACATATGACAACGCGATTTACCGAAGATACAATGAACTACGGAGTAACGTAGTGTACGAAGAAGCTACCAATCCTGCATCGCGCAATAGTAGTACTCGCGCCGATTAACATATATATAACTTCACAACATCAACCGTTGGGCAGTGGCACGCCAGGCATGATCACCTCGCCTGGTCGGAGGATCCTCCCTTTGCGTTGGAGGGACATGACACCAGTTCCTCCAAATGTTTACCTCAGTAAAAGGGATTAGCAAAACTACTAAGATATGACCTTTAATACCCGAGATAAACTCATATTTGTTTTGTACATAAGAACACGTGCCATGAATTGGTAATAAACAATGACTTATATTATTCTAGTATGCATAAAATTATATTGCCGTTAAATTGCTTCGCAGTTTCTCAAATTAACTTTTCTTTCTTTGTTTGTTAGGTAATTAGAATGAGATAATAAATTGTGGCACTTTCTGAACATGGAGAATAGTTTGTTACTGATTTCTGAAATGGTAGTAAATATTTT
>PKRV01000155.1:264779-284911 GCA_003709505.1 Hyphantria cunea
TGAAATTTGACACAGTTTAAGTGTTGAGATAATGTAGCACATCCCTTACATTCATCATCATCATCATCAGCCTATCGCAGTCCACTGCTGGACATAGGCCTCTCCAATTTCACGCCACTTAGTTAGATCTATGGCTTCTCGCATCCAGCTCCTGCGCAAATCATCGCTCGACCTGGCCTGTGGACGTCCTACACTACGTTTGCCGAGACGCGATCTCCACTCAAGAACTCGTTTACCCCAACGGTTATCAGTTCTTCGGCAAATGTGGCCAGCCCACTGCCACTTCAGCTTGCCAATCCCGTGGGCTATGTCAATGACCCTGGTTACATTCTTACATTGTTCCTTATATTCATGCGCAACAATATTTCTTAATGCTATTGTCTATAGCAACTGTGACTTCACATTCTTCACTTTCTTTGTGTATAATCCCGTCTACATTTTGTGTCCTTATACATTGAAATAAACCTCTCACATTAATTGCCGTCATTTATTTCCGCCAACATTAAGTTTATACGGATTACGAGCGCAGAAAGTTAAAAAAATGTCATAGAAGACTGGATTAATATGAATAAAAATCATTTTTTATAATATACCAGGTTCTAATCTACACAGAAAAATACCTGGATACAACCTGAATTGCAGGCACAACTTGAAGACTTCTTTTTTCCGTAAATTTTTATTCTATTTAAACTCGACTCGGGTATCTTATCACATGCCTGAACGTCATTCATACCGAAGAGGTCGGTGTAATACTATCTACATGTAAGTGCCTAACTATACTGGCGCATAATTCAACAACAATCAATTTTATTATTTGATTTTTTCAAACTAACGGAATAAAACATACTATATTTAAAAATAGCAAATTATTAAAATCCATAAAGAAGAACCAAAAAACTTTACAAAATCTTTATGATAAAAGAAATAAAGACTAATGAAATCATAGGTATATTTTTTAATAATTGACACTTATGAAGTACAAAACAATCAAAAGTCCAATAGTATGTATACAGCACTTAAAAGAGTGCAATGGAACTTAAAACCTCGGTGTAAAACGATTGTCACAAAGTTTAAATAAACACTGAATCAAGGCTAACCGACAGACAAAAATAGTTCTAAGTCAAGAACGTGGATACTATAATTATGTAAATATATACTATATATATATACTAACTGACCCTGCGAAATTCGTACCGCCATACCTAAGTTTCCGAATAACTTGTTTTTAGTGTTTATGTAGGTACGCCTCAGATTTCCTCGGAAAGTGTTCAGTCGCGGACGATGTCAAGAAAATGTAACCCTTTCGATTTCTCTATATTTTTTTATATACAAACCTTGTTCTTACCTCAACAAATACATAAAACAAGAATCATCCAATTTGGTGCAGGGTGAGAGACGGAACACCGGAGGGTTTTAGTCAGCAAATATCTGACAGACCCCTTCGCCCTCTCCCCAGAGCGGAGGACATCCATGAGGATTTTCCCCCGTAAAAAAAAGGCGATCGGAAGATATGCGCGTACATACATTTCGGTGATTCATTGCATTTATATAGGTGATAAATTCTACCAGAATATTCTTTACCGCGACTACTGTCCTTCATAATAAGCCCTTACTAACCTTCTTGAAACCAGGTATAGTCAGGCAATTAATAGAGGCTTGCCACATAATTGAATAGTTTGATATTTAAAAGAAGCAGGTTGAGTTCTTTTCACTGCCTTAAAAAAACAAGACGAGGCTCTCAATTCGACTGTATTTTTCATATTTAAAGTTTATGTGGAGGTGGAATCCTGAAAGCATAGTAAAACAAATTTAATATGGTCTATCAAATTTCGACTACTGGGCGCCCACTAGTATTTTTAAATTGTCCACAAAATATAATTCTAAAACACATTTAAAAGTTGCCAAAAACATTTTAAGCAGGTCAACTAATATTTACTTTTGTTTATTGCGATAGATGTTGCGTTTACAACAACATTCATTCTGACAAGGATTTTGAATGGCAAAGATGGCAAGAATCCAAGAAGAAACTAAAGACGAACGAAAAACCCCAATTAACGAAAATAAGAAATGATTTCATGATATCATAAGGACATACGTTAAACTTTTATTGCTCTATTGTTACTATTAAGCCACATCTTACGTTAGTATTTATTATTATATTTATATTAGTAGATATAATAATTATTTTCACGTGAAGGTGTTACATACCTCTGATTTGCCTGAAGTTTCGACCAGGTTGCGCTGGCCGTGGTCAGAGGCTGATTGCAATCAGAGGCATGTAACACCTTTAAATAAGTGATCGCGTTAGTTTACGTGAAAATAACTATTATATCCTGAAATCCTATAAAGTTTAAAAGTTTTTATTCAAATATGCAACCAAACAACAATAGTCAACAAACTACTCATGTGTTTTACTTATCACAACTAAAATGGTAGACAGTTTAGTAAATGTTAGATACAACTAGGGATGCTCTAAGTTGTGGCTATGATTTTTACTGTAAAGAAATGCGAAATTGCGAAATAATCGGATCCCTTTGTACCGATATCTTATTGTAACTAATATTAATTTGTATAAACAAACANCTAAACACTAAATCTTTTGTGTCAACTTGTCTAATTGAAAACGTATTTAATGAAATATCAAAATGTCTTTTTATGTAGAAGCACCTCCATTGAGGGGCTTCTACATCATTGGCATTGTTGCATCGTATGATGTACTACACTTGGATCTGGCTCATGCTTTCCTTCAAGCAGAGTAGAGTCACTTTGGTAGGCAGGTATATATATGTATATATATATTGAACGACTGAACCGATTTTAATGAATTTTAATTGATTAAATTACCGTTTAAGAGCCACGCTTTGGCACGAACAGGCCGACTCGACCGGAGTGATACCTGTGTCTCACAGAAAACCGGTTTGAAACAGCCTCTGCGCTGTGTTTCACCCTCCCCCCATAAGCCGGCATCGCACTTGTAACGCCTCTGGTGTTGCGGGTATCCATTGGCGGTGGTAATCGATTACCATCAGACGATACGATAGTCTGCTCTTTTGCCCTCTATTCCATAACAAAAAAATTTATTCGATCCTCGGCGTTACTGCGGGTGAAGTTATACCGCGGTTAACACGATTGGGCTCGTCTAGTATAAAATAATACGCCGCTGCTAGTTTACCCATAGATATGCATAGATAGTAAAGGTGCTGACATTGCCATTACTTGTCTCTTTTCTTTGGAGCTGGCAGGTGTCCAGATGCCATTTCCGCACGTTTATAGTTACCATAAAAACCACGACAGTGGAAGATTTATTATCGTTAGGGTTGTAACTGCTTCGTTGGTTTAGCGGTTGAAGTATACGACTGCAAATCAAGAGGTCTTGGGTACAAATCCCGGGTCGGGCCAAAAGTGTTATTGAGCTTTTCTGATTATATAAATACTTATAAGCTCGGAGTTTGGAAGTTCGGGTCTCTCCCTGATCGTGTCGGTTAACCGTCCGTCCCATCGGATTATGAAAGTGAGGGAACAGAGGTGCACCTGTGTTTGCACACACACTTGTGCACTATAATATCTCCTGCGTAGTTGGCTGGTCTCCGTTGAGACTTGCCGACGTGGCCGTAATCGGCTCGGAGAACATCATCATCATCAACATATTACATAATTGACTGCAGCGCAGAGGCGTAGCGATGTGGTTTAAGCAACTACCTCGCCTCACTTTCTACTAACCTGAAATTTGTGGATTCGATTCCGTAAATTGTTGGTCTGGATGATAGTTCTGTGTTCTGGGTCTGGATGATAGTTCTGTTCCTTTGAATAAATGTTTAGAATCCTGAGTCGCCAAGGGAATCCCTGCGTCTTAGGAATGTATTTCTAGTGCAGGATTTGCCCTTAAAACTCTTAACTAGTTTGATAGACATGACAGAAAAACACGAGCAATTAAATAAGAATTACGAGCTATACAATTATGATGATAAACCGCGTATAAAAAACTATTTGGGCATTAAGAAGTGATGACGGAATAATATACATATCTATTTGTTAGTGTAAATCTACGCGTGCAGATATCGTGATTGATACATTATAATAATATTTGGAAAGCTATTTCCGTCTATATTTCGACTCGTATTCCTACGACTCTAATAACAGATAAGATAATAATAGCGTTGTATATACTAAATACATACACCTATCGCATTGCGGTAACTTAAAAACTCATACAAATTTAAACTATCAAAACGTTATTTGCCAATTTAAACCCAAGCAAATTTGAACTCCCACTCATCCACTGGGTTAAATTTTGGACCTATACCTCTTTTTTGGATACTGAATCTCTTTCGAATAATCCCTCCGGGTGCCCAAAGACGTCCGAGATACAATAGCTAGCGAAAATAGATCTAGAACCCATTGAAACGGCAACAAGGAGCTACTTGATTAATAATAATACTTACTAAGCTTTAGTTATAGGGATATAGTATATAAGGAGGCGCTCATAGTCCAGTTATACTCGGTGATTAGAAACAATCATCGAGGGTAAGCAACGACGGCGCGGTCAGTACCTGGATAGGTGACCGCTGGTGGCATGTAACCATGAGCGTCTCCGTGATTTGGAGGTCACGTTAAGCAGTCGGTCCCGGTTGTATCATATGATAGCAGTCGTGAAGCTTAGTTGGAGGCCTTTGGGCGGCTTAAAAACATCCAACGGCAAGATTACGTAGCCACAACGTTGTGTTGCCAGTCCCCAACCCGCACTTGACCAGCGTGGGGACGTTATGGCCTTAACCCTTTCCTAAGAGGAGCCCCGAGCCCAGCAGTGTTGTTGTTGATTGATTGAAGCTTTAGTTAGTTTGTGGCGACTTCCACATACATCGGCAACAAAAACATATGACAACGCGATCTACCGAAGATACACTGAACTACGGAGTAACGTAGTGTACGAAGAAGCTACCAATCCTGCATCGCGCAATAGTAGTACTCGCGCCGATTAACATATATATAACTTCACAACATCAACCGTTGGGCAGTGGCACGCCAGGCATGATCACCTCGCCTGGTCGGAGGATCCTCCCTTTGCGTTGGAGGGACATGACACCAGTTCCTCCAAATGTTTACCTCAGTAAGAGGGATTAGCAAAACTACTAAGATGTGACCTTTAATACCCGAGATAAACTCATATTTGTTTTGTACATAAGAACACGTGCCATGAATTGGTAATAAACAATGACTTATATTATTCTAGTATGCATAAAATTATATTGCCGTTAAATTGCTTCGCAGTTTCTCAAATTAACTTTTCTTTCTTTGTTTGTTAGGTAATTAGAATGAGATAATAAATTGTGGCACTTTCTGAACATGGAGAATAGTTTGTTACTGATTTCTGAAATGGTAGTAAATATTTTAATAAATATCAATATACTTGAAGACTGTACATGTAGAGGACATAGATAAAAATAGCTAAATGAACTAAAAAAACTAGTCGGCACATTAAGGCTCGCAGACAACCGGTGTTAGGCTAGTTCTATTGTTGCAATTGCCAAGTGAATATGATTAACTGAAAACCAACTCGCATTCCACCTGATTCTTCAAGTATGGGGCAAAAACCCACTTGTCTTTTTAGTTGCATAGTGCATTGGCAGGTGTAGTCAGTTGTAGCCTTCCAGAGGACGCTGATACGTTCCTGGAGCTACTCCCAAATGCCGAGGTAGGTCGCCGCGTGGTTTAGTAGGTAAAACGGTTGACCTGGAATTCCACACACACCCTTCGTTTGTCCCACGATGGATAACAGGCATTCCTTGATTTAAAAAAAATAAGGTTGTCAGTTACCATCAGATTACTAATATATTGATATATATACGTTAAAAAAATAATTAAAACTTAAGATGTGACAATGTTTTATAATCTATCATGATAACTATCATAGCTTATATAAAGAGGTTCAATTTATAATGGCTAATATAATAATACAAAACATTTTAAACGATTGAAGTTCAACTGCCAAGCGATCTCTAGTACCAATTAAAATAAATATTATCATAGTTGACCTATCCCAATGGCCTATTAAAGCAACAATTTCAGTTTTACGAAGTGTCTGTACTGAATGAGTAATTGGACCACCCGGCAAGCAATTCATACAGGTTTTTTTTATTAATGGTGGTACGCGAAGCTATGACTATATTTTGCGCGTGACTCTACTACGAATTAAGTAGGTTTGGCCTTCCTTAAATTCATCACACTCGTTTTAGAATAAATATTAGTGAGTTCAGTGAAGTTCAAACTCTTTGTGTTACTAACTATTACCCGAGTATTTGATTTTGTTCGCGTGATTATTTCGTGTTTCTAACGTGTTTCCCGTGGGTGTCGTAAGAGGTTACTGAGAAAGCAAACTGCGCAGCAACATCACTACAAAGGAGAAAGGAAAATTAGATAGAAACCTTATATCATCCTGTCGGCGTGGGTGGTATAGTAGATCATCCATTAGTGGACTGTTTAAAGGCTTTTGATGTGTGGGTGAAATTTAAATAAGAAGGATTTAAAGAAGAATTTAAATAGGAAGTAATAGACGATGGTTATTAAACTTCTATAACTTCCTTGGGGAAAATCCTTTCTTAACGGCTTCTTGCAACATTTTTAGCTGCCAAAATTTAAGGTCTGTAACCCGCAGTCAGTCAGGGCAAGCAACTTTGTTTTCTTATTTCAAATATCATTTGAAGACGGTTACACTAGGGTTTTCCCTACCGTCATTATTACCGTAGATAGTGACACGGGGTTTCCTACTACAGATACTAGCCTCTCACAAAGGAACGAAAGTGTTTCACTGTCTATTTAAAAAATTGTACTTACTTTGTGTATGACAGAAATAAACAAACAATTATTGTTAATGTGTAGGCCTCCAGAAAGTTTACATAACTATGGTTCTTACGTCACATCTATCCAACGGCTCTCTAGCTGGACTGGACTGTCGCTGCTTGACCCACACTGTGCCCGCACGATCACTTTTCTCACCAACTCGTGTATTACAATCCATGGAGGCTCTAATTCGATAATCGAATACCTATATTAAAATTAACAGTGCTAATACGATCATCAGTGCTGTATACATGAACTCGCGCATTGTAGTCCATGGAAGCTATTTCTAGAATAAAATACCTACTAATATGGTCATTATTAGTCATATTAGTACAGTCAATGATATTTTAAAACTTCTTGTTTATATTATGTCGTGTCACCAACGCAAAGAAATCATTTTATTGTAGAATACCATATCTAATAGTCATCATGAGATACCCTTCGGATATGTATACCTTAAAATGTTATTTGCAAAAGTTATAGAAATAAGTAAGAATCATCAGCTTTGGTATAAAATCCATAAGATTTCTCAGTTTATTAGGATATTAAAAATACTTAGGTACCTACAATACAGTTTTCTGCGAACAACAAGCTTTTACGATACCAATATTGTATCACTTCCTGCCCTTTACCGAATTTTATCTACACTCGGCCCCGTGTAAAAAAATATATCGTAGGTACACCTATAAGATCTGTAATAATAATATTGCGACAAAATAAATATATCGTGAACGGATTTGAATGGGTTCTTGGTTTTTTTTTTGCAACAAACCATCTGCTTGACATTAAACCTTCGAGGAAATTTAATAAATGTGGCGGTAAACCGATTTTTACCGTGGAAGAGCCACGCTTCGACACGTATTGGCTGGATCGCCCAGAGTAATCCTTACAGAAAACCGATGTGAAACAGAGCTTGTTCTGAGTGAGTGAGGATACCGGAGACCTATACCGCAACGTTTCCCCCCATCCCCCAAAATCCGGCAACGCACTTGTGACGCCTCTGGTGTTGCGGGTGTCGCCTCTGGTGTTGCAGGTGTCTATGGCCGGCGGTAATAGGTTACATGGCCGGCGGTAATCGCTTACCATCATACACCCAAAGAGGATTAATTTGGACAATGGCATTTTCGAACTGTCAACACTTCAGGATTTGCAATAACCATGACAATATGCTATTCTGGGATCTGGGAACAGATATGTTTAACTGTTTATGGTCTTTTATGTACCAACATAAACATCTAACAGCTATTATTATCATTATATATAACTTTCATATAATTAATTTATGAACCCTATATAGCGACCGTAAAAAGAAGAAGTCTGACCGTGATCACTAATGAAAATACATATATACCAAGTAGATTACCCTGATAAACTCTTGCACTAAGAATCACATTACACGACGGTGGACCCGGAACTACTTAGCTATCAACACAAGAAAAATTAATTAGTCCTGGTAGCGTAAACATATCGTTAGTCATTAATCAGTTGCGCGGGTTAAATTCGTTCTAAAATCTGAATATCAATTAATTCTCGTAATAATATTGGTTCAAAATACAATTTTGATCAAATTCTAATGTCACAGTACCTCTCCTGGTAAAGTAATACTAAGATTAGCTGAATACCGACGACGACTATATAATTATACTAGCTTTTGCCCGCGGCCCGCACGTTAAAGGAGTAGCCTATATCCTTCCTCAAGAATCAAAGAATCACCATGCTAAAATTCATTGAAATCGGTGCAGAGGTTTGTCTTTGAAACCAGACAGGCAGGTACTGTCGCATATATAATACAAGTATGGATACAATCTACGCATAATGTGTATACTATGAAAATACCCTTTATGATACTTCGGAAATCGCGAATAGATCGAAAGTTTATTTTGAACGATTTTTACCCGATTATCGAAGTCAAAAAAAGACTAATAGTTTTGGCAGAATATACAGTTACAGTTTTAAAAGTTTTCTTATTTATTACTTAAGAAAGTGAGAGAGAATATGCCTCTAGTTCATTTTTTACTCTCTAGATCTCTCTAGACTCTCTGACAAAAACTCATTTCTACTGACTACGCTTTGTCTGCCTACGTAGTATTCGAATGCTCTATACTTTTACAAAGTTAAATTTATGTGTTCTTTTCTCAGGCGATGGTGGCATGTTACCCTGGATGCGGCAGCCATTATGTGAAGCATGTAGACAACCCGAACAAAGACGGCCGCTGCATCACCGCCATATATTATCTCAATCAGAATTGGGATGTCAAGAGGAGCGGCGGCTTACTCAGGTTCGTATATTTCATACACCTACTGCTTAATAACACCTTAGTATATCAAGACTTAATTACCATACTTAGCTACTTGGTTGCCATACGAACTTCTTCGAACGTTACGGGTAGTTGAGCCCTAACAATTCCGATAATAGTCTTATAGAATCGAGGTATTGAATATGGGTGTGGCGACTTCCACATACAGCGTCGACATAAATATATAACAACGCCGAAGCAACAGAACCGAAGATACACTGAACTACGGAGTAACATAGTGCACTAGGAAGCTACCAATCTTGCATCGCGCAATAGAAGTTCTCGCGCCGATTAACATATACAACTTCCCAACATCAACCGTCGGGCAGTGGCCTCCCAGGCATGATCACCTCGCCTGGTCGGAGGGTCCTCCCTTTGTGATGGAGGGACATGACACCCGTTACTCTACAATGGGCATGATCACCTTGTCTGGTCGGAGTATCCGTCTTTGTGCTGGATCGACATAATTCCCTAGACAGTTTGAACTACAAAACTTCGATATCGACTAGTATCTGGGTCTTGAAGATCTGATGGCAGTCGTCCCGCGTAAAAACTCAAACTTCAGCCGTATTGTTTTGAAACTTAGCCGACCTCAGCCTACTTTAGAATTAAGGCTCAAAGCAAGAATTCACGACTTGATTAAAGATTGGGGCAAGCAGCAGGTGAAACAAGCGTAAACTGTAGAATCGAAAATGATATAAATTAGACAAACATTCGTAAAAGTAGTCATTATAGTAAAAAACATATGTATAATGGCAAAAATTACTCCACTCTTTTTCCATCAAAATGTATTTTCTTTATCACATCTCATCCAAAATACTGGCTGTTATGGAGGACCTTGTTGGAGACCTATGTCCAGAAATGAACGTCTTTTGGCTGAAATTCAAGCATATTATCAAAAAAACCCCTTGACTGTTTATTTCAAACTGTTACACTTAAAACTTATTTCCATTTACAGAGTGTTCCCCGAAGGTACGAATCAGGTCGCTGATATAGCACCAATCTTCGATAGAATGTTGTTCTTTTGGTCAGACAGACGAAATCCTCATGAAGTGCAACCAGCGTATAATACGAGGTTAGTATTCTTCATACGGACTGTACTCTCGAGTCAGGTGTTCCTCTGCCTTGTATGTAACTCACGATGTTTTCGTGCCAAAAGTATTGCATAAATAGTGTAAAATGATCCTAAAATTTATTCAAATTTCAAATTCAAATGAATTTATTCAATTATGACACTAAGTGACATTTATGAACGTTAAATTGAAGCTACAGATAAAAAAATCATAGATCGATACATACAAACGCCACAGATATACTGTATTGTCAAAGTGAATTAGGTGAAAACACCAAAATCCACTGCCTGCCTGTGTCGATCCATAACTTCCAGTTTCCAAAATGCGTAGAGCCTTAAAACTAAAATACAAAACAACAAAACAGCTGCGAAACGCTTTTTTAAATCGTTATGGAATTACTTACATTTGTTCAAATTGAGGACCCATTTCAAAGATTTTTTTAAATATTTATATTAAAAAAAATACTTTGATACATGACAATCGGGAAACACAATTTAACATTTAAAAGGAAAACCTAAAAAAAAAAATTTTTGTGATTTTACAGATACGCCATCACGTTATGGTATTTCGATGCACACGAAAGGGAAGTGGCGCTGAAGAATTTCAGTAAGTTGTTTTCATATATTCTCTCGTTCAGAAATTGTTGTACTGATTTAGGTGGGAATTAGATAGATAACATTTAAAAAATGGTACATCGAATTTAAAACCTATTCGAGGGTAAGAATTACTTAGTCATATATATCATTATCCATTTTCTCGCTTGTCCGTGTGGTGACAGGCTAAAACTAGTTAACACCTGTATTCATCACAAAGTTCTACATAGGACAATAGTGGATCAATAGGTGGAAAAAATTACTCAAAACCCAATACTACCAAACCTTCTCATCTGAGTATAGTAGGGCAAAATTTCCTTTCTTTTTACCATGGGAAAGCAACGCTTCGGCTAAAATGGGACGGCTCGACCGAAGTGATATCACGGCCTCACAGAAATCCAGTGCGAAACAGCGCTTGCGCTGTGTTTTAAGCCAATGAGTGAGATACCGGAGGCCCATACCCCTTAAACCCTTTCCCATCCCCCAAAGGCCGTCTACGCAATTATGATGGCTCTGATGTTTCGGGTGTCCATGGGCGGCATAATCGCTTACCATCAGGCGATACGTTTGCTCGTTTGCCTAATACCATAAGAAAAAAAATTATCAAATGCTGTTGAAGATATCGAGGTTCCCTAAACACCACTGCTGCAAGTTGTTGCTAACATAATAGATACTAAATATATATGCTGACAAGGATATATTGATAATCTAGATATATATTATATATACGCTTATATACGCTGTCTACTAAATCGGTAGGTACTTACAGTAAACATAAGGTGCATTATTGTGATAATAAAACAATACTGCACTGTAAATATATGTACTTACCAATAAATCATCCTGATTAAGTACATGTGCACTAAACTAATATCTTTTTGTCTTGTTCCGTATTAAAACTGCCAGTCTCTATACAATGGATGTTGTCAATAAACTTCCAACACTGCGTGGTTTATGTCTTTATTTTAATGCAATTATTCCTTCCGACCAATTACATAAATAATTACCATATCTAAAAAGAAATAGACAAATATTGACAGTTAAACAAGGGCCCTCCAATTGCATGCCATTTGTTTCGATCCTCGGCTTCTCGCATCCATTTGACATCAATGAAACAATGAAGTATATGGATTATTTTTAGTGTTATCCCTGCCTTTAAATTAACCAATCCTAAACTTACTTATCTCACTTTAAAACAAGAGAAATGCTTTCATTGATATGTAGGATTAGTTAGATTTATAAAACTAAATACTATATAAATACCTACAAACTCCGCTGACGATATGTAAGTAGTATTAATTGCACACCATAAATAGGATACAATCACATAACACTACGCGTGTAACAACTACGCACGGAATTCCCCTCGAACTTGAAAGGAGGAAAATTTACGATATCTAGTAATGGATGCCACTTTATCTGTACATGTTTAAAGTGGCAGATGTTGGTACAAGACTATCTTATTAGTCATCAATTGTAAACAATGGTGCAATATTTGTTATTGTTAGTAAACATGAAATAAAACACACATACACACATACACATACACATACTTGTGCAATGAGACTGTTGCGGCACAAACGTTTTTTATTGCAATTGATAAATTAACTTAATATTTTGCGTTTCAAACCTTTTATTACGTTTACGATATCTTGTGAATGTTATTTATCTATATAAATAAATATATATTATCAAAACAATATTCTATAACTAATAATCTCCTCATCTTTTCCATCAGGCAGAGACGAGTCACTTTGGCATTCTTTAAGATAAAAAAAGAAATTACAGTCATGAGGAATGCCGATAGAAGTATTTTTTTATTTTTGAATGTTATTTGTAAAATTAATGTGTAAAATTAGAAATTTTATAATTTTTAATTTAAAGTTATCAACACAAAACATTACAATGTTGGTGACGCGAACCCATAACATTGCCCCCTACCAAAAAGTAAGGACAAAGAAATTTTCTCTTCAAAAAAATCTTGACGAGTTTTCAGAGTTTTGGTAGCCTCTGCGATCATAGAAGTAGATCATCCGAGGAAGGAAAGGGGCGATAATAGAATCAGCCTATTGCGCTATAAAAGTGATATATCTAGGATATACAAAACACATCATCATCAACAACCCATAATGTCCCACTGCTGGACTCGGGTCTCCTCTCAGGAGAGGGTTAAGGCCATACGTCTCCACGCTTTCCAAGTGCGGGTTGGGAACTACATATAAAAACACACTTATGTAATTTGATTGCTCGATATTTTAATAACATAACACGGATTGTAATCGCAAGTCCAAAACATCGATCAAAAAACAATGCTTTTATTTAAAATTTTACAAACATAATATACAATAACAGTTTTTAATAGCCCATTGCTATACATTACATCTAATTTAAAAAGAGGTTTTGTCTTACTGTGCAACACTAACCTGACTGGGTTTGTGACATGTAATTTGTAAGTTTTCCTTTTTTTAAGTGAAATCGTGATTTTCTTTGAGGCCGTGATATCACTGCGGTCAAGTTGGCCCATTCGTGCCGAAGAGTGGCTCGCCCACTTTTCTTTGCAGTGCCGTTTCCTTAGTCCGGATCATACGCAATACACGGGATTAATAGACGATGGGAGCAGTCCGTATCATATTATTCCGTCAGCACACGGAAATGTAAACACTCATCGTCGTAATTAATCAAAATCTTTAAAAAAAGTTTTAAATAAATTTGTTTATTATTTTTTAGAAGAACGCGGTCAGCCGTCTTCAAGCAAGTGATGCAGGGCGGTCCCCAGCTTGCGACAACACGCGAGCTGACCCTGTACTATAGGGACATTTAGGCTAAGTACTATGACTGCTGCAGCGACGCACGGATTAGCAACTATTAGTTACACTAACACTAAACATAAGAAGTAAACACGACCGTATATTTAAAAAAAAATATTAAAAAAACAAAGTAGTAAATGTAATAAAAAAGTTTAAAGTTTATATTTAAAGAAAAAAAGAACCCTAAATGGGTTATTTATCAAACTACTTTTGAAATAAAGAAGAATTGAGAGTACCCGTCACTTTTTTCTTAAAAGTGTCTATTCTCTTTGGAAAAATTAAAAAAAAGCAGATACTCCTGAAATCTTAAAAATATTGTTTTTGGTCAACTTCTGTAGAATCAAGACAGATGATAATATTGTTCTCTTGATTCTTATTTTAAATAAAGGAAGGGATTGGCGCGCATTCGCTTCAATTGTTGCATAAAGCTAAAAATTACTTGTTATTTTAATTAAAAAAATATATTTGAAATTCTCTTGTTAAAAACTGACAGCAGTTAGAAGTTTCTTTATATGTAGTTAGTGTTAATCATTTGCATTATTTGTTATTATTTAGCAAATTTGCCACTTTTGCATATATTTTATTGCGAAAGTTGTAATTGAATTGACGTTCCCCTTTGACTATACAGTTAAAACCGGATATAACGACATCGGTTATAACAAACGATGGCAAGGTCCCGGCCGAATCTATAGAATATAAATTTATAAGTACACATACCGCTTATAACGCAAAAACGACCGAACTTTGGCTTAAAGCGACGAAATTCATCGGCTATAACGACAAATTGCACCAAATAAATTGTTACGAGCAATTTTCACCTTTGAACTAATAAAATGAAGGAACATTTTCGTTATTAAGTCTTAGAATAATTATTATTCTCCTACCTTATCAGAACCTCTTTCCCGCTCTTTGCTATTTGACCTTGCATGTTTTATGACATGTTCAGTGCGATAGTTGACCGCGTGAATTACAGGTTGATTTTCGTTACTACGTCGCAAAACAGAAAAAGAAAAAATGTTGCATATTTAAGAAAAATCACAAATTTTATGGAGATTACAAAATGACGAGTCGAATATTAAAATTGCAAAGGAATGTGGAGTGTCACAACGCTATAACAGTTTTGCAAAAAAATTGATAGCGACCAGTTTAATTCTGATGATACCTTGACGATAATGAAACGTAAATTCAAAATATATTTAAGACTCGGCTTGCAAAAAAACAGAAATAAATTACCGATTACTTTTAAAACTTAAATGTAGCCTGTGAACTGTACTATAAGCACTTTTTTTCATAGTAAACCATTTCATTTCTTTTACTTATATCTTATTTGAAATAATTTTATTTGAAATAAAGCTCATTTGCATAACCTACCTACTAACTACAAACAAACATATGACTATTAATATGACTATGTACTTGTGTATATTGGTTATAACGACTATCGGGTATAACTTCCGAATTATGCGGTCCCTTCAATGTCGTTATATTCGATTTGACTGTGTTTGTAATATAAAACGTTGAAGCGATTCTCGTGACGCTCGTAGTCAAATGTGTACTTTAAATATAGATATATAAATGTCGAAAGACATCAGTCATATATTAGGTAGAATATATTTAGATAGGCATTAATGCAATTTTCTATATTGTTTGTGAATGTAAATACACTTGTTCGATTACTTATTTTATTAAAAATTTAATATATAATTAAATTATTATTCATTCGATTTTAGTCTCTGAACTAAAATTCAGTGTCTTAATTCTTACCTGTTGTATCAACACAAAATTATGTTACTTCTAATCCCCCAAGTAGATCTGGTCTAGAACAAACGAAATTTTCGTGAGACAATCTAAAAATATTAATTTCAATTTAATTAATATTACAGTTTTTTTTCAATTATTTTTTAATACATTAAATTTTTATTTATATCATTCCATATTTGTTAATCTGTCTTTTAGGTAGAACTATAGGTACTTGTGACAGTTTTCTTATTTACTCTTCCGAGATACAGTTTAAAGTGCGAGTTTAGTTCGCACAATCTAATCTGACATACTTGCTTTATCGTGTTTTCGTTGTAATGGTACTATTACCTACGAAGGACTATAGTGATGATATAACACGGCCAAGAAACGATGGTGACGGCATGTGTCTAAGCATGCGAACATCAGACCGTTGTGTTAGGACGCGATCAATGTTCAACCTAATTTGTTAGTTTCCAGAGTTGTTAATTAAATCTCATATTAGTAATAACTGAAGAATCGCACGAGTGTATTCACATTCTTTAGTTAGTTTGTTCGCAAACTCTTAAAGTATTAATTTTTTGTTGATGTGAATTTTATGAAGCAATATGTTGTTATAGGGATGTGCATTGTGCACTTATGGCGAGTTTCTTTCTAAATAGAATAACTAAGTCGTCTAATTCGCCGTTATAACTTAGAATTATTCGAAAGTTTAAGCTGGTTCACTGGTCGTCCTGTTTCTTTTTTTTTGTTGTTGTTGTTTTACTGTTGTTTACGGAGGACGGACTTTACCTTCAGAAATCTTTTAAGGAAATCGATTTTCAAGTATTAAGTCTGTTCAAACTCGACTAGCGCCTGATGTACTTGGATGTAAATAATTATATTTTTCGTTTATTTCTATCTGCATATATATATTTAACTTAAATTTCTTTATTTTATTGAACATCTTGATTACAGTGAACGGTGCGAATGGCTTAAGACTGAGTATAAATTCTACTTTTGTTTAAGAGATTTCAATGTGTACATTTTTTATTTATTCGTTTTAATAATGGATTCACTATATTTCATTAGTTACAATGTTCATATTTATATTTGAAAGCTGACTAAGCTAGTATTTAATCAGCCAATAAACATTAACTGTGTAACTATATTATGACATAAATGTTTTATTTATATAATCGACTAATTATTTATTACTTAAACGACTTCACCAATTTTGTTACTATTTTAGTAAGTTACTAATGTATCATACTCAATTTGTCATCAGCGATACCGTGGTTTTAGCTTTTAACACATTGTATTTATTGTGTATATACTAATCAATAAATATTCAACTAATTATAAAGGAAAATACCTCTTTATTGTTTAATTGGTGTATATATTAAAATGTAATTACGAAACAAAAAATATACATAACTTTATTAACTATAGTTGTGTGTAAAAAGTATTAAATTTTATACAGAAATTAGTGTATATTAAATATTTTTTCTTTTTTTCTAATACAATAATTTTAAGACAATTGTTTAAATTAATTAATCACTTAGTTACAATGTGTGATGTTAATATAAGAGGATTATGATTTTGTATATGCTGATTATGTCATGTCGTCTAATAAAAATGTATTTGTTACAACTTTAGACCAAATAGACTTGCGTGAAGTCGTAAAATATATTGTGGAAAGAATTCGTATTAAATTTTACATTGATGAATATTCTTTTATTTATTTTTCACGTAACCTCAAGCCATAAAATGATTGCATAAATAGTTTAAGGAATCGCCACGTCTCTCTCTTTTACGCTGCATGTTGAAAGTTTAAATCCCACATGGAACAGCACTTAGTGATCCTCAAATTGTTGTATGTTTGTAAAGTCACAGACATGATAAATTCCTAATATGGGCGTCTTCTTTTAAATACAAAATGATAATAGAAAAAGGGTTTACTGAACAAATGTGGCAGTGGGTTGGTGATAACCAATAGGGCAATATAGTCCTAGAATGGCGACCACGTACTGGACAGCAGTGTAATTCCCTTCAAGGTGGTGTCTACAAACCGACGACCTGGTGAAGGTCGCAGGAAGCTGTTGGATGCAAGCAGAGCACGACTGGTTGTCGTGGCTAACCTCGGGTGAGACATATGCTCAGCAGTGACTGTCTTAGTTTAGGTAATAATTAAGAAATGGATTCAAGACTAATTCACAGTCAGACTTATTAGTAAGTCTGAGACGGGAGGGATCCGGGAACCGCTTCCTTACGTCATCCGGACCCCTCCCCGTACCTGGTGCCAGCGCGAGACGACTTCCTCGCAGAAGGTCGCGACCGCGGTAAAACTGCTCTCGCCGCCGGCCATGGAGCGTACGACGGCCAGCAGCAAGAGATATCCTCCGATGACTGCGGTGAGGGCCCGACGCTGCGGCGCCTAAGCGGGGCACACCGCCAGCGTGTGCTGGGCCGAGTCCTCACTGCAGTCGCAGTGGTGGCAGGCGGGACTCAATTCCCTCCTGGCGACCGAGTGCAGGTACTTCCCGAAGCAACCGTACCCGGAAAGCACCTGCGTCAGTCGGAAGGAAAAGGTCCCGTGCTGCCGCCCTGCCCACTCGAGGATGACCGGCTGGAGAAATATACTGACAGCTGGTTCAACCTTCGAATTCGTTTTGCCCTCAATATCGCGGAGGTCCGATGCCATACGCTCCTTGAAAAAACCTATATTCTGGTAAAATTAAGCATTGTTTTAAAATTGTCTTGTAAATAGCTTCTTTAGGATTTTCGACAATCATACACCTCAAAGCTAACCTTTTTGAAATTTATATAACTGTCAAACGTTAGTTTCTATTAGAACGGGCAGAGCTAATGTCAATGCGATAATTATGAGTCACATTTTATTGACTATTTCCTATAATTTTTTTAATAATATTTATAATTAATTTATACTACGTAATACGTATGTTTAACTTTATACATGATTGTTTACTAATTTTTGCTAAAGTTATTTAATTTAGAGATTAGTTTCTGTACTTGTCTCGTGAAGTAGACCATGTCCTTGGATGAAGAGATGGTAGTAGCTTATCTTGATGATGATGATTATGAGGACACTGATGATTACGATGACTCACCACTCTTCACACGGGAATCGTCACATGGAGGTTTGATGCTGGTACGTTTTCAACTAAATAACCATTAGTCTGCTAACCTGTTGACGCTGTAAAGGAGGAGTACGTTGCTTGGATTCTCTCTCAGGACAAATAGACAAATATTTCAGACATGCGACACACAACACCATCTAGTCCCAAGCTAAGCATAGCTTGTGTTATGGGTACTAGACAATTTAAATACATACATATATACTTTTCTGTAAATCCATAGAAAACACCAGAACTTTGAAACAAATATTTATACTTCATACAAACATTTGGTGCGATCCGAGAATCGAATCCGAGACCTCGAGCACAACAGTCGCATACGCTACCACTGCGCCACTCAGGCAGTAAAAATATTTGAGTGAAGAGAAAAATTATAATTTATTTTAGTCTGTGACTTTATATGATTCATCTATAACTAGCTATTGTCCGCGGCTTCGCTTGCACAGAAGTAAATATTTTCATCCCCTATTTTACCCCTGTAGGGGTAATATTTCCAAAATTCCTTTTATTAGTGCTTACTTACGTACATGTAAAATTTCAGGATTCTGGGTTTAGCGATTTGGACTATGCGTTGATCTCTGGGTATCTTAGTCAGTCAGTCAACCTCTCTTTTATATATGTAGATGTATATTTATTTACAAATATTGAATCATGTTTATCATCAATATACTTACTAAAGCAACAGGCTCTGCAAACTATTGACATTCGATTGATCGCAAACTATTGCGATCAGATTACCGTGTGTGGACTTGTTAATTATTATTATTTTCCGTCACCATCATCAACTCTAAAGATTCCATTGCTGGATATAGATTTCCCCTAAGAAAGAAGGTACTATACCACCCTGGCTAATAGAATTAGTAAATCTTATGACAGGATTCCTCCTCTGTGAAATTCTGTTGTCCTGTGTAGTTGTCATGAGTCCCACGTGACGAAAATGAGGAGGTAGTTCACTCTATCTCTTGTCTCCACAAGGACAATAGATCAGATAGAATTTAAACTTTTGTCTTTTCAGGGTTTCATAAAAACAGTAGATAAACAAAGAAATGACAAAGATATTGGGTATGTATGTAATTATCATCTTCCAATAAACACTAAGATAAACCCATACGAAGCAAGCTAGAAAGAAACAATTGTATTAATTACTGAGTGAGAATGATGAGTGTAGTGGGTTCCAACCCCAAGTGGGACTACACTGTGTTATTCACAAATTGTTCCAAGTCTGGTCTGGATATATGTTTGTGAAGTACCCCGCGATATAGAAATTATGTATTTTTTTAAATATGTGTAAAGTATTAAAGTAAATTTAATCAATGAAATCTGAAACATTTTGGTGATATTTCTGCTTTTCTTACTAAACATTTATCTGTGTGTCTATAAATAAAATTTACTAAATTTTATATCTGCTTGAAGTTTGACAGGGGATCGAAAAGACCTCTAAGTGCTAGCGTCCTTTTCTAAATAGAAAAGAAACATCAGGGTTCCTACAGGGGGCCATCTACAAACCGTAGGTAGCCCGAGATACGTCGGGGCTCCAGGGATTTCTTTTCGAAGGTGCACCTGGCTCCCCGCCTTCTAGTACCCGAGACAGTGTACGGTTTTTAGTCGGTTCGAGTCCGACATAGCCACCAGTTGGTGGTGTCCGAAGGAA
>PKRV01000155.1:291147-304693 GCA_003709505.1 Hyphantria cunea
TGTTCACTTTGCTATTAATGAACCAGGGTACGCAAGAAGGCTGATGCTGAATTGTCTTAAACCAAATACCTTTTTCTGTACTTTTTTCATCAAAATATTCTTTAAATTTATTATAACATATTTTTCTAATATAGCCAAGATGATCAGAATACAGTAATTTAATATTATAGTTTAATAATCAATACTTTCTCTAGCTGCTTGTTTAGCCAACTCGTCAGCCTTCTCGTTACCACGAAGCCCTATATGCGAAGGCACCCATTGCAGTCTCAAGGTTTTTCCATCGTTATTCAATGAAATGATTTGCCTTAATATTTCATGAGCTATCGGTGCACCTCAGTGGCGCATCGAGCTAAATGTTGTAAAGCACTTCTGCTATCCGTTGAAATTTCAATTTTAATTTCTATTATTTTTCCTTGGTTTTTATTAGTCTGCCACGGTAACCAACCGGGTTGGAAGAGGTTTATTCTTGTTTATTTTCTGTTTCTTGTTTACAATATTCGTGTGAGAGGTGGGGGTTGATTGCTAAGCGTTGTTGTTCTTGGTATCATTTTTTGTTCTGTAGTTATGTTGATGATTATTATGTTACCCAAGCGTGCTTTTCTAAAGAAGAATGTAATTTCAATGTCGCCAATAAACATCTCAATTAGCCGCCATAGTGAGTCACAATGCTGCATAGTAGCATTGTCCGCAATCGCAGATGAGTATGGTGGCCACCACTCTTGGATTCTGCTAATGCTTTCCGTCTGGCAGAGTAATCACTCTTTCACTTTGGCATTCTTATACATATAAAAGAGGTAGACTTGATTTTTCAAATATTTCTAATATTTACAAACTATTGCTTTCCCATTAAAACTAGTAATTATTTGTTTTATAGACAAATGCAATGTTGGGATGCGTCTTTTAAAAATCCAGTCAGATATGAATGAATTGCTTTGTGCCAAGTTCAGCGTTAAGCAGTCAAAAAACAAAGCTGAAATAGAAAATATTGATGCAAAGGATTTGAATGGTGAACACCATAAGCTGTCTAAACTAATTGCTGATAGGTATGTTTTGAACTTGAAAAGCCAACGTTTAAAATGTTTACTACATTTCTTGTAAGTAAACTGCTTTAAGCTAAAGGAAAACCTAAAAGTCCTTTTGTTAGAGTTATATACATAAATAGCTTATATATTGTGATAAATAAAGTACATACACACATAATCATTTTTCTGGTTATGTAGTTATATTTGCGTACAAACACACATAAGTTTATTGTGATTTGATGATATTTGAAATGTTTGTACCGAACCAGAAACAAATGAATTAAATGTTGGTGCATGGAAGTCCGTGATTTTTTATAATTTTCTATGTCACTCTTCAATTCATCGGCAAATGGAAGACTATCAGCAACCCTCATAGTTTGTCATACCTGTTTGCACGGCTAGCACAGTGGAAAGCGGTCGCCATACCTCTTTCCACTGTGCGAAAGTGTTTTGTGTACAAATCCCACATCAGATAATACTTTGTGTGATCTATATTTGTTATTCTGAGTAATTGATGTATGTTTGTAAAGTCCTCTGCGACTCAGGACGTTTATTTCCAATGCGGAAGTTCTGTTTTTAAAGACAAAAAACCTTGTTAAATGACAATGGAGAGAATTTGTTACTTTATTTTATTAATTAGTAATTACTTCTAGACGATTATTCAGCGATGTCATGAAGGAAACATATCTAGACCTGTCACTGAACCAGAGGTTCTTCCAATTGTGTAAACATAAAAAATCCATATTAACCCGGGAGCAGGCCTATCAGAAACTAGTAGAAGACGAATCTCAAAATAAATTGTAAGAATCAATTTTCTCTTTACAAAGATTACTTTGCATGTCGTGTCAGACTATTTTATATACATATCCTATGCTAGCCAAGAGACTGACTGACTGACGGTCACCTCCCATTGTGTTGGAAGGACATGTCACCCGTTCCTCCGCAAATGGAAGAGTACGGAGAATCTTCTTGACATTAATATTTAAGCTGATGAAATATCAAGAGTGAAGGGTTAAATACATCATCAGTTAAACAACTGTATAGTTTTTTACATAAGGTTCTGTTTGATACCCATGGAGTTAGGAGGTAGGGGCAGGTATTGGTTGATTCATTCGAGATGTTTATTCCAGAAAACGACGTGAATTACTGAGAAACTTGCGACATCAAAGGAATCATATGAAATCTTCTGTATATGAGACCAATGCTTTCGTGAGTGATCTGATTAGTCGAATTGAGGTTGGTACATAATTCCTTTTGCTTGAAATTAAACGTCATCTCTTAAAGACACATGTTCAACTTAAAACTTGTTGGAGTCATAAATCGAACATGAGATAGCCTCCGTTGCCAAACTAGGTAGAAATCTGTATTTCGACTTACGGACGGTATTTACTTACGGTATTTCCTACTTTATCGGACACCGTTGTACACAATAAGCGAAAAGTTACTTTATGCATACGCAGAGCTAACACATCTCTCATGCAGAAGTGCTTTTTGTTTAGCTCGAAAAATATTCAATAAACTGCATGAAGGATATAAACAATTAAATTAGAGTCATTTTAAAAAGAGCCTAAATAACTACTCTCTGAGAAATGTTATTACGATATCAATGATTTTTTTAAGATGATAGCCTCTAACTTTAGGCAATATGTGTTTTTTATTATAAAAAATTGTACGCCACTTGCGGCAGAAGATGTTGTGATTCCTAATGTATATTTGAAGAACTATGTACCATATTCACGCAAATAAATATAATGTAATGTATTGTATTGTATCTAGGATTCAGCACTGCAGAGAGAAGCTCGCCAGCGATACATGGATTCATGGCAAGGAGCGCGGACTGAACAACACATCATAACCATTCAGACTAAGGAAGCTGGACCATCTGAAGCGATCGCACATTACCGGAGGAAATGTGACGAAGAACAGCGCGTGCACACTGAAATTGAAGCTCTTACTAACCTTCAGTACAATGTAAGTGTTACAGAATGAAACTTAAACACATATTAAAAGTTACTAATAACCTAAATTAATTAATTAATTCTATAAACTTTCATGATTTGTTAAGTACTATGTTTAGAAAGGTTAAATAAGGTGTCCTAAAAACAAACTAGTGCTGGTGTAAAAACAAACGGATGCCTTGACATCGGGATAAACAGGAGGAGGCATCTTCGTGCATTCTGTTTGCAGGTGACATCCTGTTAGTCGGGAAAACGGGGGTCAGGGAAAAATTACAACAAAGGCTGGAGAATGTTGGCTTGAAAATCAGCAGCACTAAAATATGTATATGTTCTGCGATTTCTAGGGGCCTGGAACCATTTCGCTGGATGGGATAGCGATAACATTCTGTTCCAACTTAATTACCTCGGCGCCCTTTTTTTGATGTGAGATCGATCGAACTGGTACAGCATTGTATCAATACGGGATGGATGAAGTGATGAAAGGTTACGGGAACAATTTGTTACTCCAGTTCCTCCTTGAAACTGTAAAACATAACTATCATCAGATATGCCGTCCTATATGGATTTGAAAGTTGGTCCGTTAAGAGAATGGATGAGAGACGCCTGAACGTAGCTGAAATGTGAATGCTGAGATGAATGTGTGGTGTGACTCGAATAGTCCAAGTCGTCACTGGATGAAAAGTTAGAAAGTGGTAGTCTCGTTATGACCATGTTATAATACGGAGGAATTAGGAAATTGTGACGAGCAAAGTGTTAGGTATGGGAGTTGAAGGGTACAAAAAAGACGAAGACCAAATAAAAGGTGAATAGCTTGTGTGAAATAGGAATATGGTTAGGAAGGGAGCTAACAGTGAAATGATGTGTGATAAAGTAGAATGGAAGGATTAATCATACTATGTCGGTCCCAAATAAGATTGGGAAAAGGACATACCTTATTTTATAACCTTAACTTACTATTGATTTGTTCGTGTTCTTTGTGTAATGTCCTTTGTCGATGTCACCATTATTACTCTCGTATTCCTGTAATCTGTGAGAGTAATTATATAGCAATACTTATCCCTGCCGGTATGGACAAGATAAACCTAAGGGTAACTGCTGGTCGTATGTAACATCTAACTTCATATGCAACTACTGAAAAACTTTCTCATTTTCTAATGTTATGAAAATACAAAGAGTTTTTTGTAAGTTGATTTAATTTATATATTTTCTATAATATAAAACTCTTATATGTTAGGAAACATTACTGCTCATAGAAGACATGATGAAGAAATATGATAAGGATATAGAAACAATTGATATAAAGTTGCAAATATTGAAGAAAAAATTAGAAGATGAAACTGAAACCGGAATGGAATTGGCACAAAGGGTTAGTTGTTTGGACAAATTTACTTCTACATCTCTGCCTCTTTGTTATTTTAAAGACAAAGAAACAATGCGTTAAAGTGTAGCAGGTTGAGGTCCAAGATTTTTTTTCACGCTTATTTTTATAAAAGGTGAGCTAATGAAAAGGTTCTCGGGCTTCTCGTACCCAGGATTTAACAGCTAAATAATACACTTTAATGTGTATCACAAGTATATAGCAAGCACACAGCACCAGCTTCCTCTTTGTCCATCCGTTTGATGTTATTGATTCTTGAATTCTAACTTAGCCAGGCTCATTTTACACACAACATAAATTGAACTACAAATCTTATTAAGTATTAGTAGTCACGAGTGCGTTGCCCCCGGTTACCCCTTTCAGTCTCTTTTTCCTCAGCATCCAGGGTCACACAGTTCCGATTTGTGCTCCCATAACAATCAAGTTATGGTATCCGTGTGTCTCACCCTGAGGTGACGGATTGAAAATACATCTCGTGGGAGCAAGATAAAGAAAGCTTGAAACAAAACCAGTCCCTCCCAGTAGTATAATAGGTCAAAACCAGTCATAGAAAGAGTTGCTAAGGAGAGGTCAGAAGTGGTCTGTTAAAGGTTGTTGTTGTGATGTGACGAGAACCTTAATCAGTTAAAATCAACGAAAGAATTATTTATTTCGGTCAAACCAGTGCATATGTGCCAATACATGGGAATCTCGAGTATTTTGAAGTTTTCCTCGTTTTTTGATCGATTGACTAACAATTTCAAATCATCATCATCATCATCTCATCCAAAGGACGTCCACTGCTAGATATAGGCTTCTCCCAAGGCTCTCCATAGGTCTAGGTCCTGTGCCGCCCGCACACTATTTTAAAATATTAATTCCGAATTTCGCTAACAGCTTGCTGACCACGAAGAAGAGATAAAGGCATGGGTCCACTTCAAAGATGAACGTGAAAATCTTCGTCAGTATCGCCTGAAAATGACGAATGCAGCAATCTCAGTGCAATCATGGTGGCGGGGTCTACTCGTCAGGCTAGAACTTGGACCATATAATCCAAAAGTCAGGAAGATGTTAGAGAAACAGAAAAAAAACAAACAGAAGAAAAAGTGAAATATAAGCACACTTTACGATTTACCATTAGGATAGCTATTTATAATAACTACGAGAGTTTCTGTGCCAACGCTGATCAATAGTTTTCTCGTTTGTTTATTAATCAATTTTGTAAAATTAACATCTCGCAACACGTAAGATAATTCTGTTTCGTTAAATAAATATTTCTTTATTTTTACATTTTGTTATAGTACTTTGCTAATATTATTTTTTTAATATAACGTTTTTGATTGATTGTTTTTTTTATTGTTGTCAATATTATTCTCCTAAAAATTCCTCACAATTATCTAACACTTTCACAATGATGTGTGCATTATACACCAAACTGATCCAACGTCTCGGAAAATGGCAGTGTTTATGACACTAAAGAATATTTTTTAGGTCCTAGTAGCCTAACAACATCAACACACGAACAGAGTTAATTTGACGGCCTCGGTGGCGCAGCGGTAGCGAATGCGACTGCTGTTCTTGAGGTCTCGGGTTCGATTCCCGGGTTGGTTCAAATGTTTGTATGATCTACAAATGTTTGTTTCGGAGTTTGGGTGTTTTCTATGTATGATATGTATGTATTTACAAAAAAAATATATTTATATCAGTTGTTTAGTACCCATAATACAAGCTCTGCTCAGTTTGGGACTAGACGGCGTTGTATGTTAGACATTGGAAATATTTATAAAAAAAAATATTTATTTTAATCCCGAGTCACGACAATGACAGTGAAATATTCATTTTCATTTGCACTCAATTTCAGGACCTGTTTCTCGCGCATAAGGATACCGTTATTGACTTTCGAAGATACCTCTCAGCTGCAGCACACTCTATGTAGAATAGTAGCCCCGCACTACCGCCTGATCCTAAATTAGGCATATTGTACCCGGATTGTTTCTCTATGTTCCTTTCTCCAGTTTTACGTTTAACAACATATGTATGTGTAGGCAGAAAATACATAACAATTATATTATTTCCTTGGTATTTTTTAAGCCAAAAAGTTACTGAATATTTTTATTCTCAACATAACTTATTTTTGACATAATTATATTATTAATAAACAAAACTAACAATTACATTAAAGTAACAAGTTACAACTATCTTCAATTTTATACATTTTCTTACTACCCCTTTTTAGCGTTATATTCTTCTTTTTAAATGGCCCCAGCATCAATCTCACAAGGTGACCACGCCACCATGCTTGTACCACAATCGCAGCTTGATTCAACCTCATATTACGCACACGTATCCTTTCACGATCGTTCTTAAATTGAAGCCAATCCCTCAGAGCAATTTCGCGATCAGCAAACTGTAAACGAACAATCTGATCACTTGAAAATAAGTGTCTACTAATGGTGGCATACGCTCTCTAAATAAAATGTTCGGCTCTTCTTTCCTATGCCGAGCAGTTAAAACCTGGAACTCACTGTCAGTGCATTCTCTCGTATGATTCCGGGTCCTTTAAGCAGGGCGTGAAAAAGCAACTCACTAGGGTGTCTTATCGAGGGACACCATGCTGCACTGTCCCCATTCACAATGAGGATGGTGACCACCACTCTTGGATCCTACTTATGTTATCCATCAGGTTGAGAAGAGTCATTTTAGCAAATATTTATAAAAAATCTACTTATATTGTCAACTCAGAAATCACAAGTGGGGTGCCACATTTGGGACAATAGCCGGCTTTAGAATCAATGGGAGGGAAGATTTGTGCTTAGAAAAAGCAACGAAACCATTACTTATTTCGATGAGGTTTTGGCCCTCGGTTCAGCAATCGAGTCGATCCATTTTATACTGGCTTCAAAAAAAATTATGTTTTTGCCGAAGCGTACACAAAATTTTACCTTCTTTTCCGATTCTCGCCTCTTTATCATTTGATCTTGGTAATTACTATTTGTTTTCTCGATTCTGATATCCATTTCATTTATGTCGTTCTCGTATTTTAATAATATAGCGTCCAATTTCACCATCGTTTCCTAAAAATATATATATAAAAATATATATATATCGACTGTATTTAAACATTTATTATCAACAAGAAAAATTTTTAAACACCATAACCCGACTACGTAAAAGCTTTTGATAAAATTTATATAGCCTTTTTTGGTTGAAAATCCCTTCGGATTTCTGGGTCCTCAGAGACTGAGGAGCCAGGTATTTGATTATTTCACTAAAAACAACCACGGCGGCCAGTCTGAAGCTGTTTCAGGTCCTCTCCAGGATCGACGTCGCACCTACTCAGACTTTATCCTGCGGGAAAATGGGACGCCTTCCCCCGGGATAAAGTCTGTCATCTAACTATCGGTCCAGTCATTATGTGATGCGGCCTGGATGCAATTTCGCAACCAGACCGCCCTCCTACCGCTAACTGCAGCAATTGCCATCAGAGGTCGTCACTCTCTGGCAGCTTGCGGCCCCGTCGATGGCTGGTATCGCCAACGACGTCGTCTGCGCTTGGGATCGGCCCACTCCCTGATCCCATTCGGCGGTCTCTATCTGGCGTATTACAGCTTCACAGAAAGAGACCACTGCGCCGCAGCCCTCCTCGCCCTCCAGCATGGCTGCAATGTTTGCTGGCTTAATTTTGATTACATGATGAATGGATACGCTTAATTTGGATACCTGAATAACTTTTTTCTTTTTTAGAAACCACACTTAATGTGAAAATCTTTTTGTCTCTGGGATTGCAGTACTATTAATTTCCAATTTTCTCCAAATCGTTTTTTTTAAGAAGGGTATGAAGGATAATAAACGAACAGACGGATTACTTGATAGTAAGTGACCACCGCAGCCTGAAAATGAAGAGACGCATATGCGTTGATGCCCTTTGGGCGCCTTACGGGCGGTTTTTTGAGAGGTCTATGTCCAGCAGTGGACTGTTAACGGCTGGTGATGATGATGATGAGTATCAACGTATAACTCGTCAGTACAAAAGCAAGGCTCTGTAATTGGCAATCAAATCGGTTTTTGACCTTTGATCTTTTAAACTACGCAACAGAATTTAAGGCGTTTTTAAGAATAGGAAGAGTAATTCAAGAAAAGTTAAAAGGAAGGGTCGCTTGCATATAAAGATTACAACTTACATTCACTTGAAGATTATTAATCAATTCTAATTCGTAATGAATACGTTGTTCGTCGTCGTACTTCCTACGATACCACTTGACGGAATTAGAGAGCTGTATTTCATTCTTCTTAATACTTGTTAGATTCTGTTCTCCGCGTGATTCCTGCCAGTGCTCTATATATCTCTCTTTAACATCGTGTTTAATCCTTGCGTCCTGCGTAAATACTTTGATATCAATAATCAAACTTGAAATTTATTTTTAAATTAGTATTTAGCAGTTGAAAGTCGGTTGATAAATACTATATGCAATATCCTTGTGGGACTGTATTCCCTATTTTATAATAAATCCTTATTATGTTAAGTTGGAAAGTGGTAATTAACATCAGGATTTGTTCGAAATCAATAGCATAATTATGAGTATATAAAATAATTGGTATTAATATCAGTTTCATTTTCAACAAATTTTAAACTGATTTTATTACACCTTAACTTTTGGTACTTTCTAGACTTTATCTTGCGTTTCAGCGCAGAGAATAGAAAACTGAGTAACAAAAAAGTATCGCTAACTTCAGTAGTAGAAAATTCCCGTTAAAAATTTATCTTTTAAAAATTAGGTAAAATCCCTATTGATGTTAAACATATATGTAAATTATATATTTAATATTATATTTTTATATATTATTTATATTTTTAATGTGTGTTTTGTTGACATGCCTAAGAAAGTTTATTTAACATCACACTTAGATTGGTCCAAGTAAAATAAATTGATCTCGCTTCTACTATTACTTCACATAAATTTTTTAAACTATTTAACGGATTTTAAAACAGTTTTAAGCAATAGATAGAGTGATTCAAGAGGAAGGTTTATATAACACTTATAAACCTTTCTCGTTCAGTCTTCAGTAAGAACAAAGTCCTTGCGTTATCTACCTTTTTGATTTGAGGTATTATCTATATGATATGATCTATTAAGCACCTGTAGGTATAAAATGTAGTCTATGTATTTTTCTGTTATAAGAGCTATTTTAAAAAGCATAATGAAAAGTATCATTAAAATTCATTCTGTAAGTAGTTTTTGCGTGGATGAGTAAGGAATTTTCCTTACAAACTTTCGGATTCGTCATATTAAAATCCTATCAAGCATAAGTATCAACATACTTTAGTTTTAATATATAGTACATCTTGTACACTTTCGAAATCATATAACGTATTCTTGTGGCGAATTCGCTGCATCCGCATTTCTTTTTACTGTTGTTTTACTGTTTGGCGGCGAATACTGAAAGGAAATGAGTATTTATATTATTCTCTTAAACAATTTATGTACTGACATTTTTAGAGAATACTTGCTTTTGGCCAGAAAATATAGCTTGAACTCTGTGACAGTTGTTAATAATTCATTTCAGAACTTACGACGCACATTTAGGTGTAGATCCTATGTTTATAAAGATTTGCGTATCATTTGTGATAAAACTGGCATGTAAAGAATGAAAATATGGGTGATCTAAGATAAAGCGCTTTTGCAAAATTACTTCATCGGTTTCGTAGCTAGATGTCTCAAAGATCTTGTAAGCTATTTTATGGGACTGTAGGCTTAAATATCAACATATTAATACTAACAGTGTATTTCGAGGCTTGTCCTCTGTAAGAAATGCCAAGCGTTCAGTTTGTTTTTCTTTCAATCGTTTATACTTAATTATTGGACTAAACATTCTGTTGAATGTAAGGTCTAAATAAGTATCTGACAGCACCTTGGAGCACGATACTCTGGAAGAAAGTATTACTACCATTAGACAAAATAAAGTCTGGCCTTTGTTAGTCTAGTAGTTAGTGATCCTGACTGCTAAGCCAGCTGTCGTGGGTTCAAATCCCACTTAGAAAACATAATTATGTATTCTAAGTCTAGGTGTAATTGATCTGAATATGCACCATAAAACAGGCTCTTCATATTCAGTCTGGTTTGTGACTGCCGTGTAAACATTTTAGCAAATTTAGACAAAATAATCTATTTTTTTTATAATCCACATTTCAATGGTGACAACACCGTGAAAATTCGATTGCTGTTTTTGGTTTAATTGGTGTGTATCATATTTTTTTAAAGTTCTCTGCTCCGTTCGTCTGGACTTTGTTCTGTACTATAAGACGCAGACTAAAGAGCTGAAAAATATTTTTCTTAATGCCTTTTTTTATATTTTATAGCTGCCAAAATGATTTACTACTACTTTGTCAAGTAATTCAAACGACAAATGATAGCAATTCTTAGTCAGTCTTGGGAGTTGCGACTGATGATTATTTTATTTATAAATCAACGTTATCGATCGTTTTTGGTTTTTCGAAAGACGGTCCCCGTTTCATCTCATCCACATGTTTTATATTTTTATTATTAATTTAATCACGATGAAAACTTGAAGCCTCGAAGACTTAAGATTTGAAGACTTTAACTACTTGTCATTGGCAGAAATAGCTGATTAGCTGGTTACGATCTCGTCAAAAGAAGAAGAACATTATTCCCTTACAAACCTGTCATTAATAAATTTATTTATCTTGGAATCGTCACTAATAAGTTTCTTGTGATTGACATCGCACAACTCTGTTTTGCTTTTGCATGGTTCGACTTTTTGTTTAGTAATGTATTCATGTCTTTCTTTATTTTGTAAGTGTTCATTTTGGTTTGACATTCACCTAAAAGATAAATCATTGTTTGTTTGTATGTTAGTCCTCTATATGTTTTAAAACCTTTGGTTAGATTGTGAAAATGCGCTGGCAGGTAAGAATGTTCTAGATACTAGAG
The DNA here is from genome assembly GCA_003709505.1 of Hyphantria cunea. Taxonomy (NCBI): domain Eukaryota; kingdom Metazoa; phylum Arthropoda; class Insecta; order Lepidoptera; family Erebidae; genus Hyphantria; species Hyphantria cunea. The sequence continues at coordinate 302,435 of PKRV01000155.1, forward strand.
AAGGATCCTGGACTTAAAGTTATAACCTAAACCTATGTGAATTTGATATTGGTGGATACTAAAGTACGCTGCCTGTATCGCCCATCACCCATGCATTATTGCTATGTGCCCACTAATTGTTTTACTTTCGTTTGAAAGGTCTGATGTGGCAGAAACCCTTTTAATTGGCTCGACTACGACTTTAAGTACTCTTTACTTTATTTAGGAATTTTAAAATCTGCCAAAGTGCATCTTCTCTGCATGATAAAAAACACAAGTACAATCCAAGAGTACGGACCACCATTCTCACTCGGAATGCAGACAATGCTGCATGTTGCTCCACACTGTGACGGCCTAGTGCTATGGTATTTCACGCTCCGCTAAAAGGATCCAATATCATAGTTGTACACTCGAAAATAGGAAGTACTCAATACTTACCTATAACATGAAGTTGTGTTTTAGTATCTTCAAGTAGCGCTCCAAAAAAGGCTGCTTGGAATTCTGATACTGTACATACACATTATTGAGTAAACACTTTTGAAGATTCTGTTATAAACAGCAGCATAAGATCTTGCAGCTTTCCAATTAAAATTGGGAGAAGTTTGCCTCATAAGTTATGAACTACATATACAATGGCTAACTCAATATAAATTTTATGCAAATCATAGCCCTGTAGAGTACAAAAATAAATATTTGATTTTTTGGTTTGTATAAATTTCTATTTCTAATGTTTTTTAATATATACCTACTTAGGTATATGTAATTGGAATGGGCCGTTATGAGTACTTAAATAAATTCAGTTTCTTTTTCTTCCTAGCCTTTATTATTCCCAAGATTTGAGGTTGGCTACTAGTTCAACCGGTTTTACCTGAATATCAGTTTTTACACAGAGCTACTGGCAGTTCTACTGGCATTTGCGGAGATCCGATCTCCGCAACCCTGTGAACTGAATTCGAAGGTTGAACTAGTTGTTAGTATAGTTGAGGGCAGTGACTTCCCAATAACGATTGCCATAGATGTTTATGACAACCAGGTCCAACGGCTTAACGTGCTCTCCGAAGCACGGGCGAGAAAAATCGCCTCAGTTTATACATTTTTAATGTCCAAAATAACCATTTAAAAGCAAAATGTTTCTGTAAAACATTCCAAAACAGCAAGTAAACACAGTTTCTTCGTGGTATTCATTCATTCATCTCGGCCAAAAGACGTCCACTACTACACATAGAAGACGTAAAGGTGCCTTTACGCCCTATTTTTAAGTAATTAATGGTTACCCACGGAAAACTCCGACGTAAGAGAGTTGCAGCATTTATAGAGATCCCCTCAAGAGTTACAGGGAAGGGTAATGTTCCTCCAGTAATACTTACTACTCGCTCGGCGAGAAGCAACTAAAGACTTTACAGCAGGTTTCGTTGATTTCTTCGCGAAACAGAACTTGAAACAGAACTTTTTTCTAATAAATTTTATAAAAATAATTATTAATGCCAGCGATGTCGATTTGACATTTAAATCAGAATCATATTTTCTTTCCCCAATTATTTTGTACGGAGAACTTTTTTATATGAATAGTATTTTACTGAATACTTCTAGCTGTTGCTAGTTGGGCTAGCTGACTGCATATTTCTTCACAACATAAAACATGCCTAACGCTATAATGCGCCAGCGCATGCATGAGCCCGAAGACCCGTCGGAGTTCGATGATAGCTTACCCAGAGAAACGGCCGCTAAGTTAAGAGGGGTAAATAATGAAGCATATTACTTTTGAATAGATGTAATGACAAACAACAAACAAACAACAACCCATAATGTCCCACTGCTGAGCTCGGGTCTCCTCTCAGGAGAGGGTTAAGGCCATTCGTCGATGTAATGACAAATATATGATTCTAAATTTTGTGTAGAAGACTATTTTGATTTATGATTATTATTTCATAATCGTCTGTGTGGTGTAGAATTAAGATGTCACCACCCCTATACATCCCATGGGGATCGTAAGAACTAACTACGCAGGATAAGAGCGACGAAAAGAGGAAGGAAAACATAAAATAAATCCTATAAGCTATGAAGCAACCTATTTGGCCTGGGTGGTAGACATAGTAGGAAGGCCTTTCCAAGGAGTGGCCTATGTCCAGCAATGTACTATTAAAGGTTGATGATGATGGTGAATAAAGTTTTTAAGAATTTTTGCAGACTGATAAGATTTTCCGTAAACCGAATATAGTTAAATATATATATATATATATATATTTATATTTCACAGGACTCAGGCCTATCCGTTAATGA
>PKRV01000155.1:304893-690596 GCA_003709505.1 Hyphantria cunea
TACTACTCGCTCGGCGAGAAGCAACTAAAGACTTTACAGCAGGTTTCGTTGATTTCTTCGCGAAACAGAACTTGAAACAGAACTTTTTTCTAATAAATTTTATAAAAATAATTATTAATGCCAGCGATGTCGATTTGACATTTAAATCAGAATCATATTTTCTTTCCCCAATTATTTTGTACGGAGAACTTTTTTATATGAATAGTATTTTACTGAATACTTCTAGCTGTTGCTAGTTGGGCTAGCTGACTGCATATTTCTTCACAACATAAAACATGCCTAACGCTATAATGCGCCAGCGCATGCATGAGCCCGAAGACCCGTCGGAGTTCGATGATAGCTTACCCAGAGAAACGGCCGCTAAGTTAAGAGGGGTAAATAATGAAGCATATTACTTTTGAATAGATGTAATGACAAACAACAAACAAACAACAACCCATAATGTCCCACTGCTGAGCTCGGGTCTCCTCTCAGGAGAGGGTTAAGGCCATTCGTCGATGTAATGACAAATATATGATTCTAAATTTTGTGTAGAAGACTATTTTGATTTATGATTATTATTTCATAATCGTCTGTGTGGTGTAGAATTAAGATGTCACCACCCCTATACATCCCATGGGGATCGTAAGAACTAACTACGCAGGATAAGAGCGACGAAAAGAGGAAGGAAAACATAAAATAAATCCTATAAGCTATGAAGCAACCTATTTGGCCTGGGTGGTAGACATAGTAGGAAGGCCTTTCCAAGGAGTGGCCTATGTCCAGCAATGTACTATTAAAGGTTGATGATGATGGTGAATAAAGTTTTTAAGAATTTTTGCAGACTGATAAGATTTTCCGTAAACCGAATATAGTTAAATATATATATATATATATATATTTATATTTCACAGGACTCAGGCCTATCCGTTAATGATACTTTTAATTTGGAGAAAGGTGATTTCACGTAAGTATTGTTATTTAATGACCTTTTTTACGCGCGTAATGTTTTTTGCACCATAACCTCTGCCTCCGTTGGAAAGACGGAAGGCGTGTGAGAGACTCCTAAAACGTATCGAAGGCAATAGATATAATAGAGAAATATCTCTCTGATATGTAATGATAATATAAGATACCTAACTAATTAACACGTTCCTTCAGTAAGTTGACTAAGGAGTCTAAAACATAGTCGGCATCAACGTCATTTTAACTATAAATTTTGATAAATGAATTAATTCATTACTCAGTAATAATGCGCGCCTGGCCTTTTTGTGACTAAAATATAGACCCCTACTTCTCAGGGTATTTTAATAAATACATATCCTAAGTTTTAATTGTTTTAACAAACCTTTTACTTTCGTTACTGTGCTTTAATAAAGTGTTTTGAAGAATTTACTGTTTTTCAACTCTTAAAATAAATACTTTCTACGGATTAAAATAAAGATATAATTATTGATTACTTCTTTATCATATTTTGAAAATGTAGAGGAATAAGAGCAGCAAAAACAATGCTCATATTTCTATTTTATAAACAATGGGAGTCAGAGGTAGCACTTTAAATGTACGTTTTTTTCAGTTTGCAATTTTTCCAAGCCAGTTTGTTTGCAACTTTAATCGAAGATGCCATCACTGAAATCCGCCTCTTAGGTACCAATTATTTTTTTGATTTATTAATTAGCTTTTTTTATTTAATAATAAGGGCAACGAGTAACTAGAACCAAAACGGTTTGAAAATAGATGAAAATTTAAAATTACGTAGGCGAAATGAACCTTAGCCTTAACAAAAAAATGTAAAGAAAAGTAACCCGCCTTCGTCAAAAGTAAAAATGTAAATAGCCTAATTCACCGGGACCATTCTTACAAGTCTATTGCACCTCATTCATTACAATCGTTTCAGCAGTTTCGACGCTACTTTGGATTATACATACATTGTATGTAAATACAAAAACTGCTAAAAATATTATTCTTCTTTTTGGCTTCGTTGTAATTTGGTAAAAAAGTGGTAATGGAGAAAAGTTCTATTAATGGTATAAATAGTTTTCTGAATCTGGGTGTTTTGTGTCCGTTTAATAAGAAGCTCACGACGCAATGTATTCCAAGTGCAAAAGTTGTATTTTTAAGTAAAAAATATCCTGTTCCGATGTTAGTCTGTAATCAAATCTTGCAAGATAAATTTAATCTACTTCCCGATTTCCGATTGAGCTGAAATTTGAAATAAACCTTTAGTTCTGATGACAGTGTAATTATTTTTGATCAGTTTTATTATTAATCTAAAATGGGCGCCGTAACAAAATGGCGGTGTACATATTTCTGAACAACCCCATCCACGTATGAAATGAAAGGGCTTAAAGTTATAGTTTTTATTAACAAGTAATAAAACTTTTAAAATTAATTACTTATTTCAAATTTCAGAGGAATGCAACAATGAGCTGCGTATCCTGAAAACCATGACAGACATGCACCTGCTCGTCTTGAAAAAATATAACGTAACACGGAAACACAACCCTGACGAGTTGGCTGACGTCGACCACAAGAGCCTTGGCTGCGACAAATACAAACTGAACAAACTAGTCGCTGACAGGTTAGTCTTAAAAATGGTCATAAGTAACTTTTACATAAATTCAAGATAAAAAAAGAAAAGTCTTTTTAATAATGTTAGATTTTGCATAATCAATAACTGGTTGCATAAAAGATTTATTAATCTTTACTGCATGCCTGAGTAATCGAAGATAAAGATATTGCAACTGCTTAGAGTAGAACATTTAAATCATTTATCATTTTTATCATTTGCCTCTGTGGCGCAGTGGTAGCCAATGCGACTGTTGTGTTAGAGATCTCGGGTTCGATTCCTGAGTCGGACCAAATGTTTGTAAGATCTACAAACATTTGTTTCGGAGTTTGGATGTTATCTATGTATAATATGTATGTATTTACAAAAAAAAAGTATATAAGTATTAATATCAGTTGTCTAGTACCCATAGTACAAGCTCTGCTTAGTTTGGGACTAGATGGCGTTGTGTGTTAAAATGTCTGTAAATATTTATTTATTTATTTTACTCATCATGCGGGACATCATTATTTTTAATAACATAGTTAATTCTCTCTTGAGGTTTAGCAATTATGCAATATAAAAAGTGGGATAACTATTAAATGTAGGTAGGTTTCGTTCTATAGCGGGTATTATCTATACACCACAAGTAAGAAATAAAATTTAAGTATCTGTTTGTAATTTCAAAATAACAGCTAATACTCTAGTAAATGTGAAATATATGAAAGTATATACGATACTTACTTCAAAAAGTCTCTTTTTTATTTTTTGTCTGTCTGTTTGTTTCGGGTAAACTCTTGAACGGTTGAACTGAATTTGCCGGGACTTTCACTAGCAGAAAGCTGATGATATAAGGAGTAACTTAGGCTACATTTTTAGGGTTCCGTACCTCGAAAGGAAAAACGGAACCCTTATGGGATTGCTTTGTTTTCCATCTGTCTGTCTCTCAAGACCCTTTTTTTCGAGAACCCGTGAAGGTATCAAACTGAAATTCATACAAATACTAGGGTCTACTGTACCTTGAAGCTGTTAAAAAATTAAACTTCTAAGCTAACGCAATCAAAAGTTACAGCCGTTTATGCTGCAAATTTTCGACACTCGCAAGGGAATCAAATCCTACAAGGTAGTTTTCGTGAACTCAGAATCTTGAAATTTGGTACGAAGTAATGTCTTATAGTACAGATTAAGGAAAAATTGCAAAAAGCATGAATTTTTAGTTACTTCAAGTAATATACCTATAGGTTTGTACGGAACCCTCAGTGCGTGAGAAAACACATCTTTTTTAAATAATTTTATCAAGTAACTGAGCCCCGCGGTGTTTTCCGCGGTACAGCAAAAACCGTGTGTAGCTAAAGTCTGAAAACAGTAACCTTATAAGAATAGATAGGAGATAATTCCTTGTCCCGAAAACTTTTTTCAATGAATTCAAGAATATTATGAAGCTAACAAATAGACAAATATGTATTTAAAAAACTTTAACTGTAAGAAGAAATTAGTCAGTTACTTTCTATCTGTAAAGGAACTCTAAATCTGCTCATGTTACTAATGTTACAAATATCTGTTTCAGAAATATTGCTAGCTCAGTCTTTGTGTCCACGTACCTTGACTTGGCGATCTACAAACGCTTTGATACTCTACTGAACTATAACAAAAGCGTTTTGGATACTGATACGTACAGGGCGTTTTTAGCCGAGGATACCATGAATAATAAAATGTAAGCTATTTTGTTGTATATTTTAAAAACTTCGTCTGTCAGATGTAGTCACCGCGGCCTCCGCGCCTCCTGATGATGATAGTTGGTTTTAGTAAAACAATCTTTTTAACAACAACTCTATAATCAGTCCGACGTTTTGTGTTTCCAAATCCAAACCACCGAGAAATTTACTCTTAATGCACAAAGAATTTGACGTATCTTCTTGCTTGCTTCCTTTTACTTATTTTCATAGGACTCCCCTTTTAGAAAGCGTCGTGAATTGTTAAGACAAGTAAGACAACAGCGAAATCATATCAAAACTGTCACTTACGACACTGAACAGACTATCGAGGTTCTCAAGGGTCAACTAGAAGTAAGTGCCTCATGTCTATTATTTATCTTTCGTCAAAGATATAACAAACTTCTTTCTTTTCTTCTGTCGGAGGACAGTGACAAAGGTATTAAAAGGAGGCCAAGACACCACGGCCTCATACGAAATCTACCTGGTGAACAATGGCCATCCTACAATAGAGGAATAGATCAAAACGATACTTAAAAAAGACGAATAAAATGCCTTGGCCATTAAGTTCATATATATATACGAATATATTTAATAGTTGTTTGTTATACAAGAATGCAAAGTTTATTTTAAGCCGCGGGCTCAATTTTGATGACTAAGCAAGCGAAGGGTTCTAAAAGAATCCTGGGCGTCAGTGAGGGAATCAAAAAAACACGAGGTGAGAAATCTTTGCACTCCAGTGCAACACGTAACTTTTCATCACACCTCAGTGAGGAAATGACTAAATGCACAAAAGTATTTACAATTACAAGATGCTTTCGCGCATTATTAAACACGTGAATCATGTTGGCGTCAAGTAAACTTCTTCGTCGCTATAATTACTAATTTTAGACTTTTCACTTGTTTCCAAGTTTCTTATTTTTAACCTAAGGTTTTAACAATATGACGTGAAAAGAAAATGGTGCGGGCAAAGCAAATTAAAAAAAGTACACAAGAAGATTCCGAGTCTGAGTTTTTAACAAATTAAAAAAGGTTGTATGCTAAATTCGGCACCAAGGAGATAGAATTAAATAGGTTTAATGATGTTTTAAATTCACAAACTTCGTGCACACGATGTTCTAAATTCAATTTACTTTATCCTTTAGTGGATAAAATACGGCTTTTGCAGTCAGACATCAACGCTTAATATTATAAAGAGATAAAGTTTCTAAATTTATTTGTATGGTTGTAGGGGTAATCTTCGGATGTATTGATACGATCCTGAAAATTATTTCACTAACATACAGCGACACTATTCACGAGAGTGACATAGGCCATATTTTATTATGGTTATACAAAAAATTCAGTTAAAAATAATAGTATTTGTAAATCCAGTGACGGGCAGGGGTTGGCTAATATATTTTAAGATCAGCCGACACTTAACCTTTTTTCAGCGCAATATACGGGCTTTTCGATGATTCATTTGTGCTCATAAACGTTACAATTAATGTTTAATTGTAATGTTTATGAATATGTTTGGGTCTCATTGTGGGTCTCATTTTAGTCCGATTTACATTACATGTATGTTTAAGTGCATGTATCATTCCCCTATGATGGAAATAGAAATAACAAATCGAAACTGAACTCCTCAATAAATGAAATACGTATTGTAAATGAATGTTTATAATTTTTCAAACTGGGCAGCAGCACATAACATAACTGAAGTCTTTTATTCAGTAATATTTAATGCCGTAGGATGCCACGCTAGTCTCTGAGGCTAGGAGCAGATACATGGACAATTGGCAGGTTGCCCGCACTGAGCAGAATACACAGACTATTTTTGACACAGAGGCAGGACCCTCCCAAACCATCAAATACTACCGCCAAAGACACGACCACGAAGCCCGTGTTCACTCGGAAATAGAGATATTAACTAATATACGTATAAGCGTAAGTCTCTATTGATAATTTTTTTCCCTTTTGTAATCTGAAATGAGAAAATATATCAAACTTGACACGTTAGAAACAGAAGAAATTTTAGGTAGGACTTTTTAAGTCTAGATTAGCAATGATGAAGGATCTTAATGCAGTTATATTTTTGTATTGGTTGACTCAAAAGTTAATTATTTATCAACTCATTTAATGGGAAGGTATAGGCACTTTCTGCAACCACGGCCAAAGTTGTAGGTACTTAAAGTTCAAAATCGTTTGGTATTCCCTAGCACTTTCCGTCGGGGTCGAGAACTTGAGGTCCACAAGAAAATAAAATAAATTATGAAATTTAAGTTGTGTCTTCATACGAATAAATATTTTATCACTTTTAAACTTAACTTTTTCTTATTCCCGTTACTTCCAGTGTACAAATATAATTAAGCAAAAATAAAATAAAATGTCATTAAATAATTTCATGTTTGCTCGTAGTTTGTTCTAAACTTTTTAATAAGTTTTTGTGAGTTTTGGTGCCGGGTTTAAAGACTAGACTGACTCCTAGGGTAAGTTAAACTCACTTTTCCGTATTACGTGGTCTTTAGTCAATGTCAGGCAAACTTCTGTGGTGCATTTGCTTAAACAAAATAGTGACGCGTCGATGGTGCTCCGCCACCTGTCCAATCAAGTTCCACGAAATCAAGGTTTTACACGAAACCTAGGTATCTTAGTCATGGTTCAAGACTCGGCAACGATGACGATGATGACTCTCACTGATTATCATTACTAAAATATGAATGTATTTAGAAGTATATAAGTAAAATATGTTTATCAGCAGTCTGTTTGCCAAAATACAAAGCTGTATCTAATGTAATACCAGATGATAGTCGTGTATCAGGTAATAAATCAAGTATTTACTGAATACTCATTCCAGGAAATATTACAAGAAGTAGAAAAGTGGATGAACAAATATGACACAGATATAGAAAGCATAGATTTAAAAATTCAACTAAAGAAGAACGAATACAATAATCAAACAGCAACAAGAAAAGAAATGGAAGAGTTGGTAAGATCATCATCACGAACATTATGAACCTAACTATAATATACATATTAGTGTACGTTAGTCCTAATCTATCCGTGTGGTAATGGATTCAGACTATGGAGTGTCCGTACCTCTATTCATGTCATGTCGTAAGAGACTAAAAGAGTAAACTTCGCAGAACAATCAATCATCATCAACAACCCATAATGTCCCACTGCTGGGCTTGGGTCTTCTCTCAGGAGAGGGTTAAGGCCATACATCCCCACGCTGGCCAAGGGCGGCTTGGGCACTTCCCAGAACAATATCACTGCAAAAGAAAAATAAACTATACCAACCCGCCTGGCCTGCATAGTATAATAGACCAAAACCTTCTTTCAAAACAGAGGCCTTCAAGATATTACGTACAATATACCTATCTCGATGATAGAGATGACTAGTAAAATCTGTTGATCGGAAAATTTAAGTTGCTATGAAGAATCAATTAACTGAGTGTGGTTTTTGAAATGCCATTTACAATTGGGTACTTTTATAATTGAACAGAGTCTTTAATTTGAGCAGTTTTATTTCTTAACTTTGATACCAGACTTTTTTTGATAGTAAACAATTACTTCTAAAATTGAAAAAACAACCTGCTTATAAAGTTATACTATCTCTTACTTTTATATATAATAAAACACTCGCAACTCATTCAACGCAATGACCGTTATTCAGACTATTCAATTTCTTTTAAGTATATAGAATAGTACACATTTATGGCAATAATGTAATATCTTTTTCGCTAACAGTATGAGAACCACGATATTGAAATGAAAGAATGGATCAAGTTCACTACGGATCGCGAAGCAGAAAGGCAGTACCGACTAAAGATGAACACAGCTGCGATCGCAGTACAGTCCTGGTGGCGTGGTCTTCTCGTGAGGCTTGAACTTGGGCCATTTAAGCCAAGCAAGAGGAAGGGTGGTAAGCCGGCCGAGAAAAAGAAAAAGAAATAACCGCAAAAATAACCTAAGTTAATATGCTCAACACTTAGTTATGGGCCGCCAAAGAAAAAAATTTTCGTAGCAATCTAGATGTACAGGGTTTTGTCTAACAAATCCATAAAGTTTAAAAGTTTGAAGTTTTAGATGTAGGGAAACAAGTTAAACAAATAGGCCTTTTGATAGTTAATGGAAATAGAAAGACATCGAAAATCCTAGATTAGTATATCTTAGTCTAAAATATTGCATTTACAATTTTAAAGTTCCAAATGTTGAATTGTTAATAGTTAGCCAAACATTTTGCATCAAAAGACTAGATTTATATTTTACACTTGTTGTTCAAAGACAGACTTAAGGCCAGGGGACAATCTCTCCAAGTCCACCTTGCGGCCAGATTTACTAAATTAAACTAGTTTTGAATCAGAAAGTCCAAGACATTTATGTAGATAAAAACTATTTTTTCCTTTTTGGTATTTAGGCGTTTCTGGTGAAGGTTAAAATGCACCAATAGGTACTGCGACGTTTACCATACATTAATTTGAATATATTAATGTTGAGAAACTCTGTTCTCTAAATGCATGCAACACAGGCTACATACTATTATGGAGGTTTTTTTATAAAATCGTTCTAAAACACGGAATGTTTTTATTGTTTGTCCATATGATAGATATAAAATTTTATATTAATATCAATTTCCCTTGTCCAAGCGTAGTTAGTTTTTATAATATGTAATTTTATTTCTAAGATAGCTTTTTATATTGTTTTCAAATAATTTATTTTAATTGTGATCTTAAATAAATATCTTTTGAAGCAGTTTTAGTCATTTTTGTGTAAATAATGTACATCATTGAAAATGTTTGGTAGCTATATAATTAGCATTATTTACCTAATTTTATTTTATAATTTGTTTTAATAATAAATCGATTTGTTATCAATATGTGTTTTTCATTACAACTGTCGTACTTAATTGCAATTCTCATAATACTTTTTTGTGATATTGACTGCCTAGCCAGAGAGGTTCGGTTCCATCTGCTATAAATAACTATATGATGAGAACCGCCATTTATTTTGTATCTAGGTGTAACTTATCTAATACATATAATATATAAGAGAGGTTAAAACCAGAGGTACAATCCACAACGCAGTCATTAACTTATAAATATATTACCAAATACAACTTTGTAATAAGATATGAACATCTGCAACTTAAAACTCACAAGTGCGTTGCAGCCCATTGTACCCTTTCAGGAGAAATATCTGTATGGTCCCCTGACTATAAGGCATAGGAATGCCTTATAGTCAGGAGACCCTAGAGCTAGACCCTAGACGCCCAGACCTTCCCAGGGCTCCGTTCGCCTCATTGATGAGAAGCAACGTAAATATAACTAAAGATTGATTTTCCGTAATAGGTGACTCTCTGGTCGTGCGGGCCCGATGATATTTTTGTCGTTTATCGTCATGTGTCGCAATGATTGTTTTTCAGGAAACTTTGCAAGAAGTGGAGCAATGGATGGACAAATATGACAAAGACATGGAGCGCATAGATTTGAAGATTCAGCTAATGAAAAACGATTACAATAGTCAAACTACCACGAGGACTGAGATGGAGGAGCTGGTTAGATTATTGAATTTATTACTGCCTGCTGGGTTTATATTAATTTTGTAGTAACGGAATATAAAATGGCACGTTAATCAAAGGTGGAAAAATGGATTAACATACTTACATCGATTCAAAGATCATCATTTCTCATTAAGACCATCGTCACTTACATGAGAACAATATTGAACATACAATACAATACTTTAAAAATTGTCCCACGCGACTACAACATCACCCTGTGAGTTAACTAGATGACTAGTTTTAAATGCTCAAATCTATACAAACAAATAAAATTAAAGAGTCTGTTTGGAATGTCAAATTAACAGCTCTTACTAAATGTATATAAAATATGAAATTATTCTATAACTCATACGAAATTATAAATGGTTCTCACATCAAAAAATTAATTTTTAATTTTTTTGTCTATTTGTTTGTGGTGGCTAATCCCTGGAAAGGCTAGGCCGATTTTGAAGGAACTTTCACTGGCAGATAGCTGATGATATAAGGATTAATTTAGATTACTTTGTTTCAACTAGCTTCGCCCCGCGGTGTTGCCTGCTGTTGTTGTTATTAAAGTATAACAAAAACGCGATTCACCCCGCGTTGGCAACTGCCTCTGTAGCGCAGTGGTAGCGACTGCGACTGCTGTGCAAGAGGTCTCGGGTTCGATTCCTGAGTCGGTCCAAATGTTTGTATGATCTGCAAATATTTATTTCGGAGTTTGGATGTTTTCTATGTATTATATGTATGTATTTACAAAAAAAAGTAAATATGTATTAAAACCAGTTGTCTAGCACCCATAATACAAGCTCTGCTTAGTTTAGGACTAGATGGCGTTGTGTGTTCAAATATCCGAAAATATATTTTTATTATTTATATCAACTATTTTTTCTTCAATAGTATGAGAAGCACGAAATTGAAATGAGAGACTGGATCAAATTCACTACGGATCGCGAAGCAGAAAGACAATACCGTCTGAAGATGAACACAGCTGCAATTATTGTACAGGCTTGGTGGCGTGGTCTTCTCGTGAGACTTGAACTGGGGCCATACAAACAAAAGAAGAAAGGCAAGAAGAAAAAATAAATTCATCGAAGTTATATTCTTAAAGCCTAACTACAAAAGTAAATAGACTACGGCCAAGCCAAAAGGAAAAGTAATAGTATTGTGCAATACTTTGTTCCACTGTAGCACCTAAAATGCTGTACCGATTTTAATTAATGAGGTTACGATTCGTAATTAAGGTCCAGGTGACACATATTTTATCAAAAGTTTTATGTAGTTTTTAAAACTTTTCTTGTTTTGAATATTCTAACACAATGTAGCTGCGTTATTTACCTAGACATATACATAAAGCATTTAAATCGATGGTCTTTATGTAGATAAGCTTCGAATTTCTATACCCAATATGCGCTTAATCTTTTATTGGGTTCTCTAATTAGTAAACTTAAATATTTTCAGCATTTCTCCATTATCTTATTCAGTATTAGTAATTGTGTATACTTCTGGCGACAGCGAGCCGGCGATGAATTCATCTCTACGTACCAAAGAGATGAATTTATCGCCGGCTCGCTCGATTTTACAGTCCATAGTGTCGGTTGTATTTGGACAGGTTTTCAATTATTAAAAATGTCACCCTGCCTCTGCGCAGACTGCCTCTGTGGCGCATTGGTAGCATATGCGACTGCTACCAATGCTAGACGTTTCGGATTCGATTCCCGGGTCGGCCCAAATGTTTGTATGATCCGCAAATATTTGTTTCGGAGTTTGGATGTTTTCTATGTATAATGTGTTTGTGTTTACAAAAAAAACAAGCATGTATGTATTTATATAATTTGTCTAGTACCCAAAACACAAGCTCTGCTTAGCTTGGGACTAGATGGCGTTGGGTGCTTACACATCTTAATGTACGCAAAATTAAATATTCAGACACTTATATACTATAGTTTATCATTAGTTATTAGATTTTATTAAGGTGATAAGTCTTTTGCCCGCTAGTTGTTTTGCTTTAAATAAGAAATCAAGACTTGTATTGAATACTTTCGGGTCTTGTAATACTAGCACATTAAAAGTTCTTTCTCCTAACGTTATATTATATTATTATATTATATATAGCATTATTTACTTACTGACTCCGTCTCACGGTGTTACTCAAGATTGTTGTTCCTGCTCGTTCCATGGGAACTCTAAAATTTAAGGATAAAGCCTATGTACTATTCCAGACTATAATCTATATCTGTGCTTAATTTCATTCGGATCTATGCAACTCTTTTTTCGTTGATGAGTAACAAACATCTTTACAAAGTTTCGTATTTGTAATATTAGGTTATTTTGATTAACAAGTTCTGTTATTTTGAGATAGCTTTTATACTATTTTAGGATAATTTAGTTTCATAGTTTTACGATTCTAATTTTTCAACTATTTATTGATTAATTTCTTACTTAATTTTTAATTCAAATAATTTTTACTGAATCACAAGTGGACTTTCTGAATTAATTCCTAGAGACAGAAAATTGGTGTAGGTGAAAGATCTTTTAGAAAATATTATCCAGAATTTGAATGAAACCATCAGAATCAAGCCTGACCTGTAGCTTTAGCAAATGGTAGATTAAAGGTTTTCTTTCTTGTCATGTGTATTGTTAGATTAAATCTGAATATTTTATAAGTACTTATTAAATAAAATAGTTAAAAAATCGTGTTTTATTGTCCCACGCGACACTGGCTATGGTCTAACTGATAGAACTATAGACAACAATTTCTGTACGTTTTTCTCCCAGTAGGACTACCCAATAGGATCACGGGTCATGAACCTACTTGCCTACATATATACTAAACGTATACACGACTTAGTGCCTGAATTTCTCTTTTATACGACATTTTTATGTCGATCCCTGTTTTTATTATGTGCGGAAATCCACAAAACCATCACAATTTAAGACTCACACGGAAGTTGATTTTGCTCGATACTTATATATATAATTATATAATCGGTAAATCAGATAATCGATTTTTTTTTAAATGTTTGAGTGTTTCGGCTTAAAGTTTTTAATTGTTGTTATATTTCTTACCTATATATTAATAAGTAAAACTTAAGCTTTGTACCCACTGACCTCTATTATTACAAGTACTCGTACTTCTATTAATAGAGGTCAGTGTTTGTACTCCTTTTTAAGAAAATTATGCAAAAAGAGGAGTGTGAATTTTGGCACAATTTTTTTATCGAGTAGTTTTTTAATATTTTTTTTAATTTAGACCACTAGGCGATCACCACATAGTAGTTCTAATTAAGGACCCATTTAATTTGTGTTTAAAATAACTAAATACGAAGAAATAATCTAACAGAATAAGGAATTTCATTGCAGAGGTTTTTTACTTTCCATAGAACAAAAAGTCAAATGCTTTGACGTTAAAACATGTCATTATTAATAAAACTGTGTTTTTAACGAAAAGAAACAATAATCTTTAAAGACTGTTGATATGTAGTTAATAATAAAATCAAAATTATAAAAAAATATATAATAGTATATAATATAAAATAGTATGTAAACTGTAGTAGTTAAGTAAACCAAACTATAATCGTAAGAATTCCTACTAGGTACTAGAAAACAGTTAATTTAGCGGGTAGAATAAGGATGGCCTGTGGTAAAGTATTATCATAATTTCTACTGGGTTTCATTACTTATAGCTGGTACATTGAAACTATTATAACTGGTACATTAAAACCTTTGAAATAAGTTAGATACGACAGTGCAATACATACGGAACATACAGTACATACGGAAGCGTACGATCTTCCGAGGCCACATCTTGGGTGTTTAACCACCGTCCCTGTAAGCTTTAAAATTTGCCAACATAATCAATTAGGAAATGAATTCAATAAAAAAAGCATATTGTTCACTTTTAAGTTTGCACTAAATTGTTTTTTTTCTAAAATAAAAGTAGCCTAAGTTACTCCGTATAACACTAGCTATCTCAAAGAGAAAGACGCACCAAAATCGTTTTAGATGTTTAAGATATTGACAGAAACAAGTAGACAGACAAGAAGTTAAAAACATTATTTTTTGATATAAGTATAGGCGCCGGCACGTTACTTGGCCAGATTTCAGCGTAGTGAGGGTAAGTTCGCGCATAGTACACCTTTTAGAACAAATCAAAACAAACAAAATCAAAGTGTAGTCGAAGGACGCTCCAATTGCTTACTTGGAACGTTGCTACTACAACCCCTGCGTCCCCCTATCAAGCAAAGAGACCTAAAAACGACTTCTGCGCATCTTTTGAAACTGGCCAAGTTACGTGTCGGTCTCTGTATCTGCTTGTATAGATGTATCTAATATTTATTTTATTTTCATTCAAGACTATCAACCGATGGGAGTTGATAAGACAGCACGAATTTCACTTATCCCTATCTGATATAACAGAAGGTGATCATGAATCTAAGTATAGTAGAACCTGTGAAAGGTAACTTTGATATATTATTTAAATTTATTTAATTAAAATATTTTCTTCAATTGACATTTTGGTTACAGTTCACTCATTTTACGTTGCCTACTTTGTGTTGTATTAGAAGACATAAAATTGCAACTAAAATGTTTAAGTAAGTAATAGTCATTTAAAGGTATATTTGATACACTAAAATAAGTTTGTATTTCGTTAAATTACTGTAACAAGAGCGATAAATTGATATCATGAAAATAATAATGGTTTTATTGCAATATACCAGAGGAATACCGCAACAAAGTACCAACTGCTATCCGTGAGATAAATTTACCTGACTCATTGGATGAACTGGTGGAACTTAAGAAAAGGAACTCCGAAAGTATCCTGATTTATGCTAAGCTTGATGCAGACAGGTAACTATAATTAAAAAGCTTATTGCGAAAGGGTATAATGTGGAAAAACTTCAAACTTTCAAAAACTTCATTTGTAGAGCTCCTGTAACTACGAGGATTACAGTTTAATGTCTATTTTAAATAACATTAAACACTCCTCGCCCGGCCCTTTTTTTTCTTTTTACCTGTGAAAACCCCCTCGGGCCTTCATCCTACCGGGGTTTGCGGCGGGGCGGTGTGTCGGAAACGAACCGACTAAAACCACACGGTGTGCCACTCTGCGCCTGAGACGGGAGGAATCCGGGAACCGCTTTCTTACGCCATCCGGAACCCTCCCAGTCCCCGNCCGCGGGGACAGGGGGTTCGCTTTGTGTGGGACTCCTGACTGACTCCAGCCAGACTACCCAGTAAACTACCACGGTGTGCCACTCTGCGCCTGAGACGGGAGAGATCCGGGAACCGCTTTCTTACGCTTCGCATTCCCAGTGCTTGCCCGCACTGAAGCGGGCACCGTCTCTAGATGTTAAGACCTCTCAATGTGGGCGACGTACGGCACACGTGTAGCGTCGCCCTCTCACGGGTGGCCTGGGAAGGGGATGGGGGGGGGGGAAACCCGTCCCGCCCATCCGCGGCCACACTCAGGGTGGCATGAGGCGCTGGTAGGCGCGCCTCCGCCACCCGATTCGCCGGCGGCGGATCGGGTCCGAGTGGAAATCGTCCTCCCGGGCCTTCTCCGCCGCCTCCTTCTGCGAGATAACTTCCTCGCAGAAGGTCGCGACCGTGGTAAAACTGCTCTCGCCGCCGGCCATGAGTCCCCGCCCGGTCCTGAACCAACCTGGTCAGACCGGTAAAAATGGTGTATGACATGTCCGCTAGCGAAAGTTTAATTAACAAATATACATTAATCAGACCTATAGAGGATTTTGGATGATACAATTTGTGGATGACAGAAAGTGTGACGACCATGATGCTCTCTAGTCCGTACCCAAGAGTTGACGTTCTACAAACATAAACATAATAGAAAACTAATAGACGTGTAAGCGAATGACGCCTGTCGACGTTATGTCACGTGGTCAAGACAACATTTTAGCCAATTACAAGAAAATAGATAGATTAGCGATTGTGGAAAGAGGCTACGAGGACTGGCCACTTTAATTATTCCAACTGAAGCATTTAGATATTAAGAATTATAAATAAATGTTACTAATACTTTTTTCTTTACGTACCAGGAAATACATATATGAAGTGATAGAAAACACTTATTGGGAACTAAAAAAATATAATACTTTCACTTACTTTAAGGAAAGTGTCCATAGATTCGTTGGACATGCAAATTATCGCAATGATTTAGTTCGAGATAAGGAAAGAAATAAAATGTGAGTAAAAACCTTGAGACGTTACCGAGTTTGAAGCAAAACTAATGCAATTTTATGCTACTTATGTACAAATGAGCTATTTTTTATGAAAAATAGGTAAATGGGCGATTGAGAGACTTGTATCGTCTATGTACATCTGCAACTCAGGTACCACAACTCTTTTTATTCTCCCTGAATACTAGCACCGCTCCAAAAAGGCAAGCAGGTGGGTTAATTAAAATGGGCTTCCTGAATTTGACACATTTGGTGAAAAGCAACGGAAGAATTTCATGACGCCTGTTTTCCGAGTGGCTGTTACATCACTTCTGTATGTGCTTAAGCACGAATCTTTTTGAAGGCCTGAGTGAAGAAGAGGTAGCGTATGCTATTATTGTATTTAAATAAATAAATATTTCGGACATCTAACACACAACGCCATCAAGTACTAAGCTAAGCAGAGCTTGTATTGTGGATACTAGAAAACTAATATAAATACATACATACTTTTTTTGTAAATACATACATATTATATATAGAAAACACCCAAACTCCGAAGCAAATATTACAATTAATTAATGAAATTAATTAATTTAGGTTTAACAACCAACCGTATCCGAAAGCGCTATTATATCAATAGATAGCCTTTAAAGTATGACCTCTACTTAGTTTAAGATTAGATGGGGTTGTATGTTAGATGTTCTAAATATTTATTTAAGATTCTCCTACAATAAACAAAAATCATAGGTCCCTATTGTCTTTGTTCATTTATATCTCAATCTATATGGTTGAATGTAATTTAAAAATTAAAAGCTTGTATGGATGTTTCTGTATCTAATTTCAAGGAAAATTATAAAAGTTTTCCATAAACCTTGTTAGCGGTGGAAAAACTCAAATAGGGTATGAGAATAATTTTCCTCGAGAACAGTATGTTTGTATTGTTCCCCAAGAAACATAACAAAGTAGACATGACTTTGCCTTTACGTTCTAAACTATCCTCTATTCACTCTAAAGGTTCGCTGAAAGTAAACGCAGGTTTGGGTTAAATTCTCATTCGTACACGTAATCTCCTTATAGCTTAGCTATCGGAATTTGTGTACAATAAAGAATAAATTAACAAAAACTAATAAAAACTATTAAGTAAGGAAAAAAACTCTTTTTAAGAATTCGCAAAAACCTTGTCAAGCAACTAAGATTACAACGCTGTCATAACAAAGTTCAATTACACGATATAAACGGAACTGCCGAAATGTTGGAGAGGGCGATTGATGTAAGTAAGTTTTTATTTCAACAACACAAATTTGAAAAGTTTATTTGTATTATAAGAACACGAAGTTCGACCTCTTCCATTCATTCCGAGCGTGTCCTAAGAGCCGGCTAAGATAGCAAACTTCAGAAGAAAACACGACGTTTAAGATAAGAAAAACAAACCCAATACCAACCTGTCTGTATAGAAATATAGAAACATTATGCTGATTCTGATCAGGCACTCATAGCCCGATTGCATGCCTCATAGCCCCACTGGTGGCATGTTTCCATGAGCGTCTCCGGGATTCGGAAGTCATATTAAGCAGTCAGTCCCGGTTGTTATCATACGATAACAATCGTGAAGCTTAGTTCGAGGCCTTCGGGCGGCTTAAAAACAGCCAACGGCAAAATACGTAGCCACAACGTATACTTGCCAGTTCCCAAACCGCACTTGGCCAGCGTGGGGGCCTTAACCCTCTCCTGAGAGGAGACCTGAGCCCAGCAGTGGGACATTATGGGTTGATGATGATGACAGTGATTCCATAAAAGTTCTATAAGTACAGAAAAAAATTGATTCATGTAGCCATATAAGTAAGTAGCATCTACCTATGAAATTGCTCATGTTTTTTATCTCGTTTATTTAGGATACACAACCAATGTTTGAAGTTAAAGGTAGATATATCGACAATTGGCAAGTGGCGCGAACAGAACAGCACAATGTGAAAATAATTAATAAAGAGAATATTCCTCGCTTGAGTATAAATCGTTTTAGGCTAAAATACGAGCACGAAGAACAAGTGCATTGTGAGATTATACGGTTAACTACGATTCAAATTACCGTTAGTACATCATTACACTAACTATTGGTTTAAACTATCGCTTTCCAAGATCATAAATAAATTATCAATCAACTATATACAATCTAACTAAATTTACAATCTTGAGAAATAAAAGACGGAAACATGCTATCTGTCAAACAAAGAAAGCTAATACAAGTTTCGCCCAGCGTCACTTTGGCTACCTTGGCGGTTTTCTATATAATAGAGTAAATAGGATACTGTCTTCATATGCTTCTACTAAAAAAAATGTAAAATGAAGATATCAAGTTAGCTCCAAACGTTAGACTACTAGCCCAGTTGCCCTCGGTGATTAGAAACGATCACCGAGGGCAACCAACGACGGCGCGGTTACCACCTGGGTGGGTGACCGCTGGTGGCATGTTACCATGAGCGTCTCCATAATTCTGAGGTCACGTTAAGCAGTCGGTCCCGGTTGTTATCTTATGATAACAGTCGTGAAGCTTAGTTAGAGGCCTTCGGGCGGGTTAAAAACAGCCAACGGCAAGATTTACGTAGCCACAACGTTGTCTTGCCAGTCCCCAACACGCACTTTGGCAAGCGTGGGGACGTATGGCCTTAACCCTCTCCTGAGAGGAGACCCGAGCCCAGCGGTGGGACATTATGGGTTGTTGATTGATTGATTGATTGTTAGACTACTATTCTACTGAACAATTAATTTATATCCCTAAATAAATTTACTTGGGACTTACACGTGGGCTGTTAACTTATAATCACATCCATAGATTTTATTATTTATTTACACTCGTGCGCATTTACACATTTATATTTCATTTTTTTGCTTTTGTTGCCATAATGTTTCAGAGTATGTTTAGTATGTATACTATCACCATTTAAGTTTATTACATTTTCTTATTTTGTGGTGCAAATAATGTTGCAATCCTTATGTAATCTATAACAGATGAGGAGGTGGCAAAGATGAGGGCCTGAGATCCGTCACACAGGGTGTCCCTG
This sequence comes from Hyphantria cunea, assembly GCA_003709505.1. Classification (NCBI taxonomy): domain Eukaryota; kingdom Metazoa; phylum Arthropoda; class Insecta; order Lepidoptera; family Erebidae; genus Hyphantria; species Hyphantria cunea. The sequence continues at coordinate 323,901 of PKRV01000155.1, forward strand.
GTATGGATTCCAGTCTCTCACAAAGAAACATAAATTTGTAATTTGTTTGCATTTTCCATATTTTTAAGCTCCTGATGTAAGTGAACCTTTGTGATGAGAAAAATAAACAATATTATTATTAACAAGATACATTGCTACCCGTANTTTTGAATTTCCTGGCTTGTCGACCAGGTTGCACTGGCTGATTAAAATGTACCCGTACCAATTTGCCACAATTTTAAGAATCTTAAAAACGCCTTAGAACTAGATTTCAGCCAGGTTGCAATAACAAAGACTACAGGCAGACTTTATTGGCCAACCTCAAGGATTTATTGTACTTATTTTAAGCTTATTGCATTCTGCGGTACACAATTCGTAACCATTGAATTACATGATTTGAGGCCAAATTGCACTAATTAAATTAGGTCCCTCAAATAATGGTTGCAAAGCTGGTATTGATATCAAAACCCAATGGTACTATATTTTTCTTAAAATTGTATTAATGTTTTCAGGAAATTCTATCTCAGATCGAGGTAATAATGGATAAACATGATAAAGATTTAGAAAATATCGAACTCAAGATACAAATATGTAAGAATAGTTATTATAATATACGGAACAAAAGAATGGAAATGGAACAAATGGTTAGTAGAAAGAAAGAAAATTAGAATTGGAAATAAATTAGAATTAGAAATAAGTTATTTTAAAATCAGAAATATATCGATATAATAAGTGGATGAAAACATAGTTAAATTAGTTTAAAGTGGCTTCAAACAATTAAATGTGAGCATTTTCACTCGTCAATCTTTCTGTTTCAATTATTTCTAGCCGTTTCCTTGTTCCAAGAAATTTGTGACTCCATATTAAACTAGATTGGAAATCAATCAGCTACATTTCGAATTCTTCAATTTCCAACTAATCGAATTGGGATAAATTCTGTTTATCAAATGACATCACAGCATGGTATATAATGAACTTGAGTATTTCCAATTTCATTTCCGAATTGAAAATTCCTTGATTTTAGAAGAATCGAAGAATTAGTTTCTTTGTCAAACACAAACAAATTCTTCAGTTCTTTTAAAATTCCTTGATTATAGAAGAAGAACCGAAGAATTTGTTTGTGTTTGACACAGAAACTAATTCTTCGATTCTTCTTCTAAAATCAAGGAATTTTCTTAACGTAACGTCTTCGTCGTAACTTGGTCTTCGTCTGGTTTCTGATGTATTTTTAAATTGTTGTTAAATTTCTTTAAATTTGAGAAATACCTGGAATTTAGCTAGCGCACCGCGCCTGATCAGTCCAAAACGCAGGTTTTACTCGGTGTCGCTCTTCATGTTATACCTACTGCATTCTTTTTTTTCGAAGTGCATAATGAACTTTATGATTGACATAAACGACATGCAGAAAATATTGTATCACGTGCCGTAATCAATAATTCTATTATAATTTTAAATAGTTGGAGAAACAGGATAACACGATGAAAAATTGGATTAAATTTAAAGAAGATAGAGAAAAAGTTCGCCTATATAACGAGAAAATTACGAATGCAGCACATATTATACAAGCTTGGTGGCGTGGCTTGCTTGTGCGACTACGACTTGTACCTTATGCTGATAAAAAAGTAAAAAAGAACAAACAGAAAAAATAAATAATAAATAAATATTTCGGACATCTAACACACAACGCCATCTAGTCCCAAACTAAGCAGAGCTTGTATTATGGGTACTAGACAACTGATATGAATACATAAATACTTTTTTTTTTGTAAATACGTACATATTATACATAGAAAACATCCAAACTCTGAAACAAATATTTGCAGATCATACAAACATTTGGTCCGACTCAGGATTCGAACCCGAGACCTCATGAACAGCAGTCGCATACGCTACTACTGGGCCACGGAGGCAGTCCGTCAATAAGAATTTAGCTTAGATTTACAGAATACCTAATTATTTGTTTGTTTACTGGGACTTTGGTCTCAAATATTTCTAGTTAATAATGTATCTAACAGACTTGTTTCAAGGAAGAATTAAGTTTAAAGCGATTAAGTTCAATATGTGTTGTAGTTGATTAAGTTTTATTGGAGATTTGGTTAAGAAATAATCCGGTTAAAATTTTATCTCTGTAAGTTGTTTCCTATAATTTCAGATATTTATAGTTATTAATGTACTTAGCTTTGTTTTTAGGGTGAAGAATATTTAAAACTTTAAGTTTATTAAGTGTTGCAGTTGATAGGTAGAAATGGTCCTATTAAGTTTTTATGTCATTAAGTCTGTCTTGTATTTCTATTATGTATTTATTTTATGTTTAGTGCTTTACAGAGTACGAAAATCTGTCAGTTTTGCGCCTGATGTCTCCTTCAGTAATGTCGGATAGTCATCCCATCGGATTGTGAGAGTGATTGACCAGAGAGTGCAACTGTGCTTGCATAGTCACTTGTGCATTTTAATATCCCATACGTGCGCAACCGTATCCGAAAGCCACTAGGAGCGTACCATTATATTTGAATTTGAAATAAAGTGAAGAAAATTTATTAAGAATGGTTTCATTTTTTATCTCTCTATAACTGTTATTTAGTTAAGCACTATGTAAATAATTAAACTGATGTATAAGTTAATGGTGTAGTGCGTAATACGAAAAAATAATTTCTCGTGATCCACCCAGGTGAGCCGTGGGCATGGGTAAAAGTCTGTGACAAACCTATGTTAGCTAAGCGGGTGAACCAAGGGCAACGTTGGCACTTCTTTTTTAGCTTACTGCCGTCCACTACTAAACTTGAGCCTCCCCAAAAAGCGCCGAGCATCCCGGTCTAGCGCACTCCGCATCCACCCGCTACCAGCTGTTTTGTTCCATTCGTCGGTCCATCGTGCCGCAGGGCGGCAATAATCTACGGTTACTTATTCGTCATCTTCACTTGTATCAGTTATCAGCTCCTGCGACCATCAGTCTGCCTAGAGACGTGGCCTCCCACTTCCAATTCAGCGTACTGATGAAATCGGTTTCTCCTGTTCTATGTCGAATTATGTCGTTACGAATTCTAATCATGAAACGCCCACATCGCAGGCTCCATCCACGCCAAGCGGCTTTAAGCTTGTGGATCAGTCCGATTTTTTTGTAACGATGAGTGTCCACGTCTCGGCTCCATATATCATTACGAATATAATGCACGGCTTAAAAGCCTTTCAGGGAATACCGGATCGACGGCTCGAAGATATAATAAAGCTTCCCATATGCTGCCCATCCTAGACGAATTTTCCTATCGGACTTCCGATCTAGATTATGCCGGCTGAGTTGGATTGTTTGGCCAAGATAGAAGAATTCTTGCATAACCTTATAAGGTTAAGATTGAGAGGAAGGGGAAGAAAACTTGTTTACTTAAAGTATTTTAAACTCGAGTTGGTCTTACGATTTGCAGTATTTAAAACAAATACTCCATGAAAAGCAATTTATCGTCCTACTATGTGAATATGAAAATACAAGCTTTAACGCAGCGTAACGAGAGCGCATGATTTTCATACAATTCTAAAACTAGACTCAATTACTTAATAATAACAATGAATATCGTTCTAAAGTGGCTATCAATACGCTTTCGCCAGAATCTTCATATACTTTCTCTTTTATACAGTGTTCTGTTTCATACTCCCACACCTTCTTCCCTTTATGAACGTTTTCAGTTCTTGCGCAATATACATTGCAGGAACCTGAGCTCATCGGAGAATTTAAAATTGAAAATGCCACAACACTCCACTCGGCTTGCCGACAGATCTTTTACTGTACAATCAATAAGACTCTAGTACAGCTTGCTGGAGACTATCCGAAAAACTAAAGTCCTATCTGTTTTTAAAAATCTGATGAAGAATTATTAACTGTCATTATAAATAACGTATGTATATGTATGTATGTATATTTATGAGTATGTATGTATATTTATGAGTATGTATAAGTGTAACTGGTCTACGTAAACATACATACCATTTAAATGTATTCATTGTTTGAATATACACGTGATGGTGTGGTGTATATACTACCTTAAAATCATAAACATTTGTTCTGTACACAATAAAGAATAAAGATATGAATAACTCTAGAATTAATTTAATTATTTTTGCAGGTGTTAGCTAAATATAAATGAAAATAATTTGGTTCCACTTGCTTTCTGCAACGAGGTAGAAGTTTGACTACTGAAGTTGAAGGAAATTATTAAATTACAATTTTTCTTTAGGTGCCTATGACTTAAGTAAAGTAGAATTATCTATTTATATTAATAGACTTAATAGTATTTATAAACGGGTCCACCCTGAATTAAGACTTAGGCCTGAGTTGGTCGGTACTTTGTGCTGAATCATATTGTAAACAGCGGGTACTTGAGGATTTCATAGTATCACTTAATATGAGAGATTGCATTGCGTTGCACGTTGTGAAATAGTTTGATCTGGTAAGGTCCTGAACTTTCTCTGGTTCGATGAATTCAAATTAGAAGTGATTTATTGCAAGTAAGAATAGAAAAATGTGAATACCGTCTATTTTTGTTGAAGAAATAGCTGTGATTATGTTCAAGTAAAACAAATTAGATATGAATTGAATTAAATTGACTTAAAACATCGAAAGATTTACCTTTAGACCTTAACGAGAAAGATAAAAAAGGAGAAAGATAAAAAGTGTATTTTTTAGCTTACAAAACCCCGACAAAGTTAGTTTATGAACGAGCGTAATTATTTTCAACAAATCTATTGGTGTTGATCGGTTCGAAATCGACTGAAAAGATGTTAATAATGCTGCATGTAACGATAGAATATTACTACAGTCAAAACTAAGATAACTATCTAAAAATACAAGACTTGTAAACACAATTATCTAATAATGTTTAATCGATATTCTTGCCATCACTACGTGCTACGTCAGTGTAGTCATGTGACCACTTCAGCCAATCGGAAAGCTGTGTTTGACAACTAAAATGTAAACTCTCCACGCGAATGTTAACAAAAACTTGTATTTATAGCTTTATTTACTAATTTATTTCATTTATTATGCCAAAAAAGGAAAAGGTGAGTTTAAGAACAGGGAAAAAATTATTTGATAAATTATAAATCTTGACTGATGAAAAAACGATAGTTTACACAGTCGGCATTTTACGCTTCTATCGTTAGAACTTGTTATACCTACTATGCCATGTCAGTTCGTTTATGGTATGCGGTGCTGCATAATTTACTGTGTTAAATCTCTGTATATTGGTGATTACCCTGTGTTGTGAAGGTTTAAGTGGTCGCTGTTGTTCGCAGGAAGCAATGAAGACTAAAACGGATAAAAACAAAAACGGAGACAGTGAGACTGAGGTGAGTTTAACACTAATTTATGAGATCTTCCCGTTGGTATTCGAGCAACACCGATGTTTACAGCAATACTGGACGAAAGTTGCCTTAAGAAATTGTAAGACATTTAAAAAATATCGTCNTTTTTTTCGAAGTGCATAATGAACTTTATGATTGACATAAACGACATGCAGAAAATATTGTATCACGTGCCGTAATCAATAATTCTATTATAATTTTAAATAGTTGGAGAAACGGGATAACACGATGAAAAATTGGATTAAATTTAAAGAAGATAGAGAAAAAGTTCGCCTATATAACGAGAAAATTACGAATGCAGCACATATTATACAAGCTTGGTGGCGTGGCTTGCTTGTGCGACTACGACTTGGACCTTATGCTGATAAAAAAGTAAAAAAGAACAAACAGAAAAAATAAATAATAAATAAATATTTCGGACATCTAACACACAACGCCATCTAGTCCCAAACTAAGCAGAGCTTGTATTATGGGTACTAGACAACTGATATGAATACATAAATACTTTTTTTTTTGTAAATACATACATATTATACATAGAAAACATCCAAACTCTGAAACAAATATTTGCAGATCATACAAACATTTGGTCCGACTCAGGATTCGAACCCGAGACCTCATGAACAGCAGTCGCATACGCTACTACTGCGCCACGGAGGCAGTCCGTCAATAAGAATTTAGCTTAGATTCACAGAATACCTAATTATTTGTTTGTTTACTGGGACTTTGGTCTCAAATATTTCTAGTTAATAATGTATCTAACAGACTTGTTTCAAGGAAGAATTAAGTTTAAAGCGATTAAGTTCAATATGTGTTGTAGTTGATTAAGTTTTATTGGAGATTTGGTTAAGAAATAATCCTGTTAAAATGTTATCTCTGTAAGTTGTTTCCTATAATTTCAGATATTTATAGTTATTAACGTGCTTAGCTTTGTTTTTAGGGTGAAGAATATTTAAAACTTTAAGTTTGAGTTTGAAGTAAAAATGGTCCTATTAAGTTTTTATATCATTAAGTCTGTCTTTCTGTTAAGTATTTATTTTATGTTTAGTGCTTTACAGAGCACGAAAATCTGTCAGTCTTGCGCCTGATCTCTCTTTCAGTCATGTCGGATAGTCATCCCATCGGATTGTGAGAGTGATTGACCAGAGAGTGCAACTGTGCTTGCATAGTCACTTGTGCATTTTAATATCCCATACGTGCGCAACCGTATCCGAAAGCCACTAGGAGCGTACCATTATATTTGAGTTTGAAATAAAGTGAAGAAAATTTATTAAGAATGGTTTCATTTTCTTATCTCTCTATAACTGTTATTTAGTTAAGCGCTATGTAAATAGTGTAATAGTGTAGTGCAAATACGAAAAAATAATTTCCCGTGATCTACCCAGGTGAGCCATGGGCATGGGTAAAAGTCTGTGGCAAACCTATGTTAGCTAAGCGGGCGAACCAAGGGCAACGTAGGCACTTCTTTTTCAGCTTACTGCCGTCCACTACTGAACGTGAGCCTCCCCAAAAAGCGCCGAGCATCCCGGTCTAGCGCACTCCGCATCCATCCGCTACCAGCTGTTTTGTTCCATTCGTCGGTCCATCGTGCCGCAGGGCGGCCCTAATCTACGGTTACTTATTCGTGATCTTCACTTGTATCAGTTATCAGCTCCTGCGACCATCAGTCTGCCTAGAGACGTGGCCTCCCACATCCAATTCAGCGTACTGATGAAATCGGTTTCTCCTGTTCTATGTCGAATTATGTCGTTACGAATTCTAATCATGAAACACCCACATCGCAGGCTCCATCGCACGCCAAGCGGCTTTAAGCTTGTGGATCAGTCCGATTTTTTTGTAACGATGAGTGTCCACGTCTCGGCTCCATATATAATTACGGGTATAATGCACGGCTTAAAAGCCTTTCAGGGAATGCCGGATCGACGGCTCGAAGATATAATAAAGCTTCCCATATGCTGCCCATCCTAGACGAATTTTCCTATCGGACTTCCGATCTAAATTATGCCGGCTGAGTTGGATTGTTTGGCCAAGATAGAAGTATTCTTGCATAACCTTATAAGGTTAAGATTGAGAGGAAGGGGAAGAAAACTTGTTTACTTAAAGTATTTTAAACTCGAGTTGGTCTTACGATTTGCAGTATTTAAAACAAATACTCCATGAAAAGCAATTTATCGTCCTACTATGTGAATATGAAAATACAAGCTTTAACGCAGCGTAACGAGAGCGCATGATTTTCATACAATTCTAAAACTAGACTCAATTACTTAATAATACCAATGAATATCGTTCTAAAGTGGCTATCAATACGCTTTCGCCAGAATCTTCATATACTTTCTCTTTTATACAGTGTTCTGTTTCATACTCCCACTCCTTCTTCCCTTTATGAACGTTTTCAGTTCTTGCGCAATATACATTGCAGGAACCTGAGCTCATCGGAGAATTTAAAATTGAAAATGCCACAACACTTCACTCGGCTTGCCGACAGATCTTTTACTGTGCAATCAATAAGACTCTAGTACAGCTTGCTGGAGACTATCCGAAAAACTAAAATCCTATCTGTTTTTAAAAATCTGATGAAGAATTATTAACTGTCATTATGAATAACGTATGTATATGTATGTATGTATATTTATGAGTATGTATGTAAAGTGTAAGTGTAACTGGTCTACGTAAACATACATACCATTTAAATGTATTCATTGTTTGAATATACACGTGATGGTGTGGTGTATATACTACCTTAAAATCATAAACATTTGTTTTGTACACAATAAAGAATAAAGATATGAATAACTCTAGAATTAATTTAATTATTTTTGCAGGTGTTAGTTAAATATAAATGAAAATAATTTGGTTCCACTTGCTTTCTGCAACGAGGTAGAAGTTTGACTACTGAAGTTGAAGGAAATTATGAAATTACAATTTTTCTTTAGGTGCCTATGACTTAAGTAAAGTAGAATTATCTCAATATATTTGTTTTTTATACGATAAATAGACTTAATAGTATTTATAAACGGGTCCACCCTGAATTAAGACTTAGGCCTGAGTTGGTCGGTACTTTGTGCTGAATCATATTGTAAACAGCGGGTACTTGAGGATTTCATAGTATCACTTAATATGAGAGATTGCATTGCGTTGCACGTTGTGAAATAGTTTGATCTGGTAAGGTGCTGAACTTTCTCTGGTTCGATGAATTCAAATTAGAAGTGATTTATTGCAAGTAAGAATAGAAAAATGTGAATACCGTCTATTTTTGTTGAAGAAATAGCTGTGATTATGTTCAAGTAAAACAAATTAGATATGAATTGAATTAAATTGACTTAAAACATCGAAAGACTTACCTTTAAACCTTAACGAGAAAGATAAAAAAGGAGAAAGATAAAAAGTGTATTTTTTAGCTTACAAAACCCCGACAAAGTTAGTTTATGAACGAGCGTAATTATTTTCAACAAATCTATTGGTGTTGATCGGTTCGAAATCGACTGAAAAGATGTTAATAATGCTGCATGTAACGATAGAATATTACTACAGTCAAAACTAAGATAACTATCTAAAAATACAAGACTTGTAAACACAATTATCTAATATTGTTTAATCGATATTCTTGCCATCACTACGTGCTACGTCAGTGTAGTCATGTGACCACTTCAGCCAATCGGAAAGCTGTGTTTGACAACTAAAATGTAAACTCTCCACGCGAATGTTAACAAAAACTTGTATTTATAGCTTTATTTACTAATTTATTTCATTTATTATGCCAAAAAAGGAAAAGGTGAGTTTAAGAACAGGGAAAAAATAATTTGATAAATTATAAATCTTGACTGATGAAAAAACGATAGTTTACACAGTCGGCATTTTACGCTTCTATCGTTAGAACTTGTTATACCTACTATGCCATGTCAGTTCGTTTATGGTATGCGGTGCTGCATAATTTACTGTGTTAAATCTCTGTATATTGGTGATTACCCTGTGTTGTGAAGATTTAAGTGGTCGCTGTTGTTCGCAGGAAGCAATGAAGACTAAAACGGATAAAAACAAAAACGGAGACAGTGAGACTGAGGTGAGTTTAACACTAATTTATGAGATCTTCCCGTTGGTATTCGAGCAACACCGATGTTTACAGCAATACTGGACGAAAGTTGCCTTAAGAAATTGTAAGACATTTAAAAAATATCGTCTATATTAAATTAACGTATAGCTAATGTTATGAAACAGATAACTGAAATGATTTTTGGGACAACATGGAAACGAAAATTAAAATTACAATTATAAAAAAAATACTCTGCTAATGTGCCATTTTATTTCTTGTTATCGATATCAAGTATTCTTTTACTTGTCAATTGCTGTCTGACGTATTTTGCCTATTTACATTTTACTTAAACTTCGAAGAAAATCGCATAAATAAAGGGGTAAAATATTTAAACGGCCTTAAACTTATATGTATGGTGTCTGACTTGAGAGATCTCTGCCTCTTGCTCAAAATTCGAGTAACCTGTCAATGAGGAGATTTCCATTACAGCTTAGTATAGGCGCCGGCATGTAACTTGGCCAAATTTCGGAGTAGTGTGGGTAATATCGCGCATACTATACTTAGTGCAACAAATCAAAACCGAAGTGTAGTCAACGGACGCTTCAATTGCTTGCTCGGAGCGGTGCAACTACAATCTCCGCGTCCCCCTATCAACCAAAGGGACCTGAAAACTGACTTTGCATCTAATGAATCTGCCGAAGCTACGTACCAGTCTCTATACATTTCTCCACACATTATGTTTACTTATTGTCCCACAACTAGGGGTAATCAATGACAGTTTGTCTTACAAATATGTGACATTGGAGAAATTATGGTCACACTACCACAAACCCAGTAATCAAAAATTTTGAGATGACTCTTGTTTTCGAATATTCAATCTGGTAGTAGTGAAACTGGTTCTTTGAGTTACGATTCTGTAAAGCTTCTTTATGTGAAACTACTAATGCACTAGAGTTATAGGTATCAAGTTCCTCTAATAAAAACTTACCTTCAAATTTTATTACAAAAAACATGGAATTGATCACTAATTAAAAGAAGCAGTCAATTTCTTTAACCTATCTGTTAATTTATTCTTCTATGAGTGGTGGTAGTCACTTCATCACACCATTACCATACATGTTTGCTTTTCTGTAACTGTATACCATAAAAAATAAATTAACTATGTTAAGACTTCTGTATGATTTTCAAATATATACTTTTCTAAATTATGTGTACTGTATGCTATACACATAATAAAGAAAAATATTCTTTAGAAATATTATATATATACTTAAAACATATCGTGTGTTATATGTTTAAAATATATCAATTCTAAGTTATTTAAATATTTTTATCTAAAATAAAAGATCTGATATACTACTTTTGCTTTTGAATCAAATTTTTAACATAAATGTTTTCATTGCCATGTAAATAATATAACAATCTTTATTATTCAGTAAAAAACCGTTTTACTTAGTTGTACACCAGACACTACCCTACACACTACTACAGTTCCTGATAAGGTGTTAGATAGTTATCTACCATATAACATTATTTAACACATAAAGGTTGCTGATATAAACATGATTATCTGTCATATTTGTACACTTGCCAAACTGTGATTCTTTAAAAATGAAATCATGGAATTAATAGCTGTTTATAAAAAGCATTAATTTTTTTAATCTATCTGAGAATTGATACCAACTGGTTCTCACTGATTCATTTCATTCAATCATTTCAGCCAAAAAAGTGCAGTTTTTAGAACATAATATCACATGGCATAGGGGTTGTTGCGGGCATCTATGGGAGCCAGTAATTGTTTACCATCAGGTGATACATCTGCTCCTTTGTCCCCGATTCCATGAAAAAATAATATTACTATTACTGTTAAATTAATCTCTTTAGATGTTTACCTAAGCAGAAATTCATTATTAACTTTATCACACTACTCTACTCTTGTATTATGTTCATTATGAGAACGAACTCTGCTTTTCATTAAGAGAACAAACTCTGCTTGGTCAATAATTCCTGTATGATGTTCATTAAGAGAACAAACTCTGCTTGGTCAATAATTCCTGTATGATGTTCATTAAGAGAACAAACTCTGCATGGTCCATAATTCCTGTATGATGTTCATTAAGAGAACAAACTCTGCTTGGTCAATAATTCCTGTATGATGTTCATTGAGTGAACAAACTCTGCTTGGTCAATAATTCCTGTATGATATTCATTAAGAAAACAAACTCTGCTTGGTCAATAATTCCTGTATGATGTTCATTAAGAGGACAAACTGCTTGGTCAATAATTCTTGTATGATGTTCATTAGGAGAACAAACTCTGATTGGTCAATAATTCCTTAAAAAAGCATTTTTTGTTGTTGTTTGGGTGTATGTATTTACAAACATAAAGTAAATATGTATATATATATATTTTTCTTGTCTTTCGAAGTGCTCAGTTTTAGAAAGAAGAAGAAAGAAAGTTTTAGAAACCATCACCGAGGGTAAGCAACGACGGCGCGGTCAGTACCTGGGTGGGTGACTGCTGGTGGGATGTTACCATGAACGTTTCTGTGATTCGGAGGTCACGTTAAGCAGTCGGTCCCGGTTATCATACGATAAAAGTCGTGAAGTTTAGTTGGAGGCATAAGGAGAGGAGTAAGGACATACGTCCCCAACCCGCACTTGGCCAGCATGGGGACGTATGTCCTTAACCCTCTCCTGAGAGGGGACTCAAGCCCAACAGTGGGACATTATGGGTTGTTGATGATGTCAAATGCTCCTCGAGTTAGTTTTACTGCACCCACACAATGAATATAGGTGGTGACAGTCCTGTAAGACTGAAACTGGTTATTTTAAACTACTGTGATATATTTTCAGCATACACTGCTTCTATTAAATTATTAAACAAACAATTTTCGTTAGTTATAAACACATTAACAGAAATAGATGCATGTACATAATTGTATTTAAACTATCGCCATTTGTAAGTCACAAAAATTAAGATAACGCTACTCAATAGCATTTAGAATTTCGAGATAAGTAAATGCCTTTCTCTAACGACATTTTGAAGTTTCTGATCAACAGTTAACTCACTCTAATGAGTTTGTGGCTTTATTCTAAAGAAGCGCTCCTTTATGATTATCTCGTCAACTACCACTAGTCACACCGCGGGACGCAGCTAGTCTAAAATAAATCTTGACTAAATTATTCATCAGCATTAATTATGCATCAGCTGTAAATAACTACTTATTAGGATTTGGGAATTCTAGACAATTTATAAGTCCCGGGACACAAGACAGCCTACCATCTTCGAAACTTTTAATTTTAAATTGAATTGATTTCTAGTGAAATTTAATATTATAAGGCAATATTTTTTTTTAAAAATCAACATTTCATCATCATTAATCATCAACAGCTTTTAAACAGTCCACTGCTAGACCTCCCTTTCGAAAGGAGTTTCTGGTCTTCTATACAAAGTTGGCCAGTAGTACATACCATATTTACTTTCATATGCATTTGTATAGTGAACAGCTGTTAATTTGAAATTACAAACAGACACTTTAATTTTATTTATTAGTATAAATTGCCAAATTTCAAACAAATTACTTATGAAATATTTTATTTATCTTTACGTGTGTTTTTTTAAACGTATTGGAATGCATGTCTGTTTCAAATACATTCTCGAGCCTAACAAAACAGGTAAATCGTTAACTTGGCAGGAAGCCCGCAACTGCTAAGCATTTTCTCCAATTACCATACAATTAAGGATACATCTTTATTTATCCAAGACTAATAAGGATACAAGTGTTGTTATAGTGTCGGTAATAAGTAGGTTGAAGTGTATTGGTATTTAACGCCATAAAATGACCGAGTAAGAATACGTCGCCTAATTGCTTCATAACTCGAAGGTTTTCTAGGAAGGCTCAATGAGTGTGCACGACAGATAATATGGGACTTTGGCACTGAATTTACTTGGTTCGATGAATCGTTCCATGTAAAGATTGGGTGGTGGAAACGACTTGTGGACGAAACAAAAAAAAATGACTCATCTTTAATGCAAATTTACTATACGTCGCTTAAGTGAGAACTGACCTGAAGGAATTTGTGTGTTCATAATAGAGTTCACACATCCCATAGTTTGAATATCTTCAAAAAAAAACATCGCTAGTAATTACAGATTGTAGGCATTTCCTTCCACGTGAAGTAATAGCAGTAGATGGACGTTATGGTACCTAGTAAAGTATTGTGAATGAGGTGGCGTGTCGGCAAATGTTTCTAAAGATGAACATGTTACAAATACTCCCAGTGACAAGAAATGATCGCGATCATGGCAAAATATTTGTTCTGAGTGTGAATTGATCTCCGGCTTAACGCTCGGGATCGATTTTGGATAGTTTGTCCAGCAGTTTACGACTATAGGTTGATGATGATGATGTTTCTTCCTGTGTTATGCGATATCTTTGCTATTTTGTTTTTTTGTAAATTAAATTGTTTATTCTCATGATGATGATGTAGCCTTTTGTTCCGAGCTAGTTCCTCTTTGTTTGGTCTTATGGTTTATCAAACGTCTCTCAGCTCGGTGCGTCGCTTGAAATAGGCTTCCTCTATATGCTTCCATTGCTCTCTATNAGCTGTTAATTTGAAATTACAAACAGACACTTTAATTTTATTTATTAGTATAAATTGCCAAATTTCAAACAAATTACTTATGAAATATTTTATTTATCTTTACGTGTGTTTTTTTAAACGTATTGGAATGCATGTCTGTTTCAAATACATTCTCGAGCCTAACAAAACAGGTAAATCGTTAACTTGGCAGGAAGCCCGCAACTGCTAAGCATTTTCTCCAATTACCATACAATTAAGGATACATCTTTATTTATCCAAGACTAATAAGGATACAAGTGTTGTTATAGTGTCGGTAATAAGTAGGTTGAAGTGTATTGGTATTTAACGCCATAAAATGACCGAGTAAGAATACGTCGCCTAATTGCTTCATAACTCGAAGGTTTTCTAGGAAGGCTCAATGAGTGTGCACGACAGATAATATGGGACTTTGGCACTGAATTTACTTGGTTCGATGAATCGTTCCATGTAAAGATTGGGTGGTGGAAACGACTTGTGGACGAAACAAAAAAAAATGACTCATCTTTAATGCAAATTTACTATACGTCGCTTAAGTGAGAACTGACCTGAAGGAATTTGTGTGTTCATAATAGAGTTCACACATCCCATAGTTTGAATATCTTCAAAAAAAAACATCGCTAGTAATTACAGATTGTAGGCATTTCCTTCCACGTGAAGTAATAGCAGTAGATGGACGTTATGGTACCTAGTAAAGTATTGTGAATGAGGTGGCGTGTCGGCAAATGTTTCTAAAGATGAACATGTTACAAATACTCCCAGTGACAAGAAATGATCGCGATCATGGCAAAATATTTGTTCTGAGTGTGAATTGATCTCCGGCTTAACGCTCGGGATCGATTTTGGATAGTTTGTCCAGCAGTTTACGACTATAGGTTGATGATGATGATGTTTCTTCCTGTGTTATGCGATATCTTTGCTATTTTGTTTTTTTGTAAATTAAATTGTTTATTCTCATGATGATGATGTAGCCTTTTGTTCCGAGCTAGTTCCTCTTTGTTTGGTCTTATGGTTTATCAAAAGTCTCTCAGCTCGGTGCGTCGCTTGAAATAGGCTTCCTCTATATGCTTCCATTGCTCTCTATTTGTTGGGACTCTTGTCCAGTACGTTCCCAGGGCCAGGCGAAGATCTTACCATCATCTTAGTGGACGCTTCCGTTATTTTGCACCATCCCCTGGATGCAATAACGTGACCTGTTACGCAACTGGATGCAATAACGCCATTTGTTTGCACCATAAAATGTGTACTGTCCAGCCACATTTTAGATGGTCGATTCGAATGATTTTCATAGTTGTCCCAATTTTAATTGTAAAAAATTATACCTCTTTTACGGTTAGATATTGAAAGGATAACAAATACCAATAGTTTAATACAAGTTGTCATGATTTATGCGCGTTTATGCCGGTGATACTTCATTCGAAGTTATTTATTGCCATTGACTTTATGAATCCTCTATTATTATCTATGTCAATTTCTATATAGATTTTCAGACGGCAAAGTCGATATCTGTTAAGTCTTATTGACCATCCATTTTCTTTATTATGAAGTTACTAGCTTTTGCTCGTAGCTCCGCCGTAATGGCGATTAGCGCGGTAAAGATTAGCCTATGTCCTTCTTCAAGAACCCAAGTATATAAAAGCTAAATTTCATCAAAATCGATGCAGATGTTTAGCCGTGACACAGACTGACAGACTTACTTTCGAATTTGTAATATTAGTATAGATTGCTGGATTAGTTTAACTGAAATTGACAGTAGGGTAAAGGACTTTCCCAAGGGTTTTCCTTCCTAGGGTGTACCTGGTCCCCCGGCTCCTAGTACCCGCGATGGAGTGCGGTTTTAGTCGGTTCGATTCCGAGGAGGATAAGGAGGATACCACCAGGAGGTAGGAGGGGACTACGGCACGGGAGAAAAAAGGGTAAAGGACTTTAACGTAATTGTGTTTTTTGTGTTTTCTGGTATCCATGAAAGACAGTAGTCACAATCAGGAGAACCGTCTTTTCATTTAACTCTATAAATAAAGTCCATCTAAAAGGTTCTTAAAAATTGATTGTGCTTAAAATAACTACTGCGTATGAGGAAAAATATTCATAGTTTGAATTCTTGAACGATCTTATCTCAAACCATCTAGAATAATAAATGTCAAATACAGCATTATATTGAGAACTATTTGAAATGATAAGTGTCATTGATATTCCGTTTATAAATAACTAGTAATATAAACGTAGTGCACTGTTGTGGGCCTTGATAACCTTTAAATGCAAGCTAAACCCATTTTAGCCATAAGTGGCTCACAAAGTTACCTCATTTATTGTAGCAGTTTGTAAAGTGGCATAAAAATGGTCGCTAGATAGAAAAAACTAAATAAATAAAAGGTACTTTCAATTTCAAACGACAGTAGAATTTAAAACTTACAAACGAAAAGTAGATTACAACCTCTTTTCTTTGGAGAGGCCTATGTCCAGCAGTAGACTTTTAAAGGCTGTTAATGATGTTATTTAAACGAAAAGAGTAGTATAGGTCAACAGAGATACAGGCATTGTGGAAGACGCGATAAAAACAGTACAACAGCGATTTCTTCACTGCAACGTATACTTGAACACTAGTTCCGTATATCCCTAAAGCGATCAGTTGTTTTCCAATTTTCTTTTATTGTCAACAATGTTGCCGCATTGTTATAAGGCATTCATGTTAAAATTGCATCATCTTCTTACTTATCACATGAGCTATAGTAAACTTATGCGAATCTTTTAAATGATTTCTGCAATTATTCAAATATTACTTCCGCTGTGTGTGTGTAATTTTAAGTTTAAAATTCACGCCAAAGCGCTCGGTAGTGTCATGGCGTCTGTTTGTGACGTCTCATCGTAGATGTGACGTCTCATCGTAGATGTGACGTCTCATCGTAGATGTGACGTCACCATTCGTCAACCAGTGTCAATTATAGCTCTTGAAAACAGTAAAGTGATCGTCGATTATATCCGATCGAAGTGACCTTTATATATAAGTGACGTAATTCGCTCTGATTGGTGTTCAACTTAACATGGTGGATGGCTGTATTTTGTAGTTTTATATTTGTTAATTAACTATTAATCTCTCTCTAAATGTGAAAATAAATATGTTTTTATTTAAGTACATAATTTTAGTCGTTCTTGGTTACTGTCATCTTGCCTATTAACTGCTATACAATACGTAACCCAAAACATTGTGGAACATTACAGGCATGTAACATGCAACATGCATGTGTACGAACGTTACGACCCTCAGAAGTGGAACAGTTATCATAAATGTACAATATTATTAGTACCTACCTATGTCTTGATCTTGATCTTGATGTATTCCACTTTACCTACTTATATGTATACCATCTATACTCATTTTATTAAGCTGAAGAGTTTGTTTGATTAACACGTTAATCTCAGGAACTAATAAATAGGTTGATATAGTTCCGATATGAAAAAAAAATCTGTGTAGGTCAACCCTGTTGTCGAGGAAGCCTATTGGCTATATTTTATCACGCTACTAAAACGAGCGGAGAATCAACGAAAAACGTTGCGGAAACGGGAGGAAATTGAGAGACTTGAAAACTATCATTCCGTGCACTGCGTAAAGAGTTTTTCCCTTTTAAAAGTCCTAAAAAAATGTGTCAATATATTTAGGTTGCCTCACTGTACCCTTTTTTCCGATATTTAAATTGGATAAAATTGTGTTATGGCTAATAAAGTAACTATAAAACTTTAATGTAATGTAAGCTACTATTTCCGTGTGGTGGCGTATTTAGAATAAATAGTATCACTACCCCCTTAAAACGAAATCGATTACATTAGTTTAGACATAGGTGATTAAAGTTCTACTTTTATTTGAGAGAATGTATATTAGAATTAGTCATTGCTATTGTTTAACTATAACTCGTTAAACTGAAACTACAATATCTAAAAAAAATCTCTAGCCACGATGTAATCAAAAATTTTTTTTAACTCAAAACTTTTAAGAATACAAGTATAATTATTCAACATTTATATTAACATTCAACGAGGTCAAGTATTTTTACTTATAAAGTCGGTTGAGAATCTCCGCGCACCTATACTTCATCTCGTGGCCAAAGATTTGTTTATTTTTTGGGCGAAAGATAATTCAAACTTCGACCTATTATTATTTGCTTTCTAAAATTTGGTAAACTTGATGCGTTTCAATAATCGTAAATTTTAGTAGAATGATGGAACACAAATAATATTTAAAACTCCAATAGTATCGTAAAGTAGCTTATCTGAATGTAGACTACCAAATACACGCTGTGTCACGATTTTACGACTGCATTGTCCTAATTTGCTTTATGAAAGCGTCCTGTATCTCTATACTCGTATGCACTCTTTAGTTGTCGTGATTTTAATAAGAAATGGTATGACGTGCACTAGCATATGGGCTGATTAATAAAAAAAACATTCACTACTTTCGTAGTCACAAGATTAATATTGATATGATTTTCAAAAATGCAATATTTACTTGCCCACCTAAGTTATCACAATAAACATTATGTAAATATTTGTTCCAACGTAATATTACAACTAAACACCGAAATCGCATCAATCTTCGTCATTAAATGTCTCAAAAGAGTAACGTAACATCTAAATCTGATTTGTGTAAAAAGTGTTATTGTTTTTCTGTGCAATTTTAGACTCTATGTCTTAGGAATTATGCGTCGAGATGTTTATCAATGATATAAAGGAATATGTAAACACGTTGAGGTGTGTGTAGGAGGATTTGGCATCTTGAATCATGGCGACCGCAGTATGTGCGCATCTCCGTAAGAAACTAACACGCTCCTCTGCGGTACAATTTTCTGATCATTTCTTTTTGTTCGGTTGCAGACTGGAACAGTAAATAGTGATAGTAGTATAATGTTTACGTTGGCAGATTTGTGGAATTCCGTCGCTTTTGTATGTATGTTTTCGTCGCTTTATAATGTACTTTTGTTTACTAATCATCCCTTTCTACACTTTTACACGTGACATTTGTTTTGGTTTTCGCTTTGTGTTTTAATATGTTAACTTCTTACCTACCTACCGTCGTTTAACATCAGTGTCATGTTATATTTAATGAATACCTACTTACTGGGTCACAATACACGTTGGAACTACATAATCAAAGTCCATACAGAATGTAAACAATAGCCGATGGTTTACGCAATTCTTCATGTTTACAAACTTTTCATGAACCATGTGTGCAGTTAAACAAAATTTACGACCACGCTTCTCTCTTATCTTGAATCATCGATTTAATTTGAAATAAATCTTTCATCGATATTTAGTTATTTTAACGGATTTCTACCAACATATATGTGCAGAACAAAATATAGTCATACCTGACCACTTAGATATAATTTATACCTCTCGATATCGTACAAAGGGTGAACTTATTGATAAATAAAATTTCTTTGATGCAACTTCAGGTTACATCAAAATATTACAGAGCGATAGTATTGAGTAATATTTAAGTGTAAAAAATATGAAATTAGTTTCCTATTATCGAAGAATTTTCGCTGATAAAGAGATAGAAAGAATGATGTGATTGAAAATACGTATACAAACACATGAGACAGTCAAGAATATACAAATGTGCGTATTTACCTTCAAATTCGACTTTTTAGATGGCATGCCTTCTCAAGTAGAATCATTGATTCATGATTTGAATTACCTTCAGTTGGTGTTACTGTCTAACGCTTTAGAATCTTTAACAATTCTCCATGCAGTTTCCCATCCTATAATTGCGTTATAGATTTTCCTAATTTTGTTGCTCTTTTTGGGTTTTTTTACACTGTTGCCCCTTCCGAAAACTGTATCATTCCTTAAGGAGGTTCGCATCTATCAGGCCTCCTTCTATAAATTACCGAGCAAAGGCTTTTGAAATATTATACTTCAGCGTGGCCGAACTAAAATTGGGAAACTAGGAAATGATGTCACGATTGAATAGCCATTAAGTTTTATATTACATATTTGACATTAAGTACTTATGGGATAGTACACGAAAGCGTATAGAATTTTGGTAATAATTGGTAATGAATTACTGATCTTCTGCCTATGTTGCCCGATTTAATGTATGAAAAACATAGATTCTATTATAAATGCATCGACAATTCGGCATCTGTTCAGCCTTCTTAATGTGTAATATGATTTAGGTGCTATTAAATCGCTTCGGTAGTCTACTTATAGGTACAGCAAAAAGATTGAATCACCCGAAATTGGTCCATAAATCATTATTCGCGTGAAAGATAACGGACCTAACGTGCTTTTACGATATACCTACTCTCGAAATCTTTGATTTCTATAAATAATATCTGCACCTTTTCGTTGTGAACTTGACTGGAAAGAAAGTTATTACAAACACCATTACCATTATACTATATATTCTTTTTTTATTATTGTTTCAGTACAATGACGTCACACGTTTCAAAGTCACAAATTCATTTTGTATTGTCTTAACCCGGAATATTGTGAAAAAAAACCTTAAAAATTACTACTGATAATAAAGTCACCTGTTCCGCCCAGGTTTCGATTTCGCATTTGAACCTGTCATTGGTTATATAGTAACCTTAACCCATACATACAAGCCAAGGATCATTTTCATGAGAGGTTTTAAAGCAGGGTCTTCAGTCTTTGTTCAATGAAACTTTTATTTTGTTAGAATGACTTTGACATTGGTCAATTACCAACCACCTACGTCATACTGCACTGTAATATCGCTGCAGGCTCATTGCAAATACTACAAAACCGAAGTTATTACCTCTCTGATATTTTGGTTGTTTTGTTTCTTATTTTATTTTGATATTTTATATTGGAGAATGGTGTAATTTTCATTTATGGTTTGACTGACAGTAACTCCAAACTAAATAACGATGACACTGGAATTATCGTCCACGTTGCAGAAATTAAAATTGAATTGTTTATAAATTAATTGCGGACATGAAGTCCATATCTACACTGAAAAGAATGTTGTATAAATTACAAAAGAAATACATAGCAACTGGAAGAAATTCTATCCCGATTACACTTTATGTTTGTTGTCAATGCCCACGGAGCTCTAACAGCAATTGACACACAGCGTCATCCATGTTTAATGCTCGTGTTAAATAAATTTGAATACATTTGCATTTTACAGTAATGATTATAAAACGCCAAAGATTACTAACTCCGCCCTTGTATATAATCACCAATAACCAATCTATAATAGGTGGATGTTATTTATGTAACCTTCCTGTTCGTCCTTCGTCAATTCCAATCAATTAACTCAACCCTACTCCAACAGAAACTAAAGTTTTGTTATCCATCGTATTTGTCGACGTCAAACTAATTCTGAAAATACATATTTCTTAATCGTTCTAGTTCTTTGTCCTCGCATTGATGCGCTTATTATGTTAGTCTGGTGGAATTTCTTGAACTAATCTATACATCAATACAGATCAATAATATTGGAGTGCTTTTTTTATATCAAAATAGCCGCTTTCCGCTTTTTACTAAATACATACATGATACATATACCAAAATAACATTTTTTTATATTATTGTCCGTCTATTTGTCTGTCTGTTTGTTCCGGCTAATCTGTGGAACGGCTGTACCTATTTTGCCGGTACTTTTAGTGACTGAAAGCTGCTTATATCAGAAGTAACTTAGGTTATTTTTTTTAGCTTTACCCGACGTCATAAAAACGAGAGAGTATAGTTGTACTATACTATACTTTTTTCCATTGTGCAATTTTCAATTTCACACGTGTGGGCTATAAATCTAGAAACAGTGGTTTATTTACACAAATAAGGAATGTTTGATCTTTAGCCTCAAAATTTATAGATGTTAGAATGTATGACCACTATATGATGTGGTGTAGATTAAAATTCTTCTATAATTCAAGAAAATCAAACACGAAAAATTATATTCTCTTTTTATTAGACACGTGTATGTAGCTTTTTTGTATAAATTATGAGCAGTTTTAGTCAAAAAACAAACATAAACATATTAAAACACAATGGCGATGAACACATCGCTTGGAAATATTATGTTCTCAATAATGACTACAAATTGTTCTGTTTTGTGAATAGTTTTATAGTAAAAAACTAGCTGACCCGACAAACGTTGTTTTGCCATAAAATTAAAAAATGAATAATTTAGGTGTGGCTCACTGTTATCATTCAGGGGTATGAAAAATAGATGTTGGCCGATTCTCAGACCTACCCGATTTCTACACAAAATTACTTAAAAATAGATCCAGCCTTTTCGGAGGAGTTTGATAGCAAACACCGCGAAACGAGAATTTTATATATAAGATTTTTAAACAAAAAACTAAATATCATAGCGGCTAATCTTTTACATTAAGGTGGATATTAGTGAACTAAGCGAATGCTTTTTTAATCCACTTTTTTATCGTCCTTATTACTGCGCCAATACTAGTTAAACAATATGACGTAACCGGATCCTTTTACGATTCTCTTGTGGTGTTCTTTCCCACATAAAGTTCCGATTCTCTACCCTGTTTACTGGTTAGCTGCCAATTATATTTAACATAAATATTTTTAAGCGTTGTCGTTTTATGTCAAGACTGTGACGAAAGCTCAAAACTACATCCCCTTATTTAATAGTGAATGGAATCAAGGCATCTCCGTGAGATGGCATTAACAATACGGATTATCACTTCATCTATGTATCTGGTGGGTGTTGGGTAAAATTACCGCAAAGCGAAAATAAAATGGAAAATCCTGGCATAAGACTTGTAAATTTTAAGTTACAGATGTCCATACTCCATAGGCGACGATACCAATATATCTTTAAAATTTAAGACAATTAGTTCAGTATAATTTTAATTTATTACAATGTCACTAAAATACTGCTGATATTTTTGGTATTTATGGTCACACGTTTGTCCTCTTACGCAAGCCGGCGAACGTCTGTTTTTATGCCCTCGTTAAATTCATATAACTGCTCATAATATTACTCGTGGGTCGCATTAGTCGCATTGAAATATAATATTGTGAGTGGAAGATACTTGCCTGTTGAAAACAGTTTTCTACACAGTACCTACTTGAGCTTGAAAACAAAAATTTAAAGTAAGTGACTGTGTTCTTGCTGAGTGCAGGCAACATAATGGATAACATCGATATCATTCTTAACGAAAAAACTGGAACTTGTACAAAACAAGCTATGTCACGCTAATATCAACACGAACACAGAAAACCAACCTAAAATGACAGAATTTGTGCAGTCGGTTTGGTGGATGCGAGATCGTAGTCCTAAGGGTGCAGAAACATCCATAGTGTGGCCCACCATTCTGCATTATTTGTAATATCTGCACTCGCAATGAGTAACTGCTGCTTTAGATTCGTCTCATGCTAAACATCAGGCAGAGTAAAGTCACTTACGTAGGCTCATATAAATATTAAAAAAACTGGGTTATAAAGCTCGCTATGTGCTTATTTGTTGCTTCAACAATGAAACAATCCCTTTCTTAAGGTACACAGAAAACCTAGTATGTCTTAAATTAAGTTGCGACCATCAACATCTCATCAACAGATAAAGCGATCAAGAATGTTCAAATCTTCGATATTAACTGTCATGGCAAGCGGTACTCATAAATTCTAGTCTTTAGGTCTATAATAATTCTTGTAATTATGTTCATTACATAGACATGTAGGTAAATAGGTATAGGTAGGCATATATATAAATATACTCGGGGTTTACTTTCACCCAGTACATAACACCATATTTAAAGAATGTATGCACTTTTTTGGATAAAGAGTAACCTCAGTTATGTTACGTTCTGCATTAAACCATTTTTTCATCCCGGCAAACTTGTTTTTCTGCAAATGTACAGAGATAATTAATTACTAGTCGCTGGTAACAAACAATACATTTACGAGGCTTTGCAACGATTACAATCAAGCTAATTAATTAGCTATTACTTCTAATTGGGTGTCACGCTGTGCGTGTTAACTGTTAAGTTGGTCACGTCAGAACAGAACTGTGCAGGACGTTATACATGTGTACTTTTTGACACTTCCATTTTCCGCTTGCCCTCATTATGCCATCTCCATCAATAGCCATTAATACACCACTGAAGGAAATTGGCCTCTCTATCCCTCCTTTTGATCTGCTATTTATTTTTATTATTTTGATCAAATTTATCAACAGTTAACCCTAAATTTATCTTTCAATACAAAGGTAAAAAACTTAATATAATATACATAAACTTTGTCCATTTTGTTTTGTCATTTACGGCCTGTTTCATCGGTTTCAAATAAGTTCCGGATAGCTGACAGATGGCTTGAAAGAGGTTGTATAGAAGATACGTAAAATTATCTGTCAGATAAGTTAGGTATCCGTAATCGGTGGAACAGAGCCTTAGTCTCCTCCTTTCTTGAATTAGGTTAAAATTTATCAACACTATAAAATTACTTTAAAACTAACATTAAAAAAGGAGGAGTTTCTCAATTCGATTGTGTTTTATTAAATTTTAATGTTCAAAATATGAAATGTATGAACGCATTTCGATTTAGTACGTCTACTCACACTAAACGCATTATCATCCTTACGTTTCTATGAATATTCGAGGTCAATATGTAAAGACCTTCCCTGTCAGTTGCACTGCTCGCGCCTTCAGTAGTTTTACAAATCGCTAGTGCATTAACAGCATTGTATGCTGACATGATAATGAATGCCCTTATCTTTGTAGATTCATTTCAAGGCATGTCTAACCCATATAGCTATTTGTGAATCTGTGTAGCCTTGCTCTTAAATTTATAATTTGTTTGACTAATGACTAAATTGTGGTCTATAAAAAGACTTGCTCTTATAATGTGGATTATAAAGTCGTAAAAATTTAGATAAAAGTGCAAAAAAGGTATAAGTCAGACATTTTGTTTTAAATACATCCACCAAGTTGTCAATACAATACCTGTCAAAACCAAAGTTTTAAAAACAACAGATGTGAATGTAAATATTAAGAAGACAAAAATATTTATTTAGTAGTAAAAATGACCTTGTAAAGAAAGTTGGCAGCTCGACAATGGTGCATACATGTCGGCAATGGCGGCTTCTGAACCGATCTTGTTCAAATTCAATGAATGATCATCATTTGAATGCTTCGTTGACGCAGTGATAGCTTATGCGATTGCTGTGCATAAGGCCTCGGTTTCGATTTACGGGTCGGACCAAATGTTTGTATGATCTGCAAATATTTGTTTCGGAGTTTGGGTCTTTTCTATGTATAATAAGTACTCCGACCTTTAGTAATTTAAATACACACATATTTTAGTAGCGATTAACCTGTAACTGCATAAAATAGCTTCAAAACATCTTTTAAACGGTCAAATAATGTTTTTCGTACGAGAAAAACATCTGGGATATTATTAACTACGGCGCATCTTTGTTTACTTTCAAGTCTATTTGACGTGGGCGTGCGCGCTGACGTTTGCTGTGGCCGCATAGGTCATCTGGTTTATTTAAGGGTTAAGGCCGGGTGCACATCTCTACTCTATGATATATTTAGAAGAATTCTAAAGATACTGAATAAAATATCCCGATTGTTGCATTTGCGTGATGTAGTATTGCTGACTTGCTAACAAGAAAATAAGAAAGATTTTGGTTTTGAACCAAACATGCCTATCATTATTCGTGGCTTCTAGTACCCGAGACGGTGTGCGGTTTTTAGTCGGTTCGAGTCCCATATAACCACCAGTCCGAGACAGTCTACTCCTAGTAGGAGTCGAGGGGATATCCGCACAAAAAAGGGTGGACATAAAATCGCATCCTTGAATATTCTAGTCTTTTGTGTTAAATTTTGACTATTTTAAATATTCTGTCTAATTCAACCAATTTAAAATATTTTTTTTCCCACGGAGCGACTGGCTCCGCAATTCTTCTTTCGTTCTTCAATTAGAATTCTGCAAAACCTGAGGGTTAGTTAGTTAGTAGTAAGTTTGTTTTCAGTACATTTGAGGGCACTGACTTCCCAATGACAATAGCCAAAGATTTTCATGACAACGTGTTGAATCTTTCAAATATGCCCTGTTTTTCCTATTTGTAATAAAAACGATGATGAACTGCGAACCGAAAAATATGTAAAATTTAGCCTTAATTTAGTCATAAAGTTAGTTTTATATTGATAAGCGTGATCTGATTTATAGTTTGAATTTAAATGACTATTCAATTTACTCGCATAATAGATTCGTTGATCCTTATGCACTGAAGTGCTAGTTACCTCACACTTTTTTTAAATTGAAAGACGCATTCAATTGTACTATTTGTTTGAGTAGTGTAGTAGTGAGATTATCTGAGTAGGCATTTCCAAAGGCATTGATTTTGATTTTTTTTTGACTACGAGATTTTCAATTCAGAAGTAGTTTGAACTTTGTTACAAGATAGCCTTATTATAGCTCTATATTTTATACATCTGGCGAAGTACTTGTTTGCATGGTCTTCCGGTTTTGATAGGAACTCTCTGGCGTAGTTACTTTAGGTCATTTTGATTTACATAGGAATTTCTTTACTCCTTGTAGGGAAACTTATCATGACCACCTCAAAGGAATAGCTCTGCTATATGACGGACTGAATTTTAAAAAGTTTTATATTGGAAAGAAGTTGCCGTTCCGTTCCGTTCAGGCAAAGGTTTTTAAGTATATTACTCGTAGGCAAATGATAATATCTTATCTTTATCATTATTTCCGAAAAATAAACCTAAAAGGCTTTATTTCATTCATACTTCGAATGTATGTTGGACCTAAAATTTTAATAAATTATGTGCCTATATTTGTATATTATAATACTACGAACAGCACTGATCCATAACACCGTTCAACATTAGTCTTAGCGATACTTAGGCAAAGTTCCAACAAATTTCACGAAACAAATCGGACAAGTTGAACGAACAATAAATTTAATTTCAAAAGAGAAATGGTTCTGTATCTTCAAAGAAGTGTACATCTATTGCTCCATTCTGCTGCATTTTTTATACTCCAGTTTGATCTATTAATAGATTCGTTGCTACTATATTATTATTTGTTTATTTTAAAACTCCAACGTAGGTTATAGGTTTTAATATTGCACTAATTAGCAATAAACTTTATATCTGTTATCACCATCGCCATGTCGCCATGTCTGTCTCTCAAATGCGAACTAAAGGAGAAACACCAAGTGTTATAATATCCAATACTATTTAAAGGCTATAAATATAATCTGTACCATTGAAAACAGTTTACGCATTGACATACCATAGAAATTCTCATTATAAATCATTTGTGTTCTTGAAACGTAAAATAACAGGAAACCTATTTTTATAAAAAACTTTTTTTATTATGATATTACTAGACTTTTCTGCTGAGGTTTCGCATGGGCTCAGGTTTCACATGAGTATGCGATCTATCGTTTTTTTCTGCAAATATGTATATGTGCCTTGAGAAATCGATGGAGTAGTTACGAGCGAAATCGAACAAAAGAGAATCGTATTCCATTATCTTATAGTATTGGTATTAGTTTATTGTATTACGATTTCTTTTCTTATTAGAATAAGGGCTTTCGAACAGTAGTTTGATAATATAATGATAATTAGACACATGGAAATAAGTTTGTGCAAATAAAGTCGGTTTGCATTGTATTATGACTTCCAGCGTAATACTTTCTTAATTATATATATAAATAGGTTATATGCACTTATTTGATGAAAATACAATGTTATCACATTGAATTGTTTAGCAGTAACTGTAGAAAAACACGGAACAATAATGAATAAGTCATTGTCTATAGCCTTTAAGTTTCTGTCTTTTGTTTCGAGTCTTTTATTTTATGAACATCTTTAGTGCTCTGGTATTCTTTTAAATAATGATACACATTTTTTACAATGCCAGTGCTATATGTTAAATTCGACAGCCGATAAAAAAACCAATTATGTAAAGAAAAACGACAAATCAGTACGTACTCAAATGACAAGCCTTCGTGTCTAAATTTTGCGATATTCGTTGAGAAACTTGCGAATATTTTTTCTCGCACTAAATTTGATTATTTCTGTCCCTATAGTAAGGTAAAAGAAATTATTTAATAGCTTTTCATTCATATTAAATGTATAGACCATATATAAGTAATTCATACTAGAATTACAGATTCTAAAGTAACTCTTGTCTGTCGGCTAAACCGCTGAACCGATTTGAATGTTTACAATTGAGATCCTTTGTTTCTTGAGGAAAACATAGGTTATTATTTACCGCGATAGCCGATATGTACGCGGAAGCAGCCACAGACAAAAACTAGTGTCTAAAATAAAAAGGGAGCATTCTTCATGACTAGACTGGCGCCTCTGTTGGCGCGTCGTCTCAGGTACATGTCCCCTAGCCCAAGGGTATAAAGGCCCATAATACCAGTATGTATTAAACAAGAGTCAACTAGGGTTTAATTTTCGTAGGATTTGAAAATGAGCCAAGAATCAGAATGAGATAGACTTAACTAAAATCTCTGCAAAATTTAAGCCACTCGACTGTATTGATAATTCTGTTCTGGAACATAGTTGTGGTAAACTTTAGCTGAATACTTTGGGTTAGAGATAGAGAATAAAATAATATATCTACAGATCTATATTGTATTTCATACTTAACGTGTTTTATCGACAATATCAGCCGTAGGAGAATGTACATTTCATTTACATTGATATTTTCATTACATTAGATAGATATGATTTCTACGAAACGGGATAATGATATTCAAATTTGTATATTTGGACCAGAAGCCTTTGAAAAGTATTGAGGTTGCTGCAGTAAATTAGATTTTGTACTCATATAATCTTTCTACGGGAATTACTTACTACTTAGCCTTTTGTTCTCATTGCCACAACAAACAATCCTGCTTCGGACAGCTAAGAACAAATTGAACAAACTGATGATGACTTGCTAACAATTTGTGGCTAACTTTGCGCTGTATTACTAACTGCATGTTTTACTAATATATTTCCGTCGGGTTACGTGGCGTACGCACTTATAGGAATGATTTGAGTATGCTGCAAAGTTTTGACATGTTACATTTCTAATTCTGGTACAAATCTACATGCAATGATCATAACGTGATATATCACTCATGTCTTTCATCTTTTGCCTGCGCACAAGCAGACATTAAACCTATCATTCGCGAGTCACATTTGATTCACGTTGATCAGTTGAGCTATTAAGTGGTTTTTAAGAAGTGCCCAATGAGTATGACTTTCTAACTGTGAGTTATACGCAGAAATCTTAACATTTACTCATTAATTGCATTAGATAAAAGTAGTATTTGTTTTTAATTATTTAATAATCTTTGAACGGAAATTTATCAGGCCATTACCAGTTTACTAATACTAATGTACTACGATAATTAACGGCAAATATTTGACGGCTCAGTAGTCGCACATCGTAACCCCGTCCGCGCACACGTGTATGTATATTAAACTTAATTTTAATTGAGTAAAGTGATAGCTACTGTAATAACAGTTGTGAATATAAAGTAAATATGTTTATTTTTGTGGAATTGGCAATTAAACGCTCAGTTCGGGAGTAGTCAGACAATAGAACGTTGCCAGTATTTGCGGTTGATATATATTACCTGTCAAAATAAGTGACACATATGTTATTGAATACATTTCAAAATGCATGCAATCATCGCGTCTGTCATTGATTGTTGTTGTATTGTGCGTGTGGAAAACCTGTCTGGGCCTCAGGGTCGCCCTTGGGATGTGTCAGAATTGAACCGACTAAAACCACACGATGTGCCACACTTCACCTCAAATTAGAGGGATCCGATAACAGCTGTTATTAAATCCGGGAGCTTTAGAGATCCATCATACAAATTAGTGTTTATATTATATGGTGTACTCAGTCCAAGTCTGTTTTGTTTTTCGACAAAATAGTGTCTGTAGTCTACAAATTTACATTTAGCTCCGCTTGCGTGTATCTTGGATATCGCGGGAGTCATTTTTCGGGTTAATACTCGTATATAGTGTAATATATGTCCTTCCTCAGGAAAAAAGTTTTGCCATGCCAAATCTAATTGAAATTGAAGTGGTTTAGCCGTGAAAACGCGGCAGACAAGCAGACAAGCTTACTTTCGAATTTATAATATTATTATAGATGCCACTTACAAAATAATGGGCCTTCGGTATCCTCACTCACTCGGTGAAACACAGCGCAGGCGCTGTTTCACACAGGTTTTTCTGTGAGGCCGTGGTATCACTTCTGTTGAGCTGGCCAATTTGTGCCGAAAGGTGGCTCTCCGACGGTGTTGGTAATAGTGGTTTATTCAACGATTAGGAATACTTGTAATCGCTTACCATCAGGCGATACCTCTGCTCGTTCGTCCACTATTACAATAAATAAAATTACGTCAATGGTAAATACTTACTCGCCTATCAATAGCAACACATAAACTGCTATGTCATTTGCACTTTGTCTGTTACCGGGTATATGCTATATTTCAGAAGGAAAATGGTATGAAAAACTAATTAATACCTCTTTTTAAATGTATAAGGTCTAAACCTCAAACAGTAAGCATTATTATATATTACAAGTTACACATAAAAAAGTACCACGTCAACAATTGTGATAGGTTGTAGGTATTCTTTATTCCTACCTCAAGGAGATTTTTTTTCAAATTTAAAACGCACATTCTCTTAAGTAAGCTAAAAAAAAAATTTTTAGTCAGTTTATTGATGACGAAGTTTGTGAGCAAACGTAAAAGTTATTCAGTTGAGAACCTCCTATTTTAAAGTCGGCTAAAAACAAGTAAAGTCATTTCAACCGTTATTTTAAAGTGAAGATAAAACCGTTTGCTATTTATTATTAAATAAATAATCGTAGCGTTATGAATTAACATGACAGTAATAAAACAGTAATTGGCAGCAGTCATGCACAATTTCCGTTTAAAATTCATAAATATTTATAGTTTTAATTTAGGATTAAATTCTAGGATTGTTCACTTATTGTTGTTTTTCGTCATTGTTTAAGTAAACAACTTTTAAAAAAACAGGAATAAATCTAAGGAATAATTGTAATCTTGATATTAAACGTTCTCAGGCCCGTTAAGCATATATATATCACCGTAACATTGTAATCTACCTAGCGAGATTGTAAACTGTCGAAAGATTGTCAACTGTATCTTACTGCTTACAACTCAACGTACTATGTTTCGTTAGATTATAATGTATCGAAGTAAAACAGTTAAATCATAATCTGTCGTCACGTCAAATTGTCCACTGTCCCTGATTGGTCGGTCTTACAGAAGTACATTAAATTACCATAGAGTTAGGTTAGCATTTTTTTGATTAATCACAAATTCGTTTTACTGCCACGTCAATTTTATGCCACTTATTCTAAAGCTGTAAGGTATTTTCAATATGAAATGGAACTATAATAATTACGTTAAAATGTAAGCAGTATGTTACAGTTCACAATCTTTTGACAGTTTACAATCTCGCGAGATAGATTCCAATCTAACGGTAACATATACAACTCTCCGATTGTTAGACCGCGTCAAACCTTTATGTTGAAGAGATATAACACCCGGTCCTCAATCATCTCGGTCTCTTCCCTGTTTAATATTTTTGAGGCCTAACATTTTTTTTCATGATTTGAATGCTAATACAAATTGGAACTTCCTTATAAGCTACTTTAAAGCCTTCTTCTGAATGTATTTAGTACCAGTAATGTTATTTATAATATTTCTACTTCTAGTCCGTATGGATTGCATCGCATTGCAATATCGCATTGTGTGTATATAAGTTTCTTTAACTGATTCAAAAAGTTAAAAAAATATGAAGAAGTTTAGTTAATTTGTACTGTTGATTGCCTATCTTGGTTCGAGTTACTTACTCCATGCCGTCGCAGACCAGCTAACGAAGTTATCACCAGGTAGCTTTCCGGCCTTTTTAACTTGAGATGGCGTGTTTTAAATCACGTTACTGCGACCGACGTGGCCCAGTTGACTAGATTGTTAAATAAATACGCATTTCCTGACAGAGTGAATTTTTGTGTACACTGATCTTAAATTGTCTATTAGATGATAGAAATTTTAAAATATTAAATAAGAACTAAAGTAATTCCACATGTAGTTAATTTAATGAACTTATCTCAAAATTTCATTACATTCAGTACTACGTTTCGAAATGAATACTGTAAATCTACGTTCTGTAACAGAATTCTTATAGGTTGCTATTATGAACCGGCCGAACCCCTCAGTGTTACCCGCAGTGTAACAACCATAACACCCTTAATTTGAAATTACGTACAGACACTTCTATTTTATTTATTTGTGTAGATTAACGTTGAAAAAACTTTTTAGTTTTTTTTATGGTAAATTCAAGAGCTAAATTGTATAAACTATATAGAACATAGGAATTTTATTTTAAAATAGGTTAAATAAAATTCTATCTTTTTATATATATGCAGTACACATAAGTCCCGTATAATACATCGAAAACCGTCGTGTATTTTACCTGCAATGAGAATCGCGACACAAATAACGTCGTATTTTTTCTCATACACAATTATCTGAATGCACCAAAATGACTCATATGTGCAAAGCTAGTGAAAGTGTATGTATAAGCCAAACTGATAGGTTGTCTGATTCTCGCAAAACACGAGCCACCGAACAGTGCATGCAAGTGAAACTTTTGATGTTTCATAGCAATAAAACTTTATTGTTCTCTGAATCGTGAGCGTCTTCAGTGTGCTTTTAGTTCGTCTGTCTGCATGCGTAGTGACGCTCCGTCTGCCGAATTTTACAAAAATAAGTATATTGTCAGTGTATAGTTGAAAGTGAAAAGGAATGTACCGGTTTCAGTGATAGTGGTTTGAGTGGTTAAAATGTTGGTGTCTGCCGTGTCAACGGGCCACTTGACGGGGCATTCTTTGTCCTCTATGTTTCGGAAGTGCCGGAATCGATCTCCTGTTACGGTAAGCTTTGATTCGAATTTAACGATTATCTTACTTCAAATTACTTATTTTAAATGTATATTTAAGAAAAAAAAATAAACATACGGTGACCCTTATGCTAAGTAGTAATCGTAAAGATTGGCAACATTGACAGTATGTATTTTTTTGGATACAAATTATCCCAAACATGCTAATAAAAGACATAAGACATACAGTGACGTAATGAGAGTTGTTTATAAAAACTAATAGAATTTCTTTACAAAAAATTAAAGATAGGCAGGGGGGACACCAGGAAAAGACTAAATTTCTTATAAAGTTAAACAAAAAGAATTGTCCACGTATTGTATTATTTGCTACACATGTTTATTACAATACGTGGAAGACATAGCACTATAAATTTAGTATGCCCATATAAATTACTTGAAACAAAGACATTTACCAAGTTGGGACGTTATTTAGTTTCATTCAGATAATAAACTGGTTTTGATAGCAATAATATTACATTTTTAGTGTAACAAAAAACAATGTACACATTTTGAGCTGATTAAATTTATGTAAAAATATAAGAACATGGCCTTACTTGTGATACGGAAAACATATAATAACGAGGTCATATATCGACATATTATTATTAAAAAAAACAACTCGAAATGTTAATTTAGTTTAGTTGTCTGATAAAATTATTGATCGAAAATAAGCTACAAAAACGTTACCGACCATGTCTGTCTTCGCTATATTTAATTTTATATATACGAACATTGTTTGCTACGTGTACCTTTTTATTTTTTTTAACGGAGAAATCCTCATGGATATCCTCCGCCCTGGGGAGATGGCGAAGGGATCTGTCAGGCTTTTACTGACTAAAACCCCCCGGTGTTCCGTCTCTCACCTACACCAGGGATCACGGGAACTTAAAAGGCATACGCAATCCCCGACTGGTGCCGGCCCGCTGCTCCGGACTACATCCCGTCAGCGAGAGGAGTGAGGTATTTGACTCCCCTCGAGACTTCAAAGAGGGGCATACAGGAACACTAAGCGCCGCCACCTCGGGTTCGGTTGGTTGGGGGCGACGAACATCCCCGAGTCCGCCGCCCCTGGACCCAGTTAGGGGGGCCGGTGGAGGTCAGCGTATGCCCTCCTCCGACGCCCGGTGTGCCTTCTGCGGACTGAGAGAGAGGTCAGGATCTCCCTCTCCCTTTCCGTGATAATAATATTCAGTGACACTACACCTAAGTGTATGCCTCTCTAAAGTGAAAATAATTTCACTATAAATTGGAAGAAAATAGTTAAGTAAATATTAATTATAAATTATTATTATTTATTAATTTAAAAGTTTATAACCAGTTAGTTAAGACACTTTATGCGAATTTCATTATCCCGAGTTTTTATGGTTTGATTTCGGGACGTTAGGTAATTTATCTGTTAAAATGTCCACGTTATTATATACATTGTTATTAATTGTAATACAAAAATACATTTCACGTCACTAATACGTCTTACACCTAAAGAAGAAGAGGTGACAATAACCTCTGAAATGCAAACAGACAAAATTACTCCGAAATATGTTGTAACTTATCCGCAAATTACTTCAAAATAGTTATGAAAAGTTTATCCATGTCTATTTTATGTTTAATACTGCATCTGAGCAGATGCAGTATTTAAACATAAAATAGACACCATCTTGAATGTCTATCTAATGTATACATTTATGATATTTTTAAATCGCTACTGTCTAACGGTGTTTTTCACACGTCACCGCACTGTTATGTTGCTATTTTGCTTAACATACAACGGAACATTCCTTTTTATTACATTGGCCGTGATCGCTGGAATAGTTCTGCGATAGATTTTGAGATTATATACTACGTTTTAAAATTACACGCTAGGTAGAAGCTGAAAACTTTCTGTATAATTTTAAATTGGGTCGGAGTTTAAGACGATTTTATCATCATCATCATCATCATCAGCCTATCGAAGTCCACTGCTAGACATAGGCCTCTCCAATTTTACGCCACTTAGTTCGATCTATGGCTTCTCGCATCCAGCTCCTGCCAGCCAGCCGTCTTGCGAAAATCATCGCTCCACCTGGCCTGTGGACGTCCTACACTACGTTAGACTCCTATACTAAAACGATTTAAACTGGATTTTGTAATATCTGCATATCATGTTGAGTTTATATCATCATCAACAGCCTTAATTGTCCACTGTTGGACATAGACGTCCCCGTCGACTAAAGAATTTGAGAATTGCCCAGTTTATGATTTCTAAAACTTTGGTTTATGTCTCACAGTATATACAAATTCGAGTTAAACTCTGACTGTATCGTAACTGTTAAAGATAGGAAATTACCACAAGATGATTGAAATAATTAATTAATTGAATGGAAAATATATTTCAAAACTAATTTATTTATATTATACTAAGCTAATGGTATTTAGTGTCATTTGTCTGTAACTACTAGATAGTTTTGTTAACGCTTACGAATTATCTACTTACTTCTTTCTGGTCTTGAGAAAACATTATTCAATCTATTGTTCCTTTTAAAAGACATCCTCCTTCAATTTCTTTGTGTCAGAAGCAATTACATGGACTCATCATTTTCTTTAATGTCGTAAACAATTAGAACGACGGTTTGAAATGTTTTCCTTATTGACATTCAACTTATATCTAACTTGGTACTTGTATCTAACATTAATACGTGAAGCAAAAACTTTTTACACTTTTTTACGCAAAATATGCGAACGAACGAGTATGCAATTTGGCACACTCAAATTTGTATGGAGGAGGAAGACACAAAGCAAAAAAAAGTATATATATAAATGTCTATATGTGTATGTAAAAAATGCCTTGGACATTAAGTCCACAGATGAACACAAGTGCATGAAGTTGTATAATTATAATACGAATGAACTGAAGTTATTAATCTAATGTATAAAATTCTCGTGTCGCGGTGTTTGTTACCAAATTCCTTCGAAGCGGAAACCGATTTTTATGAAACTTTGTGTGCATATCGGGTTGGTCTCAGAATCGGCCAACATCTATTTTTCACACCACTTAATGATAAGGATGACTTATCCCTAAATATTTTTATTGCCAAAACAACGTTTGTCGGGTTAGCTAGTAAATATATAAATTTGTATTCCTCTAGTACAACAATCCCATTTTACGACTTCTTGATATCGATCTCATATACTATATTATTCTCTATTGAATAGAAGGTATAATCAACATTTAGTTTTAAGCAAACCATTTCTACGCATTCGCGAGAAAATGTTAAGAAACCTGTTTCATATTCTGATACATTTTCTGTTAAGTCCGTTACACAAAGGTCAACGTTACTGTTAGCCACTAGATAGACAACAAAAGACGTGATATTATACTTCTATAGAACAAACGTACGCACGACAGGATTTGTTAATAAAATCACCTATTATAAGTCCATTCGACGCTAAAATACAATAAAATGGAACCTTTTTTAAGTTTTTTTTTTAATTTTAATACTTCCGGACATTTTATCACACTACGCCATCTAGTTTCAAACTAAGCGGAGCTTGTACTATGGGTACTAGACAACTGATTTTTTTATATACTTTAATGTAAATACATACATATTATAAATAGAAAAACACCCAAACTCCGAAACCAATATTTGCAGATCATACAAACATTTGGTCCGACCCAGTAAACGAACCCGAGACCTCTAGCACAGCAGTCGCATACGCTACCACTGCGCCACTGAGGCAGTCGGTTATTAATTTTACGGCTATTACTTCTGAAAGTATGTATTAGTCTGATGTACGTAATATTGTTACAATGGCGAACATATAGTGATAAACAACTCTTCTTACACACACAAACTAGCTCGAGGTTGGCCTTAAGTCTCCTACAATACTGCTGAACTTCAATCCAAGTATCAGGCTATATCGAAATTCTTTAGAAAGGCTATTGCTAGCAATCATAACCGCCCGGTTATCGTGCTCTCCGTCACATGGATAATGGTCAGCCGTCAGCAGATTGACCTGGCTAGGGTTAGTTTGTACTCAGTGACCATTTAGCCATGAGTCCTGAAGCGGTAAATAACTATTACGAATAAATAAATGAACACAAACAATTTGTACTCTCGGTAAGAAAGAAACGACCATTTCTTTACATATTTACCCTGTACTATATCATCGTTGTTACTATTGCCAACTCAAACAGGTTTTTTTGGACTCGAAAAAAATCTTGTTTGCATTGGCAACCATATCTTCATTGCTTTCTCTAATGTAAAAATATAACAATCATGCTTTTACATGTGTTTGGACAGCCATCAATTTGAGGCAAACTGGTGGCTGTCTAATAAATAAACATTTATTTGCGGAATAATACACTGTATTAAAATACAGAAACTCTAGAAAATGTTTCTTTTGCATGGAGAAGTTCTTTTGAGAATGTATGCATTAAACTTAGAAGATAAAATGTGGGAACATTAAACTGTGGAATCAACTGTCACCGATTATTATCATATCATTACGTGTCGCCGGTATTCCTGGACGAATACGACCTTCAAACCTTCAATATAATGAGCTTACTCCTAAACGACTCGTGTCAAGGCAATGCACTCGTGTCGTCTCTGGTGTGGCGGGTGTCCATGGGCGGCGGTAATCGCTTACCATCAGGCTAAATATCTACCTGCTTGCCTCCTATCCCATAAAAAAGTTACTTTTTACCTGACTGCGAAAGAAGGAGTGTTATGTTTTTCGAGTGTAAACGGCTAGTCGTATTTTTATGTGACTGGTGTCAATAGATTCGTCTTAGTCGCGAGAATGACACTGGGTACATCAAAATTAAAACAAAAACAAAAATTAAGGATATTTGGTGCCAAAAAGAAATCTTCAAAAAGAATTATGTTTTCAAAGTACAAAGTGTGATATCAAAATAATGATTTTTTAACGTTGATTACGAACACGTGTATAACTTATGTTTTATTTAAAAAAACTGAATTTAAAAAAGATGACAGATATTGAGCAGTCTTTTTTTTTAATAATTATAATAAGTTACGAGTAACTTTGACTAGCTTGTTTGCCTGCATATTACTTTGATTTGTCACCTATGCCCTAATAATATCTGGTTGAAACTTACACCACCATCGCCAAACCTTACCGCACACCGCGGGTTCATTAAACCAATACCGCTTTATCACGAATCTATTTGTCGGATTAATGAAAGTACGAGTAGAGTTAATTTTATCAGTATATTGTAGCAGCCGTCCCAGAAACCTAGGAGCGATAAAAACCGGATTCCTATCCAGTGATCCACCCTCTAGGTACGACTACCGAGCTACTTCGTTGTAATGAAATCTTATCGTATCGGTCGGTGCTTCCCTAATAGTAGCTAAACTAGAATTTATTCGGAAAAAAGTATATTTATTTATACATATTACTTAGTTATAATTATTACCAATAAAGGATCCCATTTCAAGAATATCTTAGAATACACTGAATCATATTAATTTAATAATTTGTCTGTGTCGTTTTCGTAGCTGAAAATTGTAAAGTATTTGTACTTATTAGACAATATTTCTGAAAGGGACTTTATCCAGTTCCTGTATTTTTTTAATTTACGCACCTTTTTCCTGGTTTCATGTCGTTTTTACAAAAATAGGTACAGGTATCTAAATCGACATTGTAACTGGTAACTAAAGTAGCTCAGTATTCCGATGTTTCTAAAGATATATAATAATATAATGTAAATCCTCCTATCATTCCTTCTGTCAAACTTTATTTTTGTTCATTTCGCTTGTAAAAAGCACGTGCCAATAGCAAATATGAATTTGTCGTGTACAAACGTGTTACGTACGTTAGTCCATATCTTGTTACAATACCTAAAGTGTATTGTTGACTTATACTATTTGCAAACCGTGGATAAAATAAAATTTCATATTTAATTAATTTTTTTTAATAAGTATGAAACCAGTATAAACTGTGATGACTCTACAATTCTTTAACGATTAGAAAAGAAGATGATCTTGAACGGCTTCATAGATGTTCATTAATTATTTAAGTCGCTCTTCTTCAAAAAATAAATAGTTCTTCTTCAAAAACGAAACGTTATCTTTTCGCTGCTAAAACAATTGTGATAGTAGGTATATATGTATAAACCACTTTTGTATAAATCACATTTAGTTTGCTATAGGTATATGCCAAAATGGTATTAAAAAAAGGTTTCATTTAACAGTATTTAATTCTGGCATCACGGAACACAGTAATAACATTCAACCAAGTAATGTATGCGAAAAAATCCAATAAAATAGAAATCTGTTCCGCCTAGCAATTGATACACATTGTTCGAATGGACTCATAACGTCATAAACACATTCCTACCTTTACTCACGGCACAGCTACGTTACGCTCATAAAATTATCAAACTATGTCGAACTGTATTCAACTTGTATTGATTACGTGGATACAATCCAACCTTGACATTGTATTCGAATGGACTGTAATTTGTTTCAGTCGGTCCTCCCACGGTTCTAATAAATTATTTTGATAGAGTCGATTGCGGCCATCACTAGGAGGGGTATGTACGTTTCGAATTAAATCCTTTGAAATTTTTAAGTACTTTAACTTCCAAAGCTTAGAACTTTCTTCTACAAAATTGGTATTTTCCATACGAATGTTCTATACTTTTCTAATAATCGTAGATTTTTATCATTAGTTTGTAAGTAGTACATAGTAAGTATCTAATACAGTTAGTTTTATATTTTTTTCAATGCATTTTGCCAGAATATTATTTCTTATTGGATTTATCATAGAAGTAATCAGCCTAGTAACATGTTTCGTAATCAATTAAGATTAAGAAGTGTACCACTACTATTTATCCATATAGGTGTAATAAGAGCTTTCTAAGGAGAGGCGTTTGTCTAGCTGTGGATAATAATTATAAGCAATTGACTGCACGGATGACGTAGTGGTTTAAACGTCCGCCACATCTTTTTTTACTGCGTTCAGTTCTGTTGTTCAAATTGCTATTCTGAGTCTAAGTTTTCTTTGTGTCCTTTTTATGTGTATTTGTAAAGTCGCAACGCAGGATATATTCCTAATGAGAGAGTTGTCTTTTAAATAGAAAAAAATTAAGCATTGTTCATGTGCTGATGTGAGCAGGACCTATCCTGCTCACATCAGACTCTGGTGTTGTATCTTAATACGGATTACTCTAACCATGTCATTCTTGCTTTGACAAGCATATTAAGATATGAGTGCGACACCACTCGGTACCCACAGCCTACTAACCAACAGCAGTACAACTGGTTCTCATCATTATAACAAGCAATTGTTTTCTCGTTCTGTAAAAACAAGATTATCATAGACTTTGTACATTAACTGTTACAAGTTTTCTTATGTTGGTTGTTTGTGGTTTACTATATCTTTGGCAAATAATATCACATCGTTTTTGAAGTAATCTGAGTTACTAAGCATTTATATCCAAATTGTCGTAGTCCTACAGAACAGTCTATTCACTTGATGTACTCATAAAGAAGGTCCGAGATCCGGGCTATTCATTTCTTTCTTTTTCAATGAATCCTGTGTCGCGGGGGACTTTTAAATATACGTGAAACGGGCACAAAGAATATCCCACGACATGCATGCAACATATTTACGATACTTATTAAAGAGATTATGATTACTGTAATAATCTCTTCAAACCGGGATTGTGTTATTAGTATAAAAAGTAGTATTAATTGACGAGCAGGTATTTACCTCTATAGCAAAACAAGAAGTAAGAATAGATTAAACATGTTATACTGAACACGAGATACTGTCGAGAGGCCTTACGTACGTTATATCGTACAAAGTATTGAATCAAATCAAATCAAATCAGTCAAATACCCAATATTTGAGCTATTTATTTGGGTATTCCGTCATTAAAAATAATTGGTTCCTTGACTTCGCATTTCATTGATAAACTCCCAAATCAATTTCTTAAAATAAATACAACTGGCGACGAGGAAGTCTGGATTTTACAATATTATCATAACCTCCCTTTCCTTACTGCAACTCATAGGCGTTCATAAAGCTTAAGAACTCAAATATCATTAATATCATTGACTACTACCAACATTAGGAATAAAGTTCTCTTCCTAATGTTGGTAGTTGTCAGATGGTAATAACTTTCACTACTCCTAGCTTTTCACGATTAAATCTTTGGCTTTAAAAATAACTCTGTCCATCTGGTATGTAATAAGCCGATACCAGATATACTATACTCCATTCCACCGTTGATTAGACATTTACGAGTATGACGGCACGTCGCCACAGAATGCATATTACCTATTTTTCATCTATCGGTGCCAATAATCTGTGCACGTAATATGTCTTGTAAATAGCCTGCAGCACAAATATTCTTACTTCTGTTTTTAATACATTCTTTTGCACGTCAGATTTTAAAATGTGAAGAATTTTTGTCTCTATAGAATCTAAAGGCAAAATAGCTTGTAAGATAACCCGATGTTTGTAGGATAGACCATATTATCGGATTGGAATTAGAGTCTCACGATAATCTCTGTTAACTCCTACTCTCAGCAATGAACATCATCAATAAACAGCCTGTCATAGTCGTCTACTGTACACAGACTTCTCTTTAGAAAGGAGGCTTTGGCCTACTGTACCACACTGGATAGGCAGCTTGGTATAGGGTTTGTTTCAAACTTGGTCTAGATGTCGTAATAAAGCGGACCCCTCCCGTGTCATGCGCAGAGTGGCACACCATGTGGTTTTAGTAAAAAAAGGGTTTGTTTCAAGTTGTCCTTCTCTTTGGGCTGCTTTGTCTTGCAAAGTATACTCTCCTAGTCCCTTAGGAGGAAACTGTATTCCTAATCCGTCACTACAAGAACACAAATTTTGCTAATTTCGAGTTCCATTAGTCTGTAGCATTGTTTGTTAGATTGCCTATTAAGTTAAAAATAAATCAGATAAGCTGCCAGACCGAACATCTTTAGAATAAATAATCTTATTACTCACTAGGCAAAGTCATAAAGTCGCAGTAATATGTTTATTCTATTCTATCTTAATGGCAAGAGGAAAATTATTCAAGGAGTTTGTCATATTAAGAAATAACGGTAAATACGTTGGCGGTTGCAAGGGTTTATACTTTCTAGCAACTCGAGTTACAGGTGTTTGACCTTTACCTGGTCGGGCTTTTGCTGACCCTCTCTTTCATCATTTTTAAGTTCACTACTGGACATAGGCGACTCTTTAGAAAAGAGATTATGGCCTCTACCACGTATACCACTGACATTAGCGTAATTTATTTTTTTCTTTACAGTCCTTTAGTTGACTCTTACAACACCCAGAAGATGAATAGAGGTAGTTTCATGGTGTACCTTCCTTTCGTTCTATCAATTTCCTTATAACTCCTGAAGTTTTTTTATTCACCCCGTTTTGAGACAATAGGTTTGCCTTGTTATGTTAGTAATACCGAAATTATACTGTAGCTGTTTGATCGACCTGTATCTTTAAAAAAAATATCACGAAGAGGAAAGCCCCTTTGTGATAAACGAGCACTAGAGGTTTTTACTTAAGCCTACTTTACTTACTTAGTCTAATACCTAGGTACTGCATTCAATAGCTTTGCACTAAACAGGAACTTCCTGCTATTTGCAAATAGGACTTTTGTCATTAAGGCCATGCGGTTCCCGTGGCCGCCATTCTTGCATCATATTGTCAACCTACACATTTTTCTTAGTAAATGTTGAATCTTTGTGTTGACGCATAATATAATTCCCCTGAATTCGAGATAACTTTTTTCTTACTTTAATAACATTTCAGTACCTAAAAAATCGAAAATCATAGACAAAATATTTCTTGTTTTTTAACCTAGTAAATGCAACATCTAAGCTTCTCCCCGT
The DNA here is from genome assembly GCA_003709505.1 of Hyphantria cunea. Classification (NCBI taxonomy): domain Eukaryota; kingdom Metazoa; phylum Arthropoda; class Insecta; order Lepidoptera; family Erebidae; genus Hyphantria; species Hyphantria cunea. The sequence goes on from PKRV01000155.1 coordinate 366,691, forward strand.
ACTCTACAGAACAACACGTGCTCGCCTCGGAAATCACAGCCTTAAAGTCGTAGAAATACGCACACGAACCAAACGGTTTGGGTCTTCCTTTCTGTGCCGAGCTATTAAAAACTAGAACTCACTACAAGCGCATGTGCTTCCCTCCCCCTATGATCCCGGGTCCTTTAAGCGGGGCGTGAAAAAGCATATCACTAAGCCTCCATAGTGTGGGACGCCATACTGCACTGTCTGTTTTCACAGTGAGTATGGTGGCCCCCACCGTTGGATTCTGCTTGAGCTTACCATCGTCTGAGGAGTTAACAAGAGTCACTTTGGCGAGTTATATATAAAATAAAACTATTTAGCTGATTGATTATGACTAAAATAGTTTATGTATCCGATAGATATTAAAATGTAAATAGTAATTATACAATCCAGATACTTGAGAAAATACATCAATAGTTCACTTAAAGCGTTAGTACTAATCAACTGTAGCAAATTATTTCAATTGTCTTAGTACCATCTCGCTTCATCACTTTAACATCATTATTGAAACCATTTTAGTCAAAAGATACGTCTCGCATATCCTGTGGCATGTGTCGCTGCATACCGTATCGTGTTGGTGCATATGTAATAAACGTTATACAAGGTTTCGGAATACCAAGGTTAGACAATGGCATTACACTTAACCGTGTGTTAGGTCAAACTTAATAACTTATGTTCGATAATGTGAAGGACTGAGTTTCTTTTCAAATCTACCTTGACTATTCCAAGGTCAAATAACACCATTAAAATTTTACATTGCTGTTGTAAACCGAATAAATGTATCAAATAATTCAAAACGACTTTAAATAGTCATGCATGGGTTTAAGTACAGACCACTTTTAGCGATAAGACCTATTGTGCCACATAAGTTTAGAAATGAACGTCAGTTGTTGATCAGTCCGCTCTCTTTATTTTTTGTACAACAAAATTTTGTTATTCTGCAATTATCTTTTTAAAAGTTTTATATGATTTTCTTCGACTCCACACATCGACGAAATAATATTCTTTATCACCTAAGCTCCCCTTAGATGTGGAATATTTTCTTAAAATTAAGTTGTGCCTCTAATAGAAGTGATCACAAATCTTAACAAAAGAAAACAACCAGGACCAAATTGCTCCAAATAAAAAAAGAATCATCAAAATCGGTTCATCCAGTCGAAAGTTACGAGGAACGTCACGAGGAGGTTAGAATTAATAACCTCCTCATTTTTTGAAGTCTGTTATGAAAGGATTTATGAAAATCGATTCATTAACTTCGAAAATATGAACTACGTACATACTATATACCTGACGTAGGTGATATTAACTGTTATTAATCTGTTACTACTCGGAGAGTTTATTACTGACATGATATTTCATAGATTTCAAATTTATTTTTGTCTTTCTCAGCAAACTCGTCCAGAGAAGCAGTTATCATCTTTGGCATCAGGGCCTCCACCACCAGCGGCTATCGTTCCTCGCGCTACCGCAGATGGCCCGAAGCCACCAGACTGGAACGGCCAACCAAGAAGACATGGATCTAGTCGCTTCAACGTTCACAATCACAATCAGGAGCTGGTGAAACTGCCGCCCATTAAAGGTAAATTTCTTCGATAACAAACCTTTGCATGGATTTTAGGTGTTTTGGTGGATTAAGTCATGTTAAACTTTTTTTGAAATTATAAAACGCCATCAGTCGAGGCCAATCAGTAAAAACCAGCAATCAAGAATTTTATAAAACACTAGCAGCCCGCCCCGGCTTCGCGCGTGTAGACATAAATATTTATCAAAGAATTAGGAAATATAAATATTGACATCTTAGAAAACTTTCCAAACTTAGAAAAATCGATCAGAAGTAAATAAAATAATCAATACATTTGGGCGCTATGAGGTCGCAACAACTCGCAGACAGATATACAGACAGACACATAGATCAAACTTATTCCTAACAACTAACTACAAAAAAATAGCATTTTATGATGTTGATATTATTATCACTATATATATTATATTCTTATTGTTTTACCGACTACGGCCAAGCTAAAAGGAAGAGTAATAGTTTTAGCAAATTACTGAACCCGTTTAAATAAATGAGATGTCAATAGAGTTAATGTTTTTAACTAAGACAATCAATTTTAATCCTAAGGTATGGCATTCTAGAATCAAACTCACTTGTACTTATTCCAGTATTTTACTTAAATCTACATCTGACCGGTTTCTCCTTATGACATTTTCAAAGATTTGCTTTCACTGGCAGATAGCTAAAACTATAAGGCGTAACTAAGGCTACATCTTTGGATTACCTTCGCCCCGCGGCATTAATCGCGATGGTTTTTAGTACAGCGGATAACACCACGGTTTCAAGCTTGTTGTTAATATTTTTGATAACATTGTGCTCCAACTAAATTCTCCAAAACACAAGCTAACAGATAAATTTAAACATTAAAAATTTGATCAGTCAGATGACTTTCAATTTGAGACCAACAAATTTATTTATTTATTTAAATCTTTATGCACAAAATTGCCAAAGGCGGACTTAATGCCTAAAATTCCATGTATCTTTTGTCGATCCGACTAATGAATCGGGTACTGAAATTGAGGACAATCGATTTTATTACTTGTTTACTTTAAATTAATTAGGGAACTCTTCTGCATGTACAAGAAGATATATTAAGTATGTGGCATCTTTTAAAGTAATAAGGAAACTGTTTAATTTTCCTCACCACTATGGAAGATGTTTACTATGTAATTATCTCCATGATAAGTTGTTTCCTGAATATAGTGTTACCCAAATGCAAGAACAAGACGAGACTCACCTAATCTTGGTCTTGCACCAAAACACCTGATCTTGGTCTTGCGCCTGTGGCGACCTCAACATACAGCATAACACAAATATACTATAGCGCCATCTACCGACGATACGTCAAACTACGGAGTAACGAAGGAAACAAAGATTCTACCAATCCTGCATCGCGCAATAGAAGTTCTCGCGCCGATTAACACATATATATACAACTTCCCATCATCAACCGTTGTTTGTGGATCCCCCTTTGTGTTGGAGGGACATGACACCCGTTCCCCCACACGCCAATACACCTACCTGGTCTTAGTCTTGGTTTTGTTCTTGCAGCAAGAGTCTAGCAGGTCTCGCAATTATCTATTAGCCTATTGCTATTTATTAAACTTCACTTTAGATCTTGGACCAACTTAACCGAGTAGGTACATTTTGAGCTTGAATTAATATAGCCATAGTGAAGACCAACCAAATTAATAAATGAAAAATACGCTTTTATATAATTCGGTTGGTCTAAGATTCGTTTTAATGAGGTTAAATATATTATTATATTATTTAAGTATAGCGAAAGATTTCTACTAATAAATGAAAACATATTTTAATGATATTACTGTACTTTTTATAAAAAAAAGTGTAAACAGTTTTCTGTTACATAATAATCAAAATATGTAATATTATTCGCATAAAGATTAAAAATCAACAATGATATTTGTCTTACGAAAAATTTAAAAAGTCTGAACCTGTCGAGTCATGAATTTATTGTGAAATTGAATGTAGATAACCGACAGGATTCGTTATGTTAAGGTTATGTAAAGTCGTGTATATTCGTTAAAAAGAGAACTTTCTTTTTATAATTTGCGTGCCGGTGTACCGACACTATCTAAACGAATGGACTATACCTATCTTTACCATTATCCAATTACAATATTCTTTGCGAGATAAGCATAATGTATTCGTGTCATTTCCGAGCACCCAGAATCTTATTTTATTCTTTGCAACACTTTTGCTTTGTGGCGGCAGTCAAGCAGTGTCAAATCAATTGAAGCCACCGGCGCGTGTATCTTGACCTTTTACTTCCGAAAGACTGCAAAATTTAGGAATGCACTCTTTTTTATTTTAATAGATATTTTCATTCGCTATGTACGTTTATGGTATTATTCGTAACGCGCATAAGAACAATTTTCCAAAAAATAATAATATATTTTTGCGTCTCACAGAGTCCCTGAGCGTATACCCCGAACGCCTATACTTCCTGAAACGACACTCAGTTCTAACTGCAAGATGCAAGAGTCTCGCAGCCTTAGTTTTGTTCTTGCTCAAATCTTGCACGGTCACATATTATTGTTGCCTTAAATTCCCATACAAATTTTAATTACTTATATTTGTTACATACTGTCCCAATATATTTTTCGTACTCCCTTGTAACTCTGTGATACGATGTGCAGATGAAGAGTTTTCTATCAATCTGTATGCAGTCAGGAGATTAACATTACATTTATTTAGAAATATTTAATTTTGATATATTTTTGTGTTAAATATAAAGGTAAATAAAATTTAAAAAAGCACATTCTTGACGAAGTTTTAATCAATTATTCACGCACAAAAACTTTCTAGCATCTTGTAAGGTGATACCCGTTTAGAACCTAGGCATTTGATCTAAACCTGGGGAAAGTAAAAGTGAAATAAACAAGTATGTATTTTTTTTTTATATATTTAAGCTGCCAAAATGACTGCCCTGCCTGATGGAAAGCATGAGCAGAATCCAAGAGTGGTGGTCACCATCCTCAATGCGAAAAAGAACAACGCAGCATGGTGACCCACACTATGGCGGCCTGGGGGGAAAGGGGATGGTGAGGGGAATAGGGGGCGTTGGATTGGGGTATGGGCCTCCGGTATCCTCACTCACTCGATGAAACACAGCGTAAGCGCTGTTTCACACCGGTTTACTGTGAGGCCGTGGTATCACTCCGGTCGAGCCGGCCCATTCATGCCGAAGCGTGGCTCTCCCACGGTATAGAAATCACATTTAAAAAATATACAGATGATTCGATTCTGTGTCGTTTTACATACTTTGATATAAACATTTATACTTCTTAATAAATTCGTAAGTCGGTTAACCGCTGCAACGATTTTAATGAAATTCGAAATGGAGATACTTTGATTCTTGAGGAAGGACATAGGCTACTCTTTAGCGCGATAGCCGACATACATGCGAGCGGAGTCGCGGCTAAACCTTTTCCAATTATTGACAGTTTTAGAGTTTCGTAATTTAATGTAGGTACTGAATATTTACTGATGCCGCCACCATTAACCAAAAACCTTATTGTATTAGGTAAAACTAGAGTGAAACAATAAAAAAAACTAACCACGAGAGAAACGGAATGTAACTCTCACATGCCGTATGAGCACGAATAGGGTAATTTTATCTATTTAATATAATTTATTTCAAACGGGACTTATGTAACGGGATTACGCTATGTGTAATCTCGTCGCGCGCATGTAACTGTCTGTTTTACTTATATTCTGTTTCATTCGTTGTATAACTCTCGGGCATTCTGAAGGTCAAGATGGTCTATTGCTATTGATTTGAAGATAGGTTAAGAAAGTCTTAAAAGAACTGTCCTTGAGAAAATATAGTAGCAGTTATTAATCTAAAATTAAGAATGAATATTCTGACAAATGCCTCCTTAAATATGCATTACGTAATACATTGCCATTTAACTTAGGGTGCTTTAAGTGTTCCAGGGTTTTCCTTTCTAGGGTGTACCTGGTTCCCCGGCTAATAGTACCCCAGACGGCGGTTTTAGTCGGTTCGAGTCCGACATGCCACGGGAGGTGGTATCCGAGGGGATTTCCGCATGAGGAAAAAAAAGGGTGCTTTAAGTGGTGGTCTTTGTTAACTTTGTAGAAGAAATCGAAAGAAAGCAAACTGCCTAACTACCAATACTAAACTTGGGTGTTATATCTTTATACCTACTAGCTAACCCGGCGAGCTTCATACCGCAAATTTATTTTCGTGAATATTTTCTAAATTTTCGAAATACAATTCAAATTCCCACGGGGGTGGGTAGTGTACAATCGGAGTTGAAAACCTTAGGCTCCCGGTTTTTTATTTTCTTCTAAACAAAACTTGTCCTGACAATGACAAATACATAAAAAAATACTCTTCCCATTTGGTGCAGTCGATCAGGAGTTATGTGCTTACATACATTTTGGTGATTAATTTTTATTAATATAGAAGATACGTAGAGTAAAAAAAAATTACTCTTTTTACAAAAGTTATTCGTACGCAGGTACGTAATTTGGCACAGTTAGAGTTTATATGGAGATAGGGTGAAATTCGACCACTGGACTACCACTAGTTAATATTATTTATGTAAGTATGGTATAAAATAAAAGAAAACTACAGTTTCTACATTATTCAAACGTTCAAAGTTCGTATAACGATTGTACGAAAAAGTACGTGACAGCAAGAACCGACAAAAAACAAGAATTACAATACTTTTTGTTGCGAAGTATTCTATCATGTATTTTTAAATTTACTGACAGAGTTTGTTATCACAATGTCGTTGTTTGATACGGCAGTTAAGCACCAAGGACCCGTCATAGTCTTGTCAACTTTTGTATATCCAACATTCATGAACCTTTGATATTCCAGTGTTGGCTTTATACAAAGGAAGTTTTGGCTTTCTATACCACACTGACATAGTATTTATAGGGTGTGTCAAATTTACCTTTGCAGTGATGTCGTTCTTCGTAGGTTACTTCTTTAATTGAATCTTACGACACTCAATGAATGAATAGGGATGGTGACACTGTCTTCTTTTGGTTTTTATAGTATGCTTTTAAAGGTAAAAGCTTGTAAAAGAGAATTTTGTAGGAGTCATATTTCTGTTCAACTCCAGTCGCTCGACTGAACTCATCTTTTAAAAGCTTTCAAGAAAAGCTAACGTTGACATAGGTTTGCAAATATTCTGTTTCATATTAAATCTGTAGTCTTCAAAATGGTAAGGGGAGAGGTTTTATTGGTGGTATTTGAGGTTTATATCTGTTAATAATTTGAGTAGATAAATACATTCAAAAAATAATATGTATACAAAATAAATAAAATATTTCGGAAATCTAACACACAACGCGATCTAGTCCCAAACCAAGCAGAGCTTGTATTATAGGTACTAGACAACTGATATCAATACATAAATACATTTTTTTGTAAATACATCCATATAATACATAGAAAACACCCAAGCTCCGAAACAAATATTTGCAGATCATACAAACATTTGGTTCGACCCATGATTCGAAACCAAGACCTGATGGACAGCAGTCGCGTATGCCACCACTGTGCCACCGAGCCAGTCATAATAGTGTTGTCCTCGAATCTTATGAATACTTAAAAAACAGCATAAATAAGTTGTAGTATTTATTTATAACTAGAAGGTTACATCGCGAATTTATACAAATGTATAAATTTGCCTGTAGCGTGATGTTATACAGCATTAACAAATTTGTTTGCCATAAAAAAGGTTATAGTGAACCAACCGCAGAATATCTTTAGGAGTTTTCGAGATAAACAATTCTTTCATACATTTTTGTACATACGCACGCAAGGAAAGCTCTTACAATGGATAATTTTCTTCCGTTTATTACGTTTTTCATTGATACTCAGCAACTTCTTTCTACTCGTAGCGTGATGGTATAAGCTCCCTCGGTATCTGGGATATCTTACACAGAAAGAAAATTTCTTACCAGTTGTTCAACCAAACATACCTACAAACGAACTCGTCAGTCTTATAATATTAGTATAGATATAAATAGGAATACGAATTGAATTATAATCAAATACTAATCAACAAACTATTGGGAGTGATGTTCTCCTAGCCGAATACGGCCACGGCGTCTAATCGCAACAGAGACCAGCCAGCCTATGCACGAGATATTATAGTGCACAGGTGTTGTTTGCACAAACACAGGTGCACTCTCTGTTCCCTCATTCTCATAATCCGATGGGTCGGTCAACCGACACGATCAGGCTATAGACAGATAAGAGATCAGGCGCAGGACCTACAGTTTTACGTGCTCTCCGAGGCACGGGGGTTCAGACCCTAACTTCCAAACTCCGAGCTGTTGTTAAGTGTTATATAATCAGAAAAACTCAATAACACTTTTAGCCCGACCAAGGATCTGGTTTTTCCGGGGTCTGGTCTTGATTGGCAGTCGCATACTTCAACCGCTAGACCAACGAGGCAGTTAGTACTAGGCAACGAGTATTGGGAGTAAGGGTTGCGCAAACAATTGAATGTTTTCAATTACCGGCTGTGCCAATTATCCTCTTTTCATTTACCTATTCAATTGATACCCTTATAGAACTCAAATACATAAAATCTTTATGTAGGTAACTATGGCTACAGTACACTAATGACAGACCATTTTTTAAATTTGATTTGTTGATATTGCCTACTGCTCCATTAAGTACAAACCTAATTGGGAGAAGACAAGTGTCGCTTTTTTTTAAGTGTCCTCAGCGAGTATTTTTTTTAAAGTCAAACCACACTCTAGGAATTAAGCATGCGTCGTAAAGGACTGTACTAATTTTCGTTAAAAGAACGCAAAATCAGACCCAGAATAACAATTTGTGGAGTACACTTTTAAGATGTTCCAAGAAGAGGATCTAGCGGGTAACGCTCGAAGTCGGGAAATAACCGCTCATATCACCCGTGCAGTCTAAATATACCTTTACCATTATACTACTATTTTAACTAGACATTGTGTTCACATAATATTAATTCTGTACATGGATCTTCAAGGAATAGGCTCTGGTAACATTCATAATCTCCTTACCGACTTACAAAGCATTGCGTACGTCTTCATTCTCTAACCTTGGCGCTGAGCTGAGGTTATTACATGCCGGTCTTATTATGTCCATAATATTTCTCTACTGATTATTACCTGCTTATCTACCTTTAAGGGGATCCTTTTATATCTCAGATTATCAAATTCATATTTAGTTTAAACGGATAAATATTAGCGTAATGTTATTCGTGATTATGACATCTTCGTTGGCGCAGTGGTAGCGATTGCGACTTCTGTGCTTGAGCTCCCGGGTTCGATCACCGGGTCGGACTAAATGGTTGAATGATCTGCAAATATTTGGTTTGGAGCTTATGTGTTTTCTATATATTATATGTATTTACAAGAAAAGTATATATGTGTTTATATCAGTTGTTTGGTATCCACTCTACAAGCTAAGTAAGTCTGCTTAGTTTGGGACTACATGTTGTTGTGTGTCAAATATTTGAAATATTTATTTATTATTTGAAGACTCACCAATATCAAAAAACTCTTGATTGTTAAATAAAAACATCAATACCGAAGCTTTGCACCTATGAAGTTTTGCTGAAGATTTTTCTTACAAATCATACACTACATAAAGTTCTAGAAATTTCCTCAAATATTTAAAAAAACGGTGTCTTTGAAATAGGTTCTATAGTTAATTTTTAATTTCTTTACTGAACTAATAGTTATTAATAGTTAACCTAAACTTAATTTTCATCTTAATTTATTTCGTTGTAATCAAAAAGAAAATTAATTAATACTAAACCTGTTCTGCACTAAAAGATAGCATAAGTCCCCTTCTAGAAATCAATCTTGAACCAATAAAACACGCTTAAGCATCTTGTAATCTGATAAGACCCACTGACCTACAGAGTGGACAGCGCGATTCGTAATCTGTATGTAAATCCAAATAAAGCCGAGTTCACGCTCTACCCTACTTGAGAAAAAAAAGTTTAAATAAAAAATAATATATGTATATATATATNTGTGATTATGACATCTTCGTTGGCGCAGTGGTAGCGATTGCGACTTATGTGCTTGAGCTCCCGGGTTCGATCACCGGGTCGGACTAAATGTTTGAATGATCTGCAAATATTTGGTTTGGAGCTTATGTCTTTTCTATATCGTGTTTATATCAGTTGTTTGGTATCCACTCTACAAGCTAAGTAAGTAAGTCTGCTTAGTTTGGGACTACATGTTGTTGTGTGTCAAATATTTGAAATATTTATTTATTATTTGAAGATTCACCAATATCAAGAAACTCTTGATTGTTGAATAAAAACATCAATACCGAAGCTTTGCACCTATGAAGTTTTGCTGAAAATTTTTCTTACAAATCATACACTAGAAATTTCCTCAAATATTTAAAAAAACGGTGTCTTTGAAACAGGTTCTATAGTTAATTTTTAATTTCTTTACTGAACTAATAGTTATGAATAGTTACCCTAAACTTAATTTTCATCTTAATTTATTTCGTTGTAATCAAAAAGAAAAATTGATTAATACTAAACCTGTTCTGCACTAAAAGATAGCATAAGTCCTCTTGTAGAAATCAATCTTGAACCAATAAAACACGCTTAAGCATCTTGTAATCTGATAAGACCCACTGACCTACAGAGTGGACAGCGCGATTCGTAATCTGTATGTAAATCCAAATAAAGCCGAGTTCACGCTCTACCCTACTAGAGAAAAAAAGTTTAAATAAAAATAAAAAATATATATATATATATACACATTCTATTATGGTATATGTAAAGCATTTCTCTATTGAAAATAATAAGCGCACAAATCTCACTCAAGGCTGTTTGACATACATGTGTATGTCAGTTGATACGAACTGTTTTAATCGTGGGAAACCTCCACGGTGAGATTAAGTCGGCTCGACCGAAGGAGTTACAGAAAACCAACTCCTCCGTCCTCTTACCTGGTCGGGCTTTTGCTAACCCTCTTTTTAATCCTCAACATTTTTAAGTCCACTACTGGACATAGGCGACTGCTTAGAAAGGAGGTCATGGCCTCTAATCGTAGGTGTATTTTTTCTTTTCTTTGCAGTGCTTCCTTAATTGGCTCTTACAACACCCACAACATAAATAAGGGTAGTTTTAAGAAACTACCCTCATTTATGTTGTGTACTTTACTTTTATTTTTACTAATTTTGTCATTTAACCCCTGAAGTTTTTTTATCCACTCAGTTTTGAGACAATAGGTTGGCCCCTTTTTATGTAAGTATTGCTGAAATTATGATGTAAGCGTTCAATCCACCTGTCTTCCCCTTCCCCCTTTCTAGTTGCTTGGATCCATGTGACCAGGTGACGAGGCTTATCATAAACAAGGAAAAGTTTAAACATAATAATCCGACAACGAAAGAGAAGATAATTTATATAGCCGTCGGACTCGATTTCCGTACAAAACTGTATTTTTTCAATTTTTCCTCTATCTGTGCTATAAGACTTTGCCTCGTATTAAATTTCAAGATTCTGAATTCACGGAAGTACCCGGCAGGTTTTGATTCCCTTGCGAGTTTCGAAAATTTGCAATATAAACGGTTGTATCTTTAAATTGCGCTTCAAGGGATAATAGACCTGATTTTTTGATATGAACTACAGCTTGACTTTTTTTTTTATATTTAAGCTGCCAAAATGACTCTGCCCTGCCTGATGGAAAGCATGAGCAGAATCCAAGAGTGGTGGTCACCATCCTCAATGCGAAAAAGAACAATGCAGCATGGTGACCCACACTATGGCGGCCTGGGGGGAAGAGGGATAGGGGGCGTTGGATTGGGGTATGGACCTTCGGTATCCTCACTCACTCGATGAAACACAGCGTAAGCGCTGTTTCACACCGGTTTTTTGTGAGGCCCTGGTGTCACTCCGGTCGAGCCGGCCCATTCATGCGCTCCTGAGGAAAAGGGTCTTGACAGCAAGACAAACGGACAACAAAGTGATCCTATAAGAGTTCTGTTTTTTTCCTTTTGAGGTACGGAACCCTAGTAAAGACAAACAGGATGCAGCAGTTCATGACTCCCGCATAGAAATATGTTACCGGGCAACGGTATCTCCTTCCCACCACACTAGACATTTGCTTGTTTGTTAGCAAAAAACACATAAAAACATAAAGACCTGCTAATACCGTTTTAGTATAGCTCACTTATCTCTTAAGATTTTGAATTGATGATACTCACTTAAGAATGCAATAAAAACTTTAAGTGATGTCATCTCTACACGTGTAGAACTTCGTAAAAAAACACATAAATCGAAATGATTTATTAAATTTGTTAATAAATAAAATCCATACTTCCATTCTAATATTATTTATTAATAGTAACTCTGTTTGTCTGTTACACTTTCACGGCTAAACCATTGCATCGATTTCAATCAAATTCTGCAGGAGATATTTTGATTCTAGATGAAGGATATGGTTACTCTTTACCGCGATAACCGACATATACACGGGCGGAGCTGCTGACAAAAGTTTTTTTTTATAACTGAGAGCGAATAATAAAAAAGAATCTTGTTGGTCTGTGTTGTAACGGCTCTAACATAGTTAAGGAAAATGCCAAAAATATTTAATAACAGCACAGGAACGCTGGTCAAAAATTTTTGATATTAATTCCCTGAAGCTCACGCAGTCTGCAATGTTTGGTTTTATGAAAATAACNGTCACTCCGGTCGAGCCGGCCCATTCATGCGCTCCTGAGGAAAAGGGTCTTGACAGACAGACAAACGGACAACAAAGTGATCCTATAAGAGTTCCGTTTTTTTCCTTTTGAGGTACGGAACCCTAGTAAAAACAAACAGGATGCAGCAGTTCATGACTCCCACATAGAAATATGTTACACTAGACATTTGCTTGTTTGTTACCAAAAAAAACACATAAAAACATAAAGACCTGCTAATTCCGTTTTAGTATAACTCACTTATCTCTAAGATTTTGAATTGATGATACTCACTTAAGTTACACTTTCACGGCTAAACCATTGCATCGATTTGAATCAAATTTTGCATGGAGATATTTTGATTCTAGATGAAGGATATGGTTATTCTTTACCGCGATAACCGACATATACACGGGCGGAGCTGCGGACAAAAGTTTTTTTTTATAACTGAGAGCGAATAATAAAAAAAGAACCTTGTTGGTCTGTATTGTAACGGCTCTAAGATAGTTAAGGAAAATGCCAAAAATATTTAATAACAGCACAGGAACGCTGGTCAAAAATTTTTGATATTAATTCCCTGAAGCTCACGCAGTCTGCAATGTTTGGTTTTATGAAAATAACAATATTGAAACCAAATTGACAAGCAAGTACACTAGGTAAAAGTAAGCTGTTAATGTACATTGTTTACTAGTGTTACGAAGAAAGATTATTTCACTCAAAAGACTCGAGCACGTCTTAACATCGTGAAAGTTCTCGTTGGCTTCTTGAGGCACAGAACAATGTACTCTTACATCGATATATATAACGTCGAATATAGATTGATTTTCGCGCTGTTATTCTTTTAGACGGCATGATCTTGGGATCAGTCATTAACCTTTCTCGAATGTACTAGTAATAGCGGCATCAAATATAAAAAAGGCGACTCTCGGTTGCTGAGTGAGCGTGAGAGCTGAGTGATATCAGTGATTAACCTAGCGACCTCGGCGACAATTAAGGACTATTATTCTGACTTTTATGAGTGTTTTTTTAATGAAGTCTCTTATTCATCAGATGATTTATTTCTTAATTTTTACTAATCCTAACACGTAATGTGTGTAAAAACAATGATCGATTATGGTGACGTGTGCTACTTTGACCTGAATGCAGATCTGCTTAATAAGCTCGACCGTCTTCTCAACAATTGCATTCGATTCGTATTCAACTTATTGAAATATGATCACGTGTCTTTGTATCGGTCTTATTTGATGTGGCTTCCAATTCGCCAACTTAGACAGACACGGGAGTTAACTACCCTTTATTCTTTACTCTTCTCTTTAAAATCTCATTCCTATCTAACTACTTAATTTCAGTATCTAATTTTAAACCGCACTCATACCTTTGATCTTCCAACAACATGCTTCTACAGTGTCCCACTCACCGCTCTATTTCCTTTACTTAACCTTATTCGTACAAGCTGTCCTAGTATCAGATCCAACTTGATGCCATCGTACTGTCCCGTACCGTGTCGTATTTTAACTTATATTTTTAGTTTTGTGCATCCACCTTGTGTTGGATCTGCATCACTCTAAAGTCGACTGGTAGAAAATACCTACGGCATTAGGTCGACCTTTGTCACTATTAATGTGCATAAAGTACAAATAAAAAAAAAATTTTTGGAAGGGACATCTACCCGCACAGTAACTCCAGCTCAAGTCAGATACATAAAGCTAGACATCCATACGTATATAAGAAGGATCACACAACAATAGATAAGGTACGTATGTTTGCGGGACTTTAGACTTGACTTCTTGTTCACTAAAAATGTTCATTATATAGGTGTCGTCATCAACTTTGCCGAAAGACGTTCATTGCTGGACATTTGCTTTATATAGGAATGAATAGCAACAAAATGTATAACATCACACGAACAATTGTATAATTACCTGCCTCGACAGACTTCGTGTTGTCAAAAGTTATTGGCTTGTTACAATTCAATAGAAAAAATAAATAGGTGTTGTTTTTACTGATTTTCTCGTAGTGTTTGGGTTTTAAGGTATATGTTACCACAAACTTGATTTTTCTGCAAAAAATTGGGAAATTCGAGAAAATAATTTATTTTCTTTTTTTATGATTTCGACCGCGCTCAACTAAAAATAATTACTTAGCGCTTATTCTCTGTGAGGGTGTTATATCACTTTACTAGAAGTGGCATGTTTGTAGATGATCATGCCTGACGTGCTATTACCCAACGGTTGATGTTGGGAAGTTTTATATGCTTATCGGCGCGAGAACTTCTATTGCGCGATTCAGGATTGGTAGTTTCTTCGTTTCCTTAGTTACTCCGTAGTACGACATATCTTCGGTAGATGACGCTGTATTATTTTTCAGTTGCGCTGTATGTTGAAGTCGCCACACCACCATAGGTCCCAAACAAAGTGTGCAGACGTTGTAAGAGTAGAAGTAAGACTAGAGTTTTGCACTTATCACCACATTTTGCGATACATTTTTATTTATATATACAGACTTCAAACAATGACACTACGTCACTAAGCCTTTTTAATTTTAACCTCTCTAAAATCTAACTATTAAAATTTTATGAATACTAAACGATTAACAATTTACGTAGGCAACCCTTTGTGTGAACTCTACTCGTCACGTGACAGCCGCCCATTTCTACCTTGAAATGTTCCCCTGTATTACATTTTTTCATAATCGCTAAGGGACATCACTTTCCTTGGGGAAAACGGCAGACAATGACTTTTTATAACGAAGTGGGATGAACCAGAAACCCACGAAAATGTATCTAATATCGGCTTTTTAGATGGAACAATTTTTTTGTGGTAAAATTTCAAAAAGGAAACCTTTGAGTGAAGAATAACCTTTGAGCACATTTTGAGTAAACTTCTTTCTTTAACATGATAAAAATGGTTTTATCCTTAGTGTTTATATGTGTACAAAACATAATTTCAATATCGAGTAGGCCAGGCATTGGACGCGTCTTATTTAAAAAATAATTACCATCATACATCAACGTCGATCACCCAAGTGATGCCAACTGCTGTGATCAAATAACGTTCACATTTTTTTTTATGGTTTAATGAGCAAACGAGAAGATGTATCGCCTGATGGTATATGATTACCGCTACCCATGGACACCCGTAACACCAGAGGTGTCACAAGTGCGTTGCCGGCCTTTGGGGGATAGGGAGGGGCGTAACGGGAGAGATTGGAGTATGGGTCTCCGGTATCCTCACTCACTCTATGAAACACAGCGCAAGCGCTGTTTCACACCGGTTTTCTGTGAGGCCGTGGTATCACTCCGGTTGAGCTGGCCCATTCATGCCGAAGTGCAACTCTCCCACATAGTTATCGAGTATGAAATAATTTTGTAAGTAGAAAGCGACCCTCTCTGAAAGCTTTTTCTCTATAACTACTTAGTATGTAAAGCTAGTAATACAGTAAGCTCACCTTGAATGGTAAAGCCAGTCAGGGAACGTGCGTCATACTGGGTGGGAATCTTTAAGAGCTCGACTTACCTGTATGACGTAAATCTAGGTTAAGTACACGTAATTCCAGAGATGTAATGTTTATAGTAAGCATTGTATCATATTCTATTCTGTAAAGATTCTGCAGTTATAACAACCGGGATATCAACGCTTTTATTTTACTAGCTTTGGCCAGCATTTTCGTCCGCGTGGTGGTCGTCAAAGACATGGTATTGTAAAAGTCTTGCGAAAATTACTAACATCGTTATTTAGCTAATTTTATCTGATTTGAATTTAAAAATATGTTAAATTTATTTTAATTTTTTTTTCTATTTTGTAAATTTTTTTTTTTTAAATTTAAATTTATGTTTAAAATATGATCTCTACCCGACTCGAAGTTTGACCTGAAGCATTGTCATGTGCATTAAATCCGTCGATGTATAAAAGAAATGCAGGTTACAAATAAATAAAATACTTCAACTACTGGAATAGATGATGCACACTGTCCAAAATATGCACCTAAAACATGCAATAAGGCCTCTATAATCTAAACGTTAACTGTTATAAAATTATACAGGGTGCCCAGGAAAGAATGGATAACCTCTGCAAGACTAATAGTAGAACTAAAGGCAAGCCCAAAAAAATTTAACAAATTTGACCTCGTTACGAGTAAAAATTTGAAATAAACAGAAATGATGTCTTTTGTTCTACTAATAGCCTTCCAGAGTTTATCCATTCTTTCCTGGGCACCTGTATAAGCTTTGTTACCATATCCTCATAAATCTACCAATAAGTAGGTGAGCTAACCACACTCCATGTAACTTTAAAGCAGTTTAGTCCAATGGGTTTGAAATATGATTGTTATTCATCAAGGCAAATTATTTCACAATCATTATGCCCATCACTTAAATGTCAATACCTAAAAAAATGACAATTGATTATGGGTTAATGTAGTCTGATCGGTCAAGGTCCTGGGAAGGGTCCGGATGTGTTAATAACAGCAGTTCCGGGATCTCTCCCTTCGCAGGTTCCAGGCCCTTGGGGGATTCCACACGTTAAAAAAAAGTCTGGTCTGCACAAATTAACGATGTTCTGAGCTGCTTGATCTATATACATTTCCAAGTTGTTTTTTGTATGAAATAGTATGAGCTACTTCATATTCAAACATTGAACTAATTTGACCGAAGAGTCCGTAGGTTTACAAACGATGCCGTCTTTAGGAGAAGGCATATTTGAATTTTGATACCTTGGACTTATTTTTTTTTTCTAGCAGATGTGCGCAAATTAATTGAACCCTCACCGTTCCTCACTAGAATACAGAGATTTGATTCTTGAAATAACAATCACCGAACATAATATATGGAGCCTTCCCGAAGAGTTTAAAGAAGGACACTACCAATATGGTTTCAAAACAATCTTCTTACCAGAAGAGAACTCATATCGGTTAACCTAATTTTGAATTTCGGCGATGGTCCCTCACTTCTTGCAGTGGCCTGCATTCTATCGTCTGCACTTTTAATCTTACAATGCAGGTATGGATCATTATAATAAACGATTGTTATAATCCATTGCAAATGGGAATTGATTATTAGATTTTCTAAACCATTAGTTTACGACAGGTACATGAGATAGTTAAGGTCGCGCACTCCGGTTATTCCTTGATACGAACATTCATATTTCAGGAAATAGAGGCGTATATAGGTCACAATTTTTCCGACTTTACTTTAGGTCCAGTTATGTTACAAAGATCAAACCTACGTCTTTCGATCGAGCACTTTAGGAATCACATGAGGAAATTGAAAGGACATGCAAGAGCAGATCAAGATCGATACCTGTATATCAAACTAGTTGTCCTCACCCATTCTTATACAATATAAATGTTACAAGTACTCTACATAGCGTTAATTGTCCAAAAAGAAGAACATCTGTATGATTTATTAGTATTGCCTAGGGGTATGCCTGGCTACTTGATAGCATAAAGGCCTCATGGCATCAACTCCTATAAAGTTCTATGAGGAGAAAGCCATCCTCGGTAAATCATAACAGTCCCTTGCACTGAAGCAAACTATTAAATGAATATTTCAGCACCAATTTTAATGCAGTTACAGTACGGTAAGCTGAAGTAATATGCTAATTATATAATTATAAGAATTCGAAATGAAAGAATGAATTAATTATGCCATGCCAACCATTATGCTTAGTTTACGTGCATTCCAAATAACTCTTATTGAAGTAGACATCTAATGTAGTTCGTTTTATAACAAATATCTTTATTAAAAAAAACTATTTCTTTCAAATGAATAGTAATAGAGAAACTAGCTAGTAGCAGAGAGGTCTCCTGTAGTTATATATGTATATAATTATTAACATTCTGCGCAGTAGACTCTGCGGATCCTTTTGACAAAAGTATGACTTTAAGTTACTAGGAGTTTCAGATGTGTAAAAAACCTTTGGTTTTGAATTGCAAGAATTCTTTTGTTTAGAACCAATTCGAACACATAAGTTTTTGAACCGAATTAGTGATTTTCTTTCCATTATTTGTGTATTGATAGCAATGTTTAGTTTATTTAGATCGGTGATCGAGAAAGGCTAAATGTGCACCTTTATATTCTCAGTAGTAGTTCAGAAAGATTGTAAGAGCTTTTGACGCTAAATGACGTCTAAAGTGGTATGTGTCCTCAGCTTTTTACTCGGCATCCCTTTGTGTCGTGTTCCGTTTCCGCCCGCTTTTCACCACTGGAAACTACGTCTAGTCAGTGTACGTTCAGATTACGCCGAGAATTCACTATTATAATCTTCACAGAAGTTTCTGGAAACATGAAATGTGATTTAACATGGGATAATATTGCTCTTATGTTTAACAGGAATGCTAAGATAGATTTATATATGTCTATGTATGTGTTATTGTATATTTATGTACGTAGAAAATATTAGTTTTACATGTAATTTGTAAATATGCACCACAACCTACACATTATGGAATAGGCCACCTAAAGGTTGCCTGGAAAAGATCGCAGTCTGCGATAAGCCCGCCCATTGCAGCACTGTTTTTACTTGTGTATATTCTACATTTTTTGTTTAATATTATGGTGTGCAATAAAGTCTTTCAACTATCTAAGATAGTTGCGTACTGTTAGAACGATTAGTGATTCAAAGGGCAAATTGGCGCTTGCATTGTTTCCAGAGCAATCTTCTAGCAAAGAGCGTACTTCGAAAGCCAACAGCGCACTTGTCACTCCTAAGTGGCCGTATTTTCCATCAGAGATGATGATCCGTCTATATGCTATCCCCCTCCGTCATAAAACCCTTTCACGCACCTGTACCTTTAAGGCGAAGCCTGAGGTTTACTACATACTTTGTTATAGTCATATAATTTATACATCCTGCTATGTTTAACGCGTTTTAAAACAAACGTATTTTGCTTAACAAACAATAATGAGTACAACTAGTTTGAACGTACACTTCTCTTCCTAAGCAGCCGGTGGCTACTCCACTGAGCCCGTCCTAATTTCCACCTAAACAACCGCTTTGTGTTGCATAATGACATTTTATGATGCCAAAATGGCGCAGTGTCAGTCTAAGGGTGCTTTAAGCTGAGTTAGCACTTCGTTTTGTTTGCAGTTCAGTAAGTTATCGTTTTATTAACTTTAACTGAGCCTGAGCTATGGTTTAACTGGATTTTTTCTTTTTGGTTATTATTTTAGGTCGTAAGCAAAGTTGCCAGTTGTAGTATTATCTCTATAAATAAAAATGAATCGTCAATTGTGTTAGTAAGTACAAAACTCGAGAACCGCTCGATAATTCGATTATTTAAAAAATATATTTTCGTTAAGGCACAAGGAAAGTTTTTATGGAAGGAAAAACTAGAAAGCGGGGTTCTTAATTTTATACACATATGTTTTTGGGAATGAAAATATACTTATGAAATATATTTGCGAAGTAAATGATTTTTTATTATTTAACTTAATATAAAAGGATTCCGTGCTATGTACGCAGTGATGAGGAGAACATGGCTTTTTTCTAGTACTAAATCGGTATAAAAACAACTTATAACGATATATTATGTTTAGTTTTTTAGTTTTTACCACTATTTTCATCTGTTGTGACGCCCTTGACAGGGCGGATAAAGCCGTCATACAATCGCCCACAATTTCTCCTCGTTGGCAGATTGTCGTCTACATTCAGACACGCGGCTTCCGATTATGGACGACACTTGGTCGGTATACATTCTTATGCCTATAATCCTACTAATATTATAAACGCGAAAGTTTTTAAGTATGTTACTCTCTCACGTAAATACTACTCAACGGATTTGGATGAAACTTTACAGTAATATAGCTTATATATCAGACTAACACATAGGCTACTATTTGCCGTGATAACCGATGTATACGCGGGCAACAGCTAATAATAAATAAATGAATGACAACAGATACTACACGCTGAATATGTCTGCAAATCCTCTTACATTCCATACTACTTTTCACATATATAAAATGTGTAATTATTTTTAATTGAATGTGCTAGGTCACTAATTAACTTTTTATCAGTTTTAAAATATCAATAATCGTTAGGATAACACATACAATATGAACTACATATGTATGTATAAATTCTTCACTAGTGTTTCTTCGTTCCAAATGATCTAGTTCACGGCTGGAGACAATACCAGATAATGATGGTAATATACTTTTATCAATTGCCCGTCATAATTTATATGACGACCTTATTTCGGTGTCTGTGATAAGAAGATATATTATGTGAAAATCGACTTACATCCATATGATAACGTGATCTGATGAGTTCAGTAATTAATACAATCTCAAAAAAATTTACCATTTAGTTATCAAACGAGTTTAAAGTATTATTCGCCAGCTCTTGTACTGACAAGATTTGATTTTGATGTGAAGATCGTTCGTCATCATCAACTTTGTAGATACACCCAGGCAGTTCTACATCAACCGCGCTTTCCAGGGTTTCGATCGAAACACGATCAAACAATGTGATAAATGTGTAGCTCAGGGTAACTAGCTTTTATATCAAACATTTTATATTGTCTATTATCTAAGTTGAATACATCTTGTATAACATTTTGACAGCTTAATATTTCCATGATTTGTAGAATTAACTATTCAAATACTATAGAAATACGTGTTTCTGATTGTAACACTAATGTAAGAAAGCAATTTTTTTTGTTGTTGTTTAAAACTGATAATTGTGAAACAACATATTCCAGCTTTAGTTGATAAAAGTTTTAGGTTTTATAGGAATGCTCATAACAAAGAAAAACGGAAACAGTAATATTTTCCTAAATCTAGATGTATCTAAAAGTTTCTCAACATATTTCCAGATTTTACACCGTACGTAACTAATAATTAGAATATGGTGGGCTAACGCTTAGACTTTTCTATAGCTATTCAATTTACTATAGAAATATAAGTTAAGAAAAAGGAATGTCATTTGTGACACGACGACAGCGAACTTTAACGATTGAACTTAAATTATGTAGAAAATACAGCAGAACTGGTTTAGTTACTTTTATCTCTGTATTTGTCTGCTCAGGCACTTTCTCTCATTCACTCTTCTTTTCTTTATATGTTAACGCATAAAAAGTGATTGTGTGCTAATTTAAACTGTCTTATAAATGAAGAAATTCTGAGAACTTTGAGAACTTCATAACGCTTAATGGGTCAGTAGTTCAGATATTTTTTTTACGTGTGGAAACCCCCTCGGGCCTTCACCCCACTGGGGTTTGCGGCGGGGCGGTGTGTCGGAATCGAACCAACTAAAACCACACGGTGTGCCACTCTGCGCCTGAGACGGGAGGAATCCGGGAACCGCTTTCTTACGCCATCCGGAAAGTAGTACAGATTTAGCTTAACCTTAATGATCCTGCATACTGGGAATTCGGTTGAAGAAGTCGCCCAGAAGACAAATTTTTATTTGCGCAATGATTATATCGGTGTCGGGTTAGATTACGAAGAATGTGTATTAGAAATCCACAAACGTTTGTCGCTATTGTTCTTATTAGTATACAAGCTCTGCCTTGTTTGGAATCAGATGGCCTTGTCTAAGATGTGTCAAGGTATTACTATTGATATACATTGCTTCTATTGAACTTTTACCCTCATGTATCCACACTATGGCTTTGAAGAAACCCTTTTAAGGATCCAGTAAGGCACTTACCATTAATTGGGTCACGGAACATTGTCACTAGGTTACTAATCTCGCTAATTTAATCAACGGTCCACTAATCGTATCTCTTATCTTAATTTAGAGTTCATCTTACCATATTCTACACACTTGGAGTTTATAATACTATCTTTGCAAAGCAGTCATTTGATAAGCCTCGGATCACGATGACTATTCATAAAACGTGTTGTAAAACTTGATTTTTTGTTTAATCCATCTGCTTGTAGATCATGGATGAATAAACACTTAACATAAATTTAACTTAGGGCCACTTTCACCACTTGCTAAGAAAGTCCCTGACACACCAATGATAGTTTATCTGTAAGATCATTATAGATTTCGATTTAACAAGTCTTGGATAGAGACATATATTATTTATTTGTCAGATATACATATATTTATCAGCAACTGGTGTAACCGGCTCTTAGTGTATCCCTTCTAGTAATAAAAATATTTACTTATGCGTGTGTATGACGAGACCACTGAAAACATACATATAAATAGATAAAGTTGTAAGTGTAAGTGTATAAGTGTCTGTTTATAATTTCAAATTAACAGCTGTTAATATGAAATCATAGACTATACTCACTAATCTCCGGGTGGCTGGATGGATCGGGACGGGACTTTCATTGGCAGATAGATCATAATATAAGGAGTAACTTAGGCTTTTTTCAAGATTAGACGATTGTAATGGTACAAAAACAACAGCGGCTAATACCACAGGACCCATCTACTACTTAAATTTTTAAATACCCAACACAGAAAAGTGTCCGAGCTCATCACTCAGGCACCCACGACCTCTTAGGTTTAACTTAGTCTAATTAAATTTTACTAATGCCCAACAGGTCATCAAAAGTCGAGTGTAGTCTAGTCCATGTTCCGTTTTGACAATAAGTCGGTATATCATTAGAGTTAGGAAATAGTATATTTATGCTGATGTACGCAGACACACAGTTTTACTCAGTTTAAATGTCACACCGATCTGTCAATGTCATCTTGTCGCTAAAACACCAACAACTTTTTTTGTTAAATGGTGCTATAGATAACTATTTGAAACTCTTCTATCAAAAACTGGTGAAACTAATTCTAAAATTATTAAATTCGTTTGCTAAAAAGATTAAAATGATTCCCTTTTATTGGCAATCCACTAATAAATTTTCACACCAATTTCAATCTTCAAGAGAAATATTTTCCAATCTTGATTTCTAAGTCTATGAAATGTGGTGGTCCACGGTGCTCTTACTTTTTTAATAATAGCTTTTGCCTATTTTGGTTGTATATGGATACGCGGTAATTTTCTCCACGAACTATAATAAATAATGTCACGCTCTTTATTGGAATAAAGAAAAATATTACGGTGTCATAAATGTTTGTGAAATGTTTTTTTCTTCCGAGTCGATAGACCTAAAATATTTTGCAATGCAGGAATGTCCAAAAATATGTAAGTTCTGACATAAAAACTACTTTTTTTTTCTTTTTTTTATGGAATAGAAGGCAAACGAGCAGACATATCGCCTGATGGTAAGCGATTACCTTCGGCCATGGACACCCGCAAAACCAGAGGCATCACAAGTGCGTTGCCGGCCTTGGGGGATGTGGAGGGGGATGAGGGGAAGGGTTGGATTATGGGCCTCCGGTATTCCTACTCACTCGGTGAAACACAGCGCAGGCGCTATTTCACGTCGGTTTTCTGTGAGGCCGTCGTATCTCTCCGGTAGGTATAAAAAATAGTCACTGTCCCCTGGTAGTACTGCACCTTAGAAATACTAGACCGCTATGGCTGATTTTAGCCTTGAAATATTTTCAAGAAATTAACTCCAGGGAAAGTTTAAAAGGCGAGCAGAGCTTATAAGTACATTACAAACCTATGGAGGTTCTAACTTGTAATTTTTATAAAAAATTACGTAAACCACATATTACTTCCTCTATGATTATCGCTTCGCATACAATCCAACCCCTACGAGAAAGAGCGTGATGATGCATAAATATAATAATTTATAACCGCCCCTATATATAACGAGACAACCCCAGGATACGCTCCTAATCTTGTGAAGTACGGATTTAGGGGAGGCACGTATGGTGTAGAAAATTAATTATGTATTTGTATTCTTAAGTGTAAGTTAATATTTTAGGACAATCCGGCAGTTTAATAATTATAGATTGTTTTAATGTGAAGAGTCGGAATATATTGGGTTATACTAAAGAAACTGAGTTTTGGTGTTCAAATTTGACACTTATTTAAAAAATAAAATAAAGGGATAATAAAAGTTTAATAGTAGAATTAAATGACAAAGCAACGTATAACACCGTGTAACCCTCGAATTCAATCAAAATAACAAGTTTAAATGCAGTTTCTTTTGAAATTAATAAATAATTAATCTAATTCAGAGTCCAGAAATTTGATGTAAAATTTCGGTACTTCGGGATGAGATTGAATGGCACTTTCCGTATTTCCCCATCTTCACCTAAATGGTTATTATTTTTACAATGATTGAAAATAAATTGGAGTGGCATAACTCGAGAATGATTCAGCGTTAGTAGATTTAGTTGTTATGATAAACGTTTATTAATAAATTGTTAATGTCTAAAAAACACATCCCATAATTATTCTTAAGAGTTGTTGTGAGTGTTAAATGGTGTACTACCTAAAGTTTATTTGTAGACGAACAAATAACTAAAGTTTTAACCAATAAATACTATTAAGTTTCTTTAAAAACGGTATCAAAAACCTTTAGGGATCCGGTATATATTTTAACATGTCATGATACAAACATATCTATATTATAATCACAATTCAAGTGACGTAGTTCAATGATCTACTAACTGATTATTCAAAACATACTTTTTAAAATGAAACTAACCCTTTCCACCCTCCCATTACTGCAACTCCTGTACACCAGGATCCACAGCAATTAACTACGAACACACTGGGACTCGGAAAATCCCAGGAAAAATTAAACAGTCTTGGAACCTGCTACTAAATTAATCAGAAGAAACCAGAGGAGTTGGAAATATAATGAGTCCACATCCCTGCTTAGCAAAGCGGGTAACAGAAATTGAAAACCTCCTTTTATGATGTCCGTTAAAAAGAGAATAGAAGACAAACGCATATTATGTAACAAATTTGAAGGTTAAAATAATAGCTGTTATATTCAACTCAATCCGTTTTGTAATTCATTGAGTGTTTTCATATAAATTTCAAGCCATGGAAACTGCCCGGTTTTTATGTATATCTGTTAACAAAGTTTTCCTCTCTACCGAAATTAAATTTCGTTTGTAATCAGTTTAAATACACTTGAGTGTTATTTAACTTTACGTAATACGGTCCAACTCACGCAACGGATAAACGTCGAACGATAATTTTATCCCGCAGATTTAATTTTACCGAATTTTAGGGCCAATTTTGTAAGTTTTTCTAAATTTAAATTCTTTATTTTTCTTCAACCCAGGAAAAAATCCTTCAAAATTACACAATATCAAGGAAATTTCAACTTTGAAACTTCTGAATGATTCAGATTCATATAGTAAAATACTTTTAATTCTTATCATGCACTTAATTTTTTTTTTATTTATAATGTAACATTTTTTGTTACATTTTCATTTTTTATATAATTTACAAGCAATATTAACTCGGAAGGCAGTGAAGAGACGAATCACCATTACGATTTACTGCCGTACGATTTACCAGAAAATATTTGAAGGAATAAGGAAGATGATTTACAGTATATTTAACGAATCGATGCCTCCAAGGGGAGGCTTATGGCTGGCACAGGAATGCGTTTGTGGTGTGGTAACAGGGGCTAAACGACGCAATACCACCCAAACAAACTTACCCTTGTGTATTTTACAATTTTGTTGTATTTTCTTGAAAAGGCGTTTATACTTGTCTTAGAATTTAGTGAGATATTAATTTGCAAAATCCTTTTAGTTCTTCTTGAAACTAATTGTATTAAATCAAATAAAATCAATTTACTATGTCTTTACTTTACTTTCCTGATTAATTTTTACGTATCTTTATATACATTACCTCTGCATATTCATGATAGATATATTTAATACAACATATCAAAATGGCCCATTTGTTTATTGTTCCTCATGGATGACGCGTTCGTGACCCCCTCAACCTCCTCGAATTGTAAACTTTCGTAATATCAGGGCTGACACGATATGATTAGTATCTGCGTCATTACATGAACCGCTCAGTGCAGTACTGCCTGCTTTGCGTGTACACGGCTTTTCAAGATATTACATAGTTATCGTTTAAGATGTAAATCTATTTTTCAAATGCTTACTGGTGAATAGGGGTTATAATATTGCAGTGAAAAACCGAATCTGCTTATTATATAAAAGTTCTGTTGTGTTGTGACAACCCTAACGGAGGTTGTATAGAGCTGGCAGGAGGCTCGCGGGGTGCGGAGAGTGTTGCGCGCGCAGTTTCGGTGCCGCAAGTGTCGAGTCGCGGCAGAGACCGGCGCGTGGCAGTCCGGCCGCCCCCGCAGCTCGCACCGGTCCCGGCGCTGCCGGGCTCCCGCTCGGATGCCGCTGCCGGCCGCCGCCTGCGATGGTCCATGCCGGGCCGGCCGCGCGCGCGCCCTCTCGCGCGATGTTCGCCGCCGCTGAGAGCAAACCGCGTCGTGCCGTCTCGCCGCTCGGTATACCAAAGTCTCCGTCGTTTCACTCGGGACTAGATCTTGTTGCGAATCAATCGGCTACCAAGCGCTCAGAGAGCGTATCGGACGTCGCGCGCGCTTTTCGTTTCGCGTTGCTCGCCGGCTCCGGCATGGAAGGCCAGGGCCTGCCGCAGAAGGCGCCGTCACCGCCTGACGCGCGCAGCCCGCCACCCCCCACCGCAACCGCCGTTTCGCCTGAGCGCTCGCCGCC
The DNA here is from genome assembly GCA_003709505.1 of Hyphantria cunea. Lineage (NCBI taxonomy): Eukaryota > Metazoa > Arthropoda > Insecta > Lepidoptera > Erebidae > Hyphantria > Hyphantria cunea. Next base: position 393,515 of record PKRV01000155.1, read on the forward strand.
GATACCTAATGCCGACAAGGAAAGTTTGATGGTACAACTACCACCACTCAAAGGTGCGTCGGCATTATCAACAAATGTCTATGATTAGTACATACTTCGTTGAATCACACCTATGCACTCTATAAAGCTTCCACAAACACCAATTTACCACTGTTTAGTGTTTACAAATACATGGTCTATCTGACAATTATCCTCTCAGTGATCAATACGCATAAACGAAGATAACTAAATCAGAAAATTGGAAAATATTTTTTCTATGAACTACACCATACCATGTACATGCTGAACGGTATGTTCAGTCGATAATTAAATGTCACCCACGCAATTGTCATTCTTGAAAGCCCACATCATAGTAGTCCCCTAAATAACGAGGGTCAAATGTTGAAACTAATCAAAATCATATTCTAAATCGTATAAGTGAAATGGCAAAAACGCCGCAGAAATATATCGACCCACCGACGGCCAGCGGCCAGCCCCTGTTTCTATATATGCCATGGGAATGCGACGTCCTTGCGCCCTGCACTACATTTCCAATAAAATTACTCAACAGTCGTTTAATGCTAGTCGTGTTAAGAATATAGGTAACTGGTTGCCTGTTCCTTTGAAACGGCCTTTTTCATATAAGTATGAAACTTTGCTAATGAGTGAAAATTAGCACATCGAGGTCGGTCGCCTGCTAGCGTTGTTTAGACATCGACATACTATAGAAGAAGCCATCACAAAACGAAAACCCGTTTGTAAACTATAAAGACAATAACTTATTAGACTAACGTTCAAAACAAAACCGGCTTTTAATAATATTAGGGTACAGTTGAGAAGATTATAGTATAAGGAACTTAAACCAACAAGAAAAGAATTATTTAAAAAAACCCGAATACGTATATTTTTTTATTTGGTTTTGTTTTTTAATTTTGATGTACCCAGTGTCACGGCTAAGACGAATCTATTGACACCTCTCACATAAAAATACGACAAGCGTTTAAGCCTGTAGTCTGTGGTCTGCCAAACAAATTTACATACATACATACACACAACATAACCCTCCTTCTATTAAGTTTCCTTAATAAGTTTTTCCAAACGGAGATAGCGAATATTCTATAGATACTGGAGGTTTATCAGGGGTGCCGGCTTACTCCGTTTAAGAGCCATATTTCAAACCCTCTAGGCTACCGTGACTAAACATTTTTTTTAATTTCAAACAAATGTTTACAATTCGTGCTTTACTACTTTCTTAGTTATTTCAATAAAAATTCTAAATATCAACTTTTAACAATCTAAGTGTCTTTCCATTTTATGCATACTTTGTACACTTCTTATCGAAACCAAGATTTAAAAAAAAATTCACTTCTATTTCTCTGTGTGGAATATTTTAGTTGTTTTCGTGACGGCACGTTTTCGGACATAACTCACCGAACCCCTTGTAGAGGCTGTCTGGAAAGGGTGACAAATTTATTACGAAAGGAAAAGAGACTATTAGATTTCGAGTAAAACTGTATTTTTACTTAAACTTATGGCCTTTTTGTATTTGAATTGGGTAATAAATATTTCCTCACTTTACGTATCCGTAAACAAATCATGCTTATGTGTTGTTTATTGTATTCTAGTCGAGATTTGACCTTTATTCTCTTACTTTGGCTTTTTTTTTTACCTTTCTGCACTCTTCCTCCTTAATATGTCCATAAATAGTCGATAAATTTTCGTAGAAAGAGGTACAAAGCTTTTGCTTCACGTAATTTTAAATAAGATATTTCGTCAGTAAATCAGCTTTTAAAACGGCTTTAATCATTTCGCTTTTTACTACACGTTATAATTGTTGTTATCATTAAGATCGTTTACTTAAAAATTTCTGAGCATATGAGGAACTGTCACACACTCATAACGGATGCGATTTCTGTGTTATTCTGATTATTTGACTGCCTCGGTGGTGCAGTGGTAGAGTATGTAACCTCAAGTACAGCAGGCTTAAGATCTCGGGTTTGATTGAAAGGTTTGTATGATCTGCAAATATTTGTATCGGAGTGTTTTCCATGTAATTATGTATGTTTTACAAAAAAGTATACATATATCAGTTGTCTAGTACCCTATAAGACAAACTCTGCTTAGCTTGGAACTTGATGGCGTTTTGTGTTAGAGGTCCGATTTATTTTTAATTTTTTTAGACATAATAAATCATAGACAAAACTCATTTTAGTTTAGTTTAAAGTGGTTTCGAACAACAGGATTATTGCACCACTGAAACCTGCCTATCTTTCTGGTAGCGCTCATCTTTACATAACAATTATTTTCATGGGCATTAAATCGAACCCTTATTAAAGGTATATGTTTCGATCAGGTTGCAATGACCGTGGTTGACATAGTATAAAATTAAGTCGCTGCCGCTGTCTATTCGCTTAGATCTTTTAAACTATTTAACGGATTTTAATGTAGTTTTCAGCATTAGATAGAGTGATTCAAGAGGAAGGTTTATATTTGTCATACGTGCATGTTATAATAGAGGAAATCCGAGAATTTCAAATACTTTCGCGCGAAGCCGGACCGGGTCGCTAGTAACTTACTATTATGTATCATAATTTCTGGAAATTGCTTTTTTTTTGTCTACAGATGCACCGCCCGCAGAACGCGAGCAACTTTTTGTACAGAAACTACGACAATGTTGTCTGTTATTTGACTTTGCGGACGAACCACTGTCCGATCTCAAATGGAAGGAGGTCAAGCGAGCCGCCTTACTGGAGATGGTGGAGTACGTCACGTCACAGCGGGGAGTCATCACAGAGCCCATATACCCTGAAGCAGTCAGTATGGTGAGTAACTTGTTATGTAACCGTATGAAGGTCACGCTTCGGCATGCATGGGCCGTCTAGACCGGAGTGATACAACGGCCTCGCAGAAAACCGATGTGAAAAAGCGCCTGCGCCGTGTTTAACCGAGTGAGTGAGGATGTCGGAGCCCAACCCCTCCCCCCATTACCCAAATGACTCTGGTTTTGCGCGTAATCGCCAAAACCATCAGGCGATACGTCTGCCCGTTTGCCCCCTATTCCATAAAAAAATGTTGCCATAGTATTGACATTCGTCTGCACGTATGAGATAGCTCCACGTAGACAGCAGGGTCTCATAGTAAATTGGTGATTACTGCAACAGGGAGAGGAGGGGGGGATTGCTAAATCTCATGGACAGATACAGGTACTCGTTTCCCGTGAATTGTGACTTTTAATCAGATTAGCCAACTGTTCATGAAGTTATTCATTAGATTATGCCTTAAAATCAATCTTAAACTTAGCACACAAAGTCACTTCTCAACAATAGTATAACAACAATAACAACTCAACAATAGTATAAGTTAGGTTATTAGCTTTCAAGCTATGGTTCTTATTAAGTTTATAATTTGCATAAAAGAGGTGGGCAATAATGTAAAATTACAACAACAAAAAACTGACTTCAAGATCTGAACCAAATTGAAATGGGACTAGACAGGAAGCGCCAAGTTTAAAATTTTAAATAAAACATCTAAATCAATTCACCCAGTCGAAAGTTCTGAGGTAACAAATAAAAAAAAGATACAGTCGAGTTGAGGACCTCCTCTTTTTTTTAAGTCTGTTAAAAAACAACGAGGTTTTTAAAGACTTCGAAGACTTTCTAAAGAAGACCGGTTTAGCATGAAACATATAAACAAAATTTTGTCAATTATAATACGGATCTCATAAAAGTCTATTTCTTATCTTTTAACAGCATTTAAACAACAATTAACCTGCAATTAAACCGATAGTTATATTAATTTTGAGAATAAATTTGTTTCTTTCGACGGGTATGTAAGCGCGATATCTTCGGTGATACTTGAGGCATTTCAAGAAATATTAGCCACAGTCGGCAAATATGAAACTTGTTCGAAAACTGAAACAATCAAAGGCCTTAAAGAGTGAGTGAAAAAGCCATTCATCATCGTCATCAATAATTTACTACTACACATAGGTCTCTCCTTACTAAGACTTAAATAACTACGACAATTTAACTTTAGCTTTTTTTTTTTCTTCAACACCCCACAATGTCCCAATGCAGGGCTCTGGTTTCCTCTCAGGAGAGGGTTAAGGCTATACGTCCCTATGCTGGCCAAGTGCGGGTTGGGGACTAGCAAGACAACGTTGTGGCTACGTAATCTTCCCGTTGGATGTTTTTAAGCCGCCCAAAGGCCTCCAACTAACTTCACAACTGTTATCCTATGATTACAACCGGGACCAACTGCTTAACGTGACCTCCGAATCACGAAGACGCTCATGGTAACATGCCACCAGCGGTCTATCATCTAAGTACTGACCGTGCTGTCGTTGTTTAACCTCGGTGATTCTTTCTAATCACCGAGTGCAACTGGGCTATGAGGGCAACTTTAGTCACAGCGACCAAAGTTTGTTATCTGTATTTATTATATCACTTTTGTATTAATTGTAAACTTTTAATGGTTTTTATATAATGTCAAAGACAATATTTACTTATTTATAAACAAACTCACGTTTAACTTTTTTATATCACAAACTATTTGAACAACATTTACCGAAATACTGCCATATACAATTCTGCTATCGTGCGCTATTATGTTGTTAAGATTAATTAGTAATAAAATACTATTATATATGAGATTCTACAATAATTTAAGAAGCATGGCAGCTCACGAAAATTTTTAGATATGATTTTGAAGTTGGTCTTACATTTTAATTGGCATTATTCTACGTTGGGTACTAATACTTTGTTATGTCCGACTAATTAAGGACAGGACAACATCATCGCAACGAGAAGGAAACTGAAATAAATTCTATACTAACCCGCCTGATCAGCGTGCGACAGGCCTATGTCTAGAAACATTTCTCATCCTATTTGCATCCTTACGAGATTTAATAGAGGAATGTACTATTCACGTGCGACCTCATTTTTGCATGTGAACCGTGGGAGAGCCACGCTTCGGCATGAATGGGCCGGCTCGACCGGAGTGATGCCACGGCCTCACTGAAAACCGGTGTGAAACAGCGCTTATGCTTTGTTTCATCGAGTGAGCGAGGATACCGAAAGCCCATACCCCAATCCCTCCCCCTTTCCCCCTTCCCACCCCCTAAAGGCCGGCAACGCACTTGTGACACCTCTGGTATTACGGGTGTCCATGGGTGGCGGTAATCGTTTACCATCAGGCGGATACGTCTGCTCGTTTGTCCCTTTTGCCATAAAAAAATCCTTGAGGCATAATGTTATCATAGAATTTTGAAATCCAGTATCCCACAGTTTTAAATATGTAAATCGGACACGATTAGTATTTTTAAATTGATACATTCTGCATAGTTTTAGGATTATTGGCCAAAAATTCTTACGTATTTTTTCAAGCTTTAAAAAATTCGAAGTGTAGGTGTGGGTGGAAGGTTCGTTTTTGCGGATTCTCCACGCGTCGCTGAACAGAAAACAACTTTGCTTACAATTTCACGAAACATAGATTGTTTGGGAAAACCAGAGAATGTACTAGCTGCTACCAAAATAGGTGCTTACCATTGGAATCTTTAGTTAACTTTCTTTTTAGAGGCTTAAACTTTTTTAAGAGTTTCATGTTTAATCAACTGCTTATTTTTTAATATTTTTTTTTATGAATTTGTCACAAATAGAATTTTTTTTATAAACAAGTAACAAAGAGTTTGATAACTTCTTAATGTTTAGTTTGTGACGATATTTGAAAAGAAATGTTTTTATTTAACTTCTGATTAAGCTTTAGTGTTTAAGTTTAGTTATACTTAAATGGGCGTTTAACTTAATCACTCCAATCTTTATGATATTCCGATCACGGTGCAATCACCTAACTTCACGAGATTGACTTTGGAAGCATGTCAAATATTCTCGACTCCACCAACTTTCGAATTGACTTCCGAACTTGATTACATTTAAGAAGTTAGGTTTAAGAATCGTTTTTACATCATCACTGCCGGAAAATTACAGACACTCTAATTAGGGCCGATAGGGTAGACAGGATGTATTAAATATTCACATTAGTTCCATGGTTCGCAATGGATACTTTATTACTGTGCACCGGACGCTAGAAACAGATGGAGAAATTTGGATGATAATAAAGGGAATATTAAGAAACATTGAGAAATTGCTTATACTGATGGAAATTTAACATCATTAATTCAATGATCAGATCAGACCAAGCATCAATGAAAATTTTTGTAAAATTAGGGAACACACGGGACAGTTACTATTATTGTAGAAATTAACGTGGCTATCATATAATTTCAATTTCAAAATGATAAGAATATACTAACAATGAGCAAAGTAGCGATACACTAACGTGGATTGCAATCATGCGCGAACTGCCACTTTAAATGTATGCACACCATTAGACGCGCCAAGGTTAAGAACGCAGCACTATAATAACTTTATCAACAGCCACTTTATTGATACACATGCGTGGGTTTTTTAATTTACGGGATAATGGAAACTTTTGTCTGAATTCTGCTTACGATCTTCCGATTTCTACAAAACTTAACAAAGGAAAAGTTTGGAAAAATAACCTTTTTTGTCGCTGAATATCGTCTATTGGCCTCGTGATTCCTTGTAGTCGTAAATACCTTTGAAATTTACGTGGAAAACTCACATTTTGCGAATAACAAGTTAAATTTACTTTTATTTTATGTAAAATCAAGTAATATAGTATTTTTATTAATAAAATATTAATATAGTATTTATTATAACAGCTGAAACTATTGTTAGAGTAAGTCAATTATTTATTTTCCATTTACTCCATATCTACTCAACCAATCAATTTGAAGTTAGAATTCACGTGGTTAGATTTAGAATCCTGGGAGGGTTTTCAACGGTCGACAACGCACTTACGACTGTCGACGTGCAAGTGTCCATGGTCGTTGGCATCCAAATCCAGAAAATAATGTTTACTTCAATAATTATAGTCAAAATAAAATATCTGACTACAATGTCGAATTGGAACTGAATTCCCCATCCTTTAATTTTTGATTTCATTGACATTTCTGTCACAATACAACACAAAAGACTGTCGTATGAAATATAACATTATTTGTATGACGGACCGTATGTTCGCATTCAACAAAAATCTAAAACTGTGTTTTAATAATTATAAATCACCCGTAAACTTTCTCTTTTGTCCACAGTTTGCGATAAATTTATTTCGCACACTACCACCGTCATCAAATCCTAATGGCGCGGAGTTTGATCCTGAGGAAGATGAGCCGACGCTGGAAGCAGCCTGGCCACACTTACAGTTGGTATATGAACTGTTCTTAAGGCTTTTGGAGTCTCCGGACTTCCAACCCAACATCGCCAAGAAATATATTGATCAGAAGTTTGTTTTACAGGTAAGTTAATATCATGTCGATCTTACTGCAATATAAATTTGTAAATTCGAAATTTTTATTCCTTGAAACGATATGATTTGATACAGACTTGTAAGGGTATTGCTGATTCATCATTCATTCCGTGGTTGTCGAATAAACTAACTCATGGAACAAATTAGTCAGGATAATATCACTGTCAAAAGATGGAAACCTTAAAACTATATCCTATACGAACCCTTCCGGCCAGTGTGGTAAAGTAGGCCAAAACCTCTTTGTATGTGGAGTCATCCTTCCTCATATACAGGCCAGTACAGACCAGTACGATACCACTCACAGTGCTCTGTCTATCTTAGCTATTCTTACGTTGCCTTCCGCGGATGAGGATTACGGAGCCTAAACCCGACGTTTCCTCCTAATTTTACGGTGAAGAAAAGAATAGTGATTCTTCAGATGCCTTGAGCGGCGGTAATGATTTAACATCTGATGAAAAGCTGTCACCCCGTGAAAAAAGAAATCTTTGGCTTGCCCACAAAAAACACAAATACCTCATTTTGTAGCACAAAATGACTGTTGAATAGTAACTCAGTGCATAAAAAGGTATTGTAACCTCGATTTTAATGAGCACATTTACTAACTACACTAGCAGCCTCAACCAGCATCACCTGCCTTAAATCTCTAAATATTTTTATTTATCTTCATTTTATACACAACAGTTCAAAAGATAATTTACAAAGTATGTAAGTATAACAATCAGGCGATCTTATCGATCACGGTGATTCCTTTCAGACGACCACAACACGGATATTAGGTCTTTAAAAATATTGAGTATTTTACATACTGGTAACACATTATAATAAAAATATCAGTAAAGATCCATATGCAAATTAGAAATATACCTTAGAAAAGATGCAAATGTTCCGCGTCGAATCTCTACTTGTACAATAATAATACGGACAATATTTTGTTTTCACCACGTGACTTAGTGTAGATATGATGTCATTTTTAATATTTCCATACATTTGTTAGTTTTCTATCATCGTCTGAGAAAAAGTTTTCGAATTACAATGCGCCTGGGGTAGCGTTATTAATCTCTCCGTAATAGAGACAAAACTTCATTAGAATATACAGAAACTTATCTCATTACATTACAGTTCCAAAACTGGTATTAATTAAATTTTCCCTCGTTTCCATATTATAGCTAAAGCACAAATGTCTTTGTAAGACCGAGTTAGTCATAGATGTCTTGATTAAAACGTCCCCTACAGAAAGGGAGCATGTTGCTTGGTTGTACTTTTACAATGGTCGCCGTCAGGAGGGAGGTCTATTGTTGTAATAATGTGTTCTGTTGATTTTATGCAGATTCATATTCTTCTTTGTAATTCTGAGTGATGAATGAATGAATAAATGGCTAATTAATATTTGAATAAATGTAAATGTATTAAACCGTTCAGTGTTCTGATAGTTCTTTACATTAGTAGAAATTTTAGATTTTGCTCATGATGCACTCCGAAACTATCCTACCATTTTTTCCTTTTTTTGATATGTGTTTTGCACAAGTGTCTAAGATACGATGGTTTACATTATATTTAAACCAATATGAGACAAAAATGANGAAAATGATTAAAAAGGGACAGGTAAAGTGGTACAGGTCAGCTAGTACCATAATATGTATATGCGAAGTTTTAGGTAGTGCGATTGCCGATTACTTAAGTAAATTATATCCTGGAATTTACGGGTAATGTTCCTTAAAGCAAGTATTTTCGGATATTTTTTTGTAAATGAGCGATAGCCTGAGGTTAGATATTAATTTTCATACCAAGATATTATCTTAAATGTCCTTCTAGTAATATAGAGAAGATTTAAAAATCGATATACATTGCAATGTGAGTTTAAAACATTGACACAAAACGTGTCATATTTTATAGGCGTCCTTTTGATTTCAAAACCAAGCAGGTCCCATACTTAATCAAACTGCTGATGGCCCATTCATACCGAATCGTGGCTCTCCCATCATCGTAATATTGTTTATTCTGGAAAGGAATCCTTGCCACGAACTTGACCAAGTCTCGAAGTTTTCACACGGATCCCTTACTTTTTTGCAAATGTCATATAGACTATGTTACTCGGGGATGATTTAACTTTCTAATGGTGAAAGAATTTTTCAAGTTTTCGGTTCAGTACTTTCGGAGCTTGTTCCAATGCAAACCAACAAACAATCAAATCTTTCCTGTTTCTAATATTATTTGTATGGATAGATTAATACTGTAAGAAAAATGAGTGAAACGAAACCCTACTGTTGAGAAAACTTTCCAAAAGATTGAAGGACAACTTGAAATTAGGACAGCCAGTATCGTTCAAGATAAACTAACGATTCTAACGATATATACTAGATACTCAACTAGATATACTAGATGATAAGCGCCCTTGGCCAGGATGCTAGTGTTTCATTCCGATTCGTTTTCTACAATCACTAATGCTCGTTTCTCATGTCATTATTTTGACCACGTGACTTAGCTCCGTGACGACGTCATTCCCATAAATTTTTCAGTTTTCTTGTTGTAGAATGTCAACTTGGCTAGGGGGCAGGTATTCACAAGTTAGATAAGAAAATCACACACGTTTTGTACAAGTATATGTAGTTGATGATTACTTGTGATTAAATACACACATGTGCTCATATAACACAAATAAAATATTGCTATAGTGGGGTAAGTCCGCCAATATTTATCACACGCTACTACTACATTTCCATATGTGCATTATCTTATGCATCCTATAGGTATATTATTATTTACACGCAAAACTACTCCACACCTGTTTTGAACATGTTAAAGTTATTCATATATATGGTCATCGGTGTTTGTATGAATGTTGTATAGTTTTTATCTGAGTAATATAAGTGTTTCCCATCATTCAATATATAATTTACATATGTATTTGTGTACGCACGCAAAAAATAGTAAAAAAACATTTTACGTTTGAAAATTTTAACGAGTTTTTGATATCAGTCGTTTTGAGGTTGTGCATGCTAATAACTTGTAACCTGCGATTAAAATTACATTGCTGTACTTAGAGCCTGTCCAGATAAGGCGTTATACGAGCGTTTTACACGCATTTCCGCGCTGGGAGGGATTCCAGTCAGTCCACTTGGCCGTTTCATTTTCTATTGCGTCCAGGTACCGCGTTTCTACGTTGGGAGACATCCAGTCGGAAACAAGGATTGTATTGTGGCTTGTATACCTTCTATGGAAAAACGTAAACGAAGCTTCACATAAAATCTCGACATATTATTCATAGTTCCTGCGTTTTATAACTTTATTGGAATAATTTTATGATTCCATGTTCCATATGGCTACTCTTTTTTCAACTCGTTAATATAAAGTTCCGTATCGAAGTTATCACACTCCATTTCAAATCAAATACGTAAACTCGCAACGGACTCGCGCGTTGTACTGGACGCGGACGCAGCAATGGCGTCCGAGTATCTCGACACGCGCGGCGGTCGCGCATTAAACGGGCGAGTCGAGAGTCCCGCTTATTGCATGCGTTTTACATGCGAGTGAGGAAACGCGTAGGCATCTAGACTGGATATCATATATGTAGCTCTAGTATCTCGGGTACGCTCGAGTTCAATCGCGCGTAGAACACCTCATCTGGACATGCTCTTGCACTCACATTACCGTAATAGACTTTAAGCGCCTACTGCTGGATGTAGGCTTCTCCTAAGTAAGGAGGTTTTGTTTCAAGGTTCCCTTAGCAACGATGTTGTCCAGCGAAGTTTGCTACCTTAAACGCCTCTAACGACACACACGGAATGAATAGGGGTAGTGTCATGTGACACTCAGTATTCTTAATCTATCACCACACAGATGTCAGTTTGTAAACTCTTATATACAAAAAATATGTACTCGTTTATTGATTTTGATATTAATTCTCAAGGAACTAAGATTATCATTTATTGTAATTGCTTCATGGGGGCGTTGCCGATTGTTCCACGCCGATGATATTTCGATAAACGATTGTAACAACTAGTTATTTCAATTTGTGCACATCAGTTAAACTAATAAGATTTACTTGGTAATTATTTGAATAATTTTAACAATGCACTCTAGAATCATACAAATAAATCTTAGTTTATATTTGTTCTACAGAGAAAGAAATTAAAAATTATCAATTTTTTTTTTAAACCCGGCCTGCGCGATGCAAATATGTACTAAAGTAAATAAATATACATACGTAATCTAATTCCCAAACCCAACTATTAGTATAAAGATTATTTTACAAGAAGTAAATAAACAAAGTCTAGCAAAACAGTAGCAAATATCACAAATCACAGTTTCTTCGCCGTCATCCATTAAGGACTTTCATTGTTCCTCTCAGCCATTAACAACATTATCACATTCATTTTAAAATATCCATCGTTATCTTCTGACGTCATTATCATATCATCATCACGTTTAAACATAAAATCACACGAATCGACTGCAATACAAATCTCAAGGTGATAAAACATCTAATAAAATATTCAAGCGCGCTTCCCCGTGAGTACCTCTTAATATTCCTAAGCACATAATTGACCAGCGGCTACAAACGTAACTGAACGCCAAATATGACCTTAACCTGTTATCATTTAATGGAAGCAACTGGCGGCGCCTCGAACTTGCTAACTAAATATTGATTATTCAACCGCGTGTGTATTCCTGAACGAAACCTAGGCAACGTGGCAAATCGCAATCACTATATCACAAACTTATAGCGGATGACATATCTATGCGTGTATTCATAAAGATTAACAATGGTTAAATTGATGTAATAATATTATGTTTAACATTTGCTGAACAAAGTAAATAACTGTCACGGAACTTAATTGATATAAATTATTTTAAAAGACTAACCAGTACTCGGCCAGCGTGGGGAGGTAAGGCCTTAACTGAGAGTAGACCCGAGCCTAGTAGTGGGACATTATGGGTTGTTAATAATGTCAAAGATTTATTTTGTGTGTGTGAGCAGAAAACTACTGCAGGGCAAGTGCCGTAGCCCGTAATGTAATGAAGACTTTTGGTTAAAAAATATCAGTGGTTCTACGTCCACAACATCACTTATAGTCACTTACATATACTACAATTTGAAGAATATTGTATTATACACTAAGCATTCTTCGTATCTTCGCGAGCCTTATTTCAGTTATTGCTGTATTCATGAAGACTATAGCGCGAACTTTAGTTCTAACTTTAAATTATAAATTTTGAAAGCTTTTATTTACTTGCTATAAAAAACTAGCCATTGCCCGCGGGTAAACCTGCGAATAGGTCAGTTATCGCGGTAAGGACTAGCCTAAGTCCGTATTTAAAAAAAAAATATCTCTATGCCAAATTTCATTATGATATGGGCAGAGGTTTAGCCGTGTAAACGTAACGGATGGAGTTACTTTCGAATATATAATATTAATGTAGATTAAAAAGTCGGATACAAACTTAGACATACCTATAAAGATTCTCAAAAGTATTTCGCATATTAATAATTTCCTGTGCATATAATATATTACATACAAAAATATTATTTTACTTCGAAAACTGTTTTAAAATTTAGAAAAATCTCGATAAGCAACTGGCATGTTCTTCTTTATTTAAAATCATATACACATTTTACATTCTCTGCCAACTGTAAGAAAGTTTGTCGGAGAGATTCTCGCTTAAAGATACATAATACAGTGTATTGAAATAAAAATTGGTTTTATGTGAAATTAATGCGTCAAAAACATTAGTTGACCATGTTTACAAGACAATAAAAAAAGAAAAAGGAAATATTTCCCATTAGTTAGTGACATAACGAGAGGTCATATTTGTAAAGTTCATTTTTAAAGTGCTTTTTCGAATGTACTTGTTTCATTAGATCTGAAGGCAATTCATTTAACAAAAATAGTACTGCATATCTACTTGTTCGTTTACCAAAGTAGTTAGTGTGTGTAATGTATAACTGAGATGTAAAAATAATAGCTTAGGATATTCCAAATGTTTTCGAAGATTCGTGAATTAGGTATTCTAGTTTTCTGCAGTCAATAATATGATATTGTTTGTAGGATAGTTTTAAAGCTCTAATGGTTGAAATTGTTGTTATATTTCCAAAAAGAAAATATGTAATCTTTATCATGGGTACTAGACTTTGTTTTTAGACGTTTCTTTATGGGTACTAGACAACTGATATTAATACACATATACTTTTTTTTGTAAACACATACATATTATACATAGAAAACACCCAAACTCCGAAACAAATATTTGCAGATCATAGAAACATTTGGTCCGACTCAAGAATCGAACCCGAGACCTCTAGCACAGCAGTCGCATACGCAACTACTGCGCCACAGAGGCAGTCAAAGTATAATCGTGATATATACTATATAGATACGCGAATCACTAAGAACGCTTATAAGCTCTTAACAAACAGTCAATAAAGCATATAGTCACTTTCTTACCAAGTCCGTATAGAGAAAAATGTTAGGCTAAGCAAAGTTAGTACGCAATAATAATGCAATCTAACAACAACATTATTTGTTACAGTTACTAGAATTATTCGACTCTGAAGACCCCAGGGAGCGTGACTTCTTGAAAACCACGCTGCATAGGATATACGGCAAGTTCCTCGTGCTACGCGCGTACATAAGGAAACAGATCAATAATGTTTTTTATAGGTGAGTTGGATAGATACACGAAGCATACGTACGTCATAAGCATACAGGCTTTGTACAAACAAATTGTGATAATGGGTGACCGATTTGGTAACGTTGACAGTACATATTGTAGGCGCAGAAATTAGTTTCAAAGTTGAGTTTTCAGTTCAGTTGAGTCTCGTGTATTCAGAATAAATTTTTAAATATTTCACACCTCTATATTCGTCGATTACTGACTGTTTAATATCTTATCTTATCTTTTTATTATATTCTGGAAGCAGAATACTAAAGATTTAACATCTGATTATATTTTCCTAGAGGTTTATTGCAGTTCTATTAGTGTTGAAGGTCCTCATAACCCCATTTTTCGAAGTTTTCGATGGATGAACCGCATACATAACACCGAATAGAAGGTTCCATTGATTGATCTAATTAGCACTGCTAACTGCTGTTAATGGTCATATGTTGTAATATATACCAGATAACGGGTAGAAGAAGACACCAAATAAACTTCTCTAATTTCTTCTGCCGACGACATACAAAGTAAATTTGGCAACAGATTATATTAACAATAGTGAATCGGCAAACATACAGTTACTTAAAATATTCTTAAGTTTTACTCCCGAATGAATACTGCACTAAGTTTTGTACAATGTAACATATAATGCAATCTAAACTTTTGGCACATAGAATCCCATAAAACCTTGCACTCTAAAGAAAACTCATTGAAATAAATATTCGCGTGAATATGTTTTTTTAAATAAACGTATTCCATGTAGTAAAATTGAACCAGTTTTCGTTCAATTTGGTTCTAAGTCTAGCTTACCAATTCTAATGTAAAAATACGTTTCCTAATTAATTTTAGAATGTGAAATAAGATGACTATTGAATCATCATCATCTCCCTGCCCTTTTCCTAATTTTATTTGTAATCGGTGCAATGAATTATTCTTCGTCCATTCTTCTCAATCACTCGTTAGTTCCCTGGTAACTCCCTTCCTGGCCATATCCTCTGTCAAGCAGTCCGTCGGTTTTTTCATTGGTCGTCATCTCCTCTTATATCCGTCGACGTCAATACTAAAACTTTCTTCACTACATTTTGCTCTTCTCTACGCATCACATGTCTTTACCAGGATAACCTGCTGCTTCTCAACTTTTCATCCGCTGGTGCTTCTTTCAGACTTTCTCTAAAGTAGTGATTCCTTATCCATTCTAGCCAACATGGAGACTACTTGATGAACCAATGATGATTATTTTTAAGAGTTTTCACGTGATATATTATTGTTTAGGTTTATTTACGAAACGGAACATCATAATGGCATCGCGGAACTGCTGGAGATCCTCGGGTCTATAATAAACGGATTCGCGTTGCCACTCAAAGAGGAACACAAACTGTTCTTATTGAGGGTAAGTATATTCAAATGTTTCTTTAATATTTAGTACAACTGTGTGTTCTGTTTGTTTTAAGGTCGAGATTGGTCCTGAGTTTATTTAATTATTAATAACAAATCCGTTCCGTTTGTCACGAGAAAAACACAGATTCCTATATTCTTATTCTATTTCTATAAATAACTATTAATTGTCAAATGTTATTGCTCTACGTGCCAAATCGAATATTGTAATCGATATAAAAAAAACTCAGCTATATATACTTACTCACCCATTTTTCTTCATTAGTAAATTTCTAAAATAATTCAATATTTTTGTTTGAAAGCTTCGTCTAAAAATAGTTTTGCGGTCAATGTTGAATTAAATACGTATTTATATTTACACAGCATCAATAAATATGAATGTTATATATACTGTAAACATTCAATAACCACATGAAATTGGAATGCATTTTACAAATGTCTTAATTTATACCCGCTGGCAAAGCTGTATTGTTGGCAGAAATATTACTGCATTTACTGGATATTTGTATTAAATGTTACAATATGAGTTATTGAAGGCTAAAACTGTGAAATGTTTATGTGTATATGAGACGGTAAACTAATTCTATAGTATTATTAATATACGGAAGAAATTTTCTTTGTTGAAGGAAGCTTTCCTCGTAGCTTTCAACTTCTATAAGTTACATTGTTCAACAGATTTTATTGTTTTAATAATAATAATAATACTGTTCGTCTAGGCAAAATAATTTAAAGGAATAAAGGTTCTTTGTCCGACATTATAGAGTGCGATTCACATCGTTTAGCATCTCGCTTCAAACTTCTTTGGTGTATTTCTTGAAAGCAAATGGCAAATCCTGTGCCGCTGACATAAAAAGAAGAATGATTATTATAAGATTTATACTGTTTATTAAGTGTATGTTGCATAATTTTTTTAGTACAGTGTTAAAAGAATTTTAATTCTGCTTTTAAACTTGTTACAAATGCATTAACAAAACGCATTCCTTACTTTTCTAAGCATATAGTATGATTAAAGTCTTATTAAGTAAAAGCTGTTGGACGACGGGAAATGTGACTTCGTTTAGAACTAGCTACTGAGTTAGTTCGACCCGTAAAGGTAGCGACTTATTTGGACCTTCGTACTAACAATTCAGAGAGCCTAGAACTTATGTGGCAATCGTGTCGATGCTCACACTAGGCTCTCTTCACTATCAATGCTTCGCCACTCGCAACCAAAAGAGCCAGTGAATGTGAAAAAAACTCACACAAAATCTTCAGATTGAAGCCAGGCCTGCTATATAAATAAGCCTTGCTATATTTTATTTTAATTCATAGTATTGTAAAACCACGGTTATTCTAGTCATAGTTTCATATGTGACGTCACTTTTTACAGGTTTTACTTCCATTACACAAGGCCAAGTCATTATCAGTATACCATCCACAATTGGCCTACTGCGTGGTACAGTTCTTGGAAAAGGACTCCTCGCTAACACAACCTGTAGTTAGGTAAGTTAATTTTCGTCTTATATATATTGCGGTTACTTATGAAGGATGGACGGAGAATACAGCTGTTTATTTTAATGTTCATTTGATAGTTATTTTCACGTTACGATAATTTATAATTTGAAAAAAAATCATGTTTAATTATAATTGTTGACTTTTTGTTTACCAAAATATTAAAGTTATAATTTTTTTTTTATTTTATGACAGAATTTTATGGGGTTTAAAAGATGCCATGTTACCCGAGTTTTTTTTCGTCCTTATTAGTATTCTCAGACCTAATCCAGTTAGGAAAAATCAAACTCATCTGCTCGAGAAAAAACTTAACATGCAAGTGTTCCAAAACGAAATACCTAATTGCATATTGAAATGAATTCATTTTATTTCATTTCACACCTAGTTAAGTTAAAGCTGTATCTTATTAAGCACTTTTACCTTTTTACACAAAATTACATATTAGGTATAAGGACATACACATGCTGCATTATTAAATGATGCCCTTCCGTTTGTGAGCACTCTGTCAATCGTACAGTCTCTTTAGTGCGAAAAAGAACAACCAAAATCTTGTTTTTAAATGATTCTTTGACTTATGGTTTTTCTTCTGGTGACAAATATTATTTGAAAAACTAACATCAGCTGCTACTATTCCAGGGCGTTACTGAAATATTGGCCGAAGACACATTCGCCTAAAGAGGTCATGTTTTTGAACGAAATGGAGGAGATATTAGACGTGATCGAACCGGCCGAGTTCCAGAAGATCATGGACCCGTTGTTCAAACAGCTCGCAAAATGTGTATCCAGTCCGCATTTCCAGGTTTGAGATTAATCTACTATTACCTTTCCACGATAATATTTTCCTATTCATCAAGAGCCCTAATTAGTCCACAGTTCTACGTAGGACCCTAGAGGACTAATAGGGAGTCTTTAAAAAATTTCTTCTCATTAGAAAGGAGTTTTGGCATACTAAAGAATTTTCGAAGTATAATCTTTTTAATAAACACATTCCGTTATTAACTATTAGATTAAACTTATTAAGAAAGGAATCAGAATACTATTTCGTTTTTAATTTTGATGACGTTTTAATTTAAATTTATCAGAGAATAGAAAAATAATAAATAGGTCAGTGTTAATTTCAGTGTTTTATTACCATTTATGTTAAATGAATCAAATGAATTGTCGTCAGATCCAGTGAATCAATAGATATCATAATGCCGATTAAAATATTCAAACATGTTTCATTTAATTCATCCAGGTCGCGGAACGAGCCTTGTATTACTGGAACAACGAGTACATAATGTCGTTAATATCTGACAACGCGTCTCACATCTTACCTATAATGTTCCCGTCCCTATACCGCAACACCAAGAGCCACTGGAACAAGACCATCCACGGACTAGTGTACAACGCGTTGAAGCTTTTCATGGAAATGAATCAGAAACTGTTCGATGAATGCACGCAACAATATAAACAGGAAAAACAGAAGTGAGTAAAGAGTTTTCTAAAGTAATAGAAGAATCATTTTAGTTTTTTATTTAAGCTCTGCTAAGTTTGGAACTGGATGGCGTTGTATTACAGATGTCTTCTTGAAGGTCGTATCGATTCGGAAATATCGTAGGTGGCAGTTTAAAGTTTTTAGTTATTGTGTGTCAGCGTGTTTTTAAGATACATTTTTTAAATGTAACAGCTTAGTTCAGAGACCGATTTTTAACATATGGAAACCCCCACGGGCCTTCACCTTTTCCTTCCCGGGGTTTGCGGCGGTAGTTTAGAGGGCCTGGTGTGAGTTAGTTCAACACGCTCTCGTCGCTGACGGGGTTTGGCGTAACAAGTAGTGAAGATGCCAAAACCGTGTGGGCAAAATCGGATTTTAAAAAAATTGGCATTAGGCTCCCACAATGTATTCATAGAGGATTTTTTTTTTTTTTATATATTAAGCTGCCAAAATGACTCTGCCCTGCCTGATGGAAAGCATGAGCAGAATCCAAGAGTGGTGGTCACCATCCTCAATGCGAAAAAGAACAATGCAGCATGGTGACCCACACTATGGCGGCCTGGGAGAAAAGGGGATGGTGAGGAGGATAGGGGCGTTAGATTGGGGTATGGGCCTCCGGTATCCTCACTCACTCGATGAAACACAGCGTAAGCGCTGTTTCACACCGGTTTTCTGTGAGGCCGTGGTATCACTCCGGTCGAGCCGGCCCATTCATGCCGAAGNTAATGTTTTTTATAGGTGAGTTGGATAGATACACGAAGCATACGTACGTCATAAGCATACAGGCTTTGTACAAACAAATTGTGATAATGGGTGACCGATTTGGTAACGTTGACAGTACATATTGTAGGCGCAGAAATTAGTTTCAAAGTTGAGTTTTCATGTCTCGTGTATTCAGAATATTTTTTTAAATATTTCACACCTCTATATTCGTCGATTACTGACTGTTTAATATCTTATTATATGTTTAATATCTTATTTTATTATATTCTGGAAGCAGAATACTAAAAAATTAACATCTGATTATATTTTGCTAGAGGTTTATTGCAGTTCTATTAGTGTTGAAGGTCCTCATAACCCCATTTTTCGAAGTTTTTGATGGATGAACCGCATACATAACACCGAATAGAAGGTTCCATTGATTGATCTAATTAGCACTGCTAACTTCTGTTAATGGTCATATGTTGTTATATATACCAGAAAACGGGTAGAAGAAGACACCAAATAAACTTCTCTAATTTCTTCTGCCGACGACATACAAAGTAAATTTGGCAACAGATTATATTAACAATAGTGAATCGGCAAACATACAGTTACTTAAAATATTCTTAAGTTTTACTCCCGAATGAATACTGTACTAAGTTTTGTAAACTATAATGCAATCTAAACTTTTGGCACATAGAATCCCATAAATATGAAGGAAACCTTGCACTCTAAAGAAAACTCATTGAAATAAATATTCGCGTGAATATGTTTTTTTAAATAAACGTATTCCATGTAGTAAAATTTAACCAGTTTTCGTTCAATTTGGTTCTAAGTCTAGCTTACCAATTCTAATGTAAAAATACGTTTCCTAATTAATTTTAGAATGTGAAATAAGATGACTATTGAATCATCATCATCTCCCTGCCCTTTTCCTATTTTTTTTGTAATCGGTGCAATGAATTATTCTTCGACCATTCTTCTCAATCACTCGTTAGTTCACTGGTAACTCCCTTCCTGGCCATATCCTCTGTCAAGCAGTCCGTCGATTTTTTCATTGGTCGTCATCTCCTCTTATATCCGTCGACGTCAATACTAAAACTTTCTTCACTACATTTTGCTCTTCTCTACGCATCACATGTCTGTATCAGGATAACCTGTTGCTTCTCAACTTTTCATCCGCTGATGCTTCTTTCAGACTTCCTCTAATGTAGTGATTCCTTATCCATTCTAGCCAACATAGTAACTACTTGATGAACTAATGATGATTATTTTTAAGAGTTTTAACGTGATATAATATTGCTTAGGTTTATTTACGAAACGGAACATCATAATGGCATCGCGGAACTGCTGGAGATTCTCGGGTCTATAATAAACGGATTCGCGTTGCCACTCAAAGAGGAACACAAACTGTTCTTATTGAGGGTAAGTATATTCAAATGTTTCTTTAATATTTAGTACAACTGTGTTCTGTTTGTTGTAAGGTCGAGATTGGTCCTGAGTTTATTTATTTATTAATAACAAATCCGTTCCGTTTGTCACGAGAAAACACAGATTTCTAAAATAATTCAATATTTTTGTTTGAAAGCTTCGTCTTAAAATAGTTTTGCGGTCAATGTTGAATTAAATACGAATTTATATTTACACAGCATCAATAAATATGAATGTTATATATACTGTGAACATTCAATAACCACATGAAATTGGAACGCATTTTACAAATGTCTTTATTTATACCCGACTGGCAAAGCTGTTTTGTTGGCATAAATATTACTGCATTTACTGAATATTTGTATTAAATGTTACAATATGAGTTATTGAAGGCTAAAACTGTGAAATGTTTATGTGTATATGAGACGGTAAACTAATACTATAGTATTATTAATATACGGAAGAAATTTTCTTTGTTGAAGGAAGCTTTCCTCGCAGCTTTCCACTTCTATAAGTTACATTGTTCAACAGATTTTATTGTGTTAATAGGAAAAAAATTAAGAAGAAGAATTCGACTGTAAATACATAATACTGTTCGTCTAGTCAAAATAATTTAAAGGAATAAAGGTTCTTTGTCCGACATTATAGAGTGCGGTTCTCATCGTTTAGCATATCGCTCCAAACTTCTTTGGTGGTTTCTTGAAAGCAAATGGCAAATCCTGTGCCGCTCACTTAAAAATAAGAATGATTATAAGATTTATACTGTTTTTTTAAGTGTATGTTGTATAATTTTTTTAGAACAGTGTTAAAAGAATTTTAATTCTGCTCATAAAGTTGTTACAAATGCAATACAAAACGCATTCCCCACTTTTCTAAGCATATAGTATGATTAAAGTCTTATTAAGTAAAAGCTGTTGGACGACGGGAAATGTGACTTCGTTTAGAACTAGCTACTGAGTTAGTTCGACACGTAAAGGTAGCGACTTATTTGGACCTTCGTACTAACAATTCAGAGAGCCTAGAGCTTATGTGGCAATCGTGTCGATGCTCACACTAGGCTCTCTTCACTATCAATGCTTCGCCACTCGCAACCAAAAGAGCCAGTGAATGTGAAAAAAACTCACACAAAATCTTCAGATTGAAGCCAGGCCTGCTATATAAATAAGCCTTGCTATATTTTATTTTAATTCATAGTATTGTAAAACCACGGTTATTCTAGTCATAGTTTCATATGTGACGTCACTTTTTACAGGTTTTACTTCCATTACACAAGGCCAAGTCATTATCAGTATACCATCCACAATTGGCCTACTGCGTGGTACAGTTCTTGGAAAAGGACTCCTCGCTAACACAACCTGTAGTTAGGTAAGTTAATTTTCGTCTTATATATATTGCGGTTACTTATGAAGGATGGACGGAGAATACACTGTTTATTTTAATGTTCATTTGATAGTTATTTTAACGTTACGATAATTTATAATTTGAAAAAAAATCATGTTTAATTATAATTGTTGACTTCTTGTTTACCAAAATATTAAAGTTATAATTTTTTTTTATTTTATGACAGAATTTTATGGAGTTTAAAAGATGCCATATTACCCGAGTTTTTTTTCGTCCTTATTAGTATTCTCAGACCTAATCCAGTTAGGAAAAATCAAACTCATCTGCTCGAGAAAAAAGTTAACATGCAAGTGTTCCAAAACGAAATACCTAATTGCATATTGAAATGAATTCATTTTATTTCATTTCACACCTAGTTAAGTTAAAGCTGTATCTTATTAAGCACTTTTACCTTTTTACACAAAATTACATATTAGGTATAAGGACATACACATGCTGCATTATTAAATGATGCCCTTCCGTTTGTGAGCACTCTGTCAATCGTACAGTCTCTTTAGTGCGAAAAAGAACAACCAAAATCTTGTTTTTAAATGATTCTTTGACTTATGGTTTTTCTTCTGGTGACAAATATTATTTGAAAAACTAACATCAGCTGCTACTATTCCAGGGCGTTACTGAAATATTGGCCGAAGACACATTCGCCTAAAGAGGTCATGTTTTTGAACGAAATGGAGGAGATATTAGACGTGATCGAACCGGCCGAGTTCCAGAAGATCATGGACCCGTTGTTCAAACAGCTCGCAAAATGTGTATCCAGTCCGCATTTCCAGGTTTGAGATTAATCTACTATTACCTTTCCACGATAATATTTTCCTATTCATCAAGAGCCCTAATTAGTCCACAGTTCTACGTAGGACCCTAGAGGACTAATAGGGAGTCTTTAAAAAATTTCTTCTCATTAGAAAGGAGTTTTGGCATACTAAAGAATTTTCGAAGTATAATCTTTTTAATAAACACATTCCGTTATTAACTATTAGATTAATTTTATTAAGAAAGGAATCAGAATTCTATTTCGTTTTTNTCGAACACAAGCGCGCCGACGCGTACCTGGCCACCCCTCCCGACGTCAACCAGTGCTAGCGGGACCTGCCCTCGCCGGGATCTTACTATACTGGTGGGACTATAGACTGACTGGACACGAACCACTGGCCTTAACCAGCTCACAAAATACAAGTATTCACCATGAGACATATTTCACAGAGACAGTTCCAGTGACATGTAACCAGAACCAAACAGTCTTCTGTTTGACCACTTTGAAGTATTATGTCACAAACAGCATACAGGTATCGAACAAATTTTCGATTTTTGTGCCTACAGAACCAGTCTCCGATATCGATTCCACCAAAAACTTTTAAACATGACTTACCTTATAGCGAATTTCAAATGGTCGATGGCCTCATAGCTATTCAATAAATGTAAACTACTGCGAGTTATACGAATAATCGTGTTACTATAGTGTGGGACTTATAACTTGGTTGTCACTACGAGTGTGCGAGCGAGAGGACGCTATACGAGGGACACGAGTGACGCATTGTGGTCATATTGAATAGTTAGTACACATATATTATTAAATCAGTAGTGTTATTTTGTTGATGTTTTATATCCACTATGGTCGACAATCGTATACGAATTACGTGATCACCGGCCAATCGAAAGCTGGTTGCTTTAACACGCTGTTCCCTGATTGGTCGGATATCACGGCTCTATAAATCGCTACTTCAATGTACTCGGGGCACTGCTGTTGAAATAATTGTATTATATTAATAAATTCTATTCGTAACGTTGTCGACCTATATTTTACGGAAGCAAGTTAAGAGAGTGACTGAGATACTATTTTCTTTCTGTATTCCTTCACAGATACTTTCAAAATGGCTTACTTGTATGTAAATGAGTTATAGTTACTTGCATATTGATGTTGTATGATACCGTAAATAACCGTGATTCTGATTGTATTCATTGCCTATTTGTTAATTAACCAAACTGCTGAAGAACAAAGATCGACATTTCTTTCTAGCTGTCACTATTGAAAAATAAATTAATCAATAATTTGAAGTCCTAAATTTCAAATAGCGGAATTTATCGAGTTAGAAAGGGATGAATGTTTTACCGCGACTTGTTTAAGTCGCGGTAAAACATTCGCAGTTTATAAATGTCCAAGTTTAAATGCGTGGACTCGCTTGTACATCTTTTTCGCTAGAGTGTTGAAAGCCTCACGCGATCTGAATGTTTTATTTCCAAAATGCATCACAAAGCGCCTTGCATTCGTGAATTATTGTTTACTTTGAGCCGTCTACCGCTGCTGGGCACAGTATATTTAGCTCCGCTTCAGCAAACCACTTCTGTCATCCTTTCTGTCAATTTAACAATATAAAGCGGTTGTTTGATAAATCAATTTATCGATTAATTATTTGGTTAACCAATTCAACGATTAATTTCTTCGTTAATAAATTTATCGGTTTATTAATCTGGTTGGTAATCAATTTAATGATTGGTAAAGTTGACCTACTGGTTAATTAGGTGGTTAAATCACAACATTTTGAAAGTAATAAAAGAGGTTTTGCAAAATCGTTTGTTTCAAGAAAATATTATGTAAGGTTGTATAAATATTATGTTGTGGTATATTAAAAAGAAAGTGCACTGCAGTTAACGGCATCTTTTTATTTTATTTTTTTATATTAAGTAACAGGTAACACCATTCCACTACAGTACCACCTACAAAGTGTTTTTGAAACATTTTAGCCCATTGTAATAATTTAATTTAGATTGTAATCATGTTGATTTAAAAGCCATAATGTTTTAGGTAGCGAAGATGTCATCAATTGTTATTGAATCGATCGATAAGAGAGACCAAGTTTGACAATTACAATTGATGATAGCTTTTATTAAATGCTGTTCAGAGAGAATGTGTTGTGTGTGTTTGAATATCGTCCATGACCACAATCCTAGCTCTCTCTCTGAACAGTTTAAATAATTTATTTATTGTTTATGAAAACCAAATACATGAACACATGTTTTTATTGATATCTATTTGTTTGACATAAACTTTGTTATGTCTATCCTTGTACATATATAAACGAGTGTAGACTTATCATAATTATATTACGAAAATTTATATCTACCCATGAAAAATTAAATCTATCTCTTAATTTTTACAGTTTTTGTTACTTTTGTCCACTTTTAATCTCTTGTTTGCTACAAATAAGACTTAGGGCCAGTCACACTAATTCCTGATAATGTTTTAGATAGTTATCTGCTATATAACAGATAAATATATGTATACCTGTGTATAGGACTCTATACTAGACTTGTGAAACAGAAATCTATTGTTATTTAACAGAAAAGTTGACATTAGTTTAACTTGGACTTTTCAGCAAGCGATGAACTAACCTATAGTTTATGTCAAACTAGAGTATCTGTATATTTTATAGTCGATTTTTTTAGGATGACATTACGCGGTCTAATTTTTATATTTATCTCGGCAATAAACTGGGAAACGGACCGCTGTGAATGTACCTCAATGGGCGAAGATTATTTACGTGCACAATACTAACAACAATGCATTTCATTTAATCATTACTAAAATAATGTAAATTATTTTCTGTCTCGCCTGTTTCTCGGAGACATATTCAGGTTATGTTACCATATTTCTGTAAATTATTTTGACATCGCGCCACAGTTTTTGAAAACCGAAGATCACACCACAAAATATAATTGCAAACTTTATCAGTTACATAATTAAATTAAATAAAGAATAAATAAAATCAAATCAAGTACATATTCGAAACTTGCACTGTTATAAGATAGCAGCAATTTTAAATTTTCGAAAGAGTTTTAAATTATTTTATCAAGAAGTCGACGATATTTTCTGGATTTTATTATTTTCAGGAGATAGTTAATCTTGTTACTTCTTACAACAAATTAAAACTAGAAAACTTTTCGGTCTTTTAGCCTTCTATGTAAACGTATTGTTTCTACTACAATATTTTTGTACTGACGTAAACTGAATATGTCATCGCCATTCGACTATTAGTTAGTTTATTTATAGAGAATATGCCTATCTGCCTTTAAAACTTTATTCTTACAAACTTGGGGCACCGACGGTGATGTATTTCATTATTTTTTAAGTTCTATTATTTCTTGTGTATAGAGTGCCAAAGGTGTTTGCGTTGAAGTCATTTCAAACAGTCTTTTATCTTGTATGTATGTATAAAATGTATTAGAAAGAGCTTGGGGAAGTGTGAAGCACCTATATATATGTAGTTATTTATTTTTTTATTACGATTTTAAGTCCCTTATTACATGGGTTGTACTCAAGTAAACTAGTTACTTAAGCTGGCTTCCGAACCGTTTAGATTGATTAGGAAAATAATTTCAATTAAAAGTTAAGATTAAATTTCAATTTTGGAATGCTAATGTGCATTAGCGTGTATCGACTCGAAGGACCATCACTGGTTTAGTTGCGTATCACCCATGTGAGAAGAGTGTTACTTCTGCAATGCATGACGACTGAAAGGAAATTATCAATTGAAGTTTTGTTAAGGTATTTGATACTATCCACTGATGTGCAAAAACCATGAAAACAATCCAGAGTTGTCAATGAAAATAGCTGCTTATAAACTCTTATCCACGTATTACTGAATGTCTTTCATTTTTTTTTTGCATATTATATGGATTGGATTTTAACGCTCCACTAAAAATCGTGTTCTAGTACTTATAAAGAAAAGTTGATGGGTATCAAATACTGTTAGAACGAAAAAATCTTTTTTTTTTATACACCAGCAAGTGACTGTGCTAGACTATAATATAGACAATTCTAATCGTAAGATGTAAACTCTATTGTAATATTAATATGAAATATTTTACAATAAGCTTCTGGTAAGCAAATAAGTGCAATGTTTTGATATACTTATAAAATTAAAGGTCTCTTACAGTTACTTGCTACATCTGTGTCTGTCTGTCTGTTAGTGTGACGCATGAACGACAAACGTCCTCACATATTAGATAATTATTTGCAAAACGCTGTTCAACAAATTGATAAATTTTGTATAAATATTTATAACGATAATGTAACTGTTGAAAACAAATATTGTAACAGATAACATATTATACGGTGCTTATGATTATCGTTATAATACAAAGTTGTGCATATAATGTTAGTTTTATTTATCAGTGCCAACCATCGCCATTGATAGTCTCCTGCTAGACATAGGGCTCACTTTAGAAAGGAGCTTTTGACTTCCTATGTAACACAGGTGAGACGGGTTCGTGCAGGTTTTCAAGTTTTTCTTCTCTTTGAAGGGTTATAAGGCAGGTTATAGGAGCCGACGTGTTCAATAGGCGTGGTGAAAAAATCCACTAATCTCGTGCCTCTCACGACCTTTGGGTACATTAAAAAATTGGTTGTCTGTAAAGTCGGTTTACTGATGACAGTTGAACGTGACAACGTCTTAAGAAAATACTGATGGAATGGTAGCATTTTTCAAAAGAAAATTTTAATTTCATTTGTTTAATAGATTTGTATGTATATAAAGAAGGAGGTAATTGGAAATCACAATGAAATTGATCAAGTTAGATTTATTTGTACGCTTAAATACAATTATACCGATGCTATTTATTTTAATGATGAAAGCACGAATATTCGACAATATATCACTGAATATATAATTAATATCGAAAGAATCATTACCTTTATCGCTGTAATTATCGTTGCTATAAACAATTGACACCACATTCACTTTTCACTCCACTTGATACTCGATCAAAACATGTAAATGTACTACCCGTGCGCGATAAGTTGAGACCTGAGTGCGGTGACGTCACGACAAAAAAATGCGGTGCCACCTGTACACTGTGGGCGTCATAGGGTAGGTGCGCGGGTATGAGGGGAGGGGTGACGAATTCCACGCGGGTCTCAAGTTATCGCGCACGAGTAGTACTATAGTATAGCAGCTGTCCACGCAGACGCATCGCTCACTCAAGTAGGAGAGAGACGGATGTCGAACGCTGCCGAACGCAAAGGCCGATTGTGCCTCTTTGTCGCTGTTTGCTTTACATGGAACGCCTCAGAGCGAGGTAACGACGCATGTGTCATGTTTTTTCGTGCGTGCAGCCGGCTCTATCGAATTATAAGACGTCACGTCAATATGAATCTAGACAAATCTTTTTATTTTACATTAATTTACCGTGTTAAGCATCACAAATCAAATAACCTTACCTTAAATAAACAATCCTTTGTCTAAAACACGCAACACTTGAGTCACAATACAAAACGAACGGTCACTTGCGCGCAGCCAAAATTCACGCTGCTTAAAAGCTACCTTTCTGCTTAGACCGTGATAGAAAAGTCCCGTATCTTCCAAAACGTAGCCCAACTTAATACTCTGCGGGCTTTCTTTAATTTTTTCGATATCGCTTTTCTTTTTCGAGAAATCGAGGATTTATAACAGACAAATATAGATTATTCGTCTTATTCTAGTTGTCACTAAGTCAATCTGCTTGTTCCAATTCAATCTACCATCCATACACAACAGCAAGTATTTAGAACGTACTACCCGTGTAAGTTCCTGACATGGACTTGTCTTGGTTAGAGCAGTTGTGTGATCTTATAGAAAAGATATCTGGCAAATGTTACAAAGTGAGTTTTATTAAGTTCAATGTTAGGTTTTTGCTAACCACTTTTTAACTTTGGCAAGAGAGTGCTCTGCTTTTGCTTTAACCATTTCCCAGTCTACTCCCCAGACAAATAGAGCAATATCATTCGTTTAAGTGAAGATAGAAGTGTTGGGTACTAGTATAATACATAGGTCGTTCACATAAATCTGGAACAGAGTACGGCCCTGTATACTGCCTTGCGGGACGCCATAACATACCGCACCCTCATCACTAGCATGGTCACCTACTCGTACACAAAGTTTTCTATTTACAAGATAGTCCTCGAGAGCTTCTCTTGTAGAATGGGAACAGAGATCGTGTCAAAAATTTTGGAGAGGTCAAGAAATGCATAGGCACTGTTTTTTGTTATCTAGATGTTTTACTACTGAATTAGTTAAGTTCAATATTGCATACTCAGCGGACATTTCCTGGCATCAGACAAGAGATTGTCTATAATTCTAGTTTATGCAATAGATCGAGAATACATTGTGATAGTACAGCTTTATTTACCAAATATAGCGAAAAAGATTTTGTAATAGGATTAAGGTTAGGAGTGTTATCTTTTTATTAAACTAATTTAGAATATTCTTAAATTACAAAATAAATTAGGAAAGGACCTCCAAATTAAAAAAATAAAATTTTCTATTTCTTATTATATTTATTACCAAGTAATAATAATCAATTTAATATTTAAATATTGCAGAAAAGACATATAGTTGCGTATATTACGGTTACGTTAATTCATACAAAATAGGAGACCCTTAGTGAAAATTAAATTAAATAAGAATTATATTTAGGAGTTATGTACGCTAGAGGAGTTTTAGTTAGGAGACTACTTGTCTGGGGGAGTTCCTTTCTAGTTAGGAGATGGTTTAAGTATAAGTTGTTGCCAACAGGCATAAGTCTCTACACGATACCTAGAGATGAATAAAGGTGACACCGAGTATAAGATTTTTAATCGAATTTTGCAAGGGAAGATTCATACTATGAGGTTCAAAAACAATAAATACTCCAAATTATTTAAGGATAATTTTATTTCTTTTATACAATATAAGTATATACCAAAACAGTTCAGAGTATCACGGCCAATATAAACATAAGGATAGACATCTGTGCTTTATGAACTTTAAAAAGTTAAAACTACGCATACACTTTATTTTAGCCTTTAATTAAAAGGGCACAACCTTCATGAATATATAGTCCAAGTTACTCGTAAACAGTTTTACATCAATTTTATACATATAATTACATGTTTTCGTACGTTACGCTTATATAGTCATAACTTAAAAGTAGGGAAACGGATCAAAGCCATTTTTTCTCTGTATTATAGAAGCATATTCTAAGAGTAAGACAACTGATATAGTTTTTGTGGATTACAAATCAATCATTAGATGTAATCATTTGCTTTGTCATTACAACAAAAGAAACAAAGATTTTATAGCAGTTGCAAGTTGAACTCTACAAACAAAACCATTTTGATTTGTCGCATAGAGGAACAAAATAGGGAGTAACCATACACGGGCAAAGTATAATTTTTAGACTGCCCAAATACACCGCTATAACACAGAATGTAATTTATTAAGTGTGCCTGAAATTCCGAATCTTATAATTGTTATGTGTGACTTCGTAGTTGCTACTAATGGCGACGTGAATCTTAAATATATATGTAAAAGTTTCCCCCCGTAAAAAATTACGGACTGTTTTATATATGACGAAAAGATGCTACGCTACCTACTCCCATCGGTTCCGCGCGCCTGTGTTGCTAGTTTGTCGCAATTATTCGTTTTGTGAAGTGTTGCATATTACGAAACTAACAAAATTTGATAACTGGCAACTCTATCATAAAGAAGAATTGAAACATTTATGTTTCAATTTTCAAGTTACGTGTAAAATTCCTTCCTGTTTCAAGTTACGTGTAAAGAAATAAACTTGTTTGTTAAATAATATTGATCTGTTCTTTACACATGAGTATCTCGACTTTATCCCGCCTCTATCATGGTTCTAATGCCTTTGTCGTTAGTTGCTGAACAACCTTTAAAGGCTGGCATTATCTAAAACATATTAAACAAAAGGTCTTTTGTTAAGCTCTTTCAAGTTGATTCGTGATCAAACATCAATCAAACATTTGTTTGATTAATGTTCGTCTTCAAAATGACTTGGTGTGATGGAAAAACGCTACTACCAAATGGAAATACTTTCATAAGTATTAAGAAATAGGTATTTTTTATTTGATTATATTTATACAAGTAAAAATTCATCTATTGATATCATTATTTCGTTCCATTTTCTTCGGATTATAAGTATTTTACATTACCTTTGCCTTAGGTAAAAGGGAGATTATGTCTTTTGAATGTATGGTACAAATCATTAGCCTTAATGAAAATTAGTGTTTGATCTGCATTCAACATCACAACAACAATATATAATCCTTACAAAGTTAGCGAGTATGCATCAAATTAACATCATTTATTCGCCTAATTTAAAGACAATCAACATTATACAATAATTTATAATTTCATAAAATAAAATTTAGTTATATCACTAGCCAATTTTATACAATCTGTATATAAAAATATAGGCCACAATACTTATAAAATCAGTATTAGGAATGCAATTAAACCAGAGACTAGATAATTAACTCGGATAATAAAGTGACATCGTATGTTTGAATACTTTAGCAAGGAGAGATCAGATGGGATATAATGATCCTTACTTTTGTCAGAATATCTTACAAATATACACTTTATATAAGATTAGATGGATGTTAACTTAACAATATTTTATACAAGTCGATAATTTTATATAATTACATTTTATAAAAAAGAAATAAAAAAATTGTTCAATGCTAAAGTTTTGAAGGGTGTCTCAATAAGAGTGCACTTTCTGAATTTAGTATAATTGTTTTTCGTGCAAATTGAAACCGATTTTAATAATAGAGCATTTTACGAAATAAGAACCCTTTATAATTGTGAACACTTTATACCAAAACCAACAACCCATAATGTCCCACTGCTGGGCTCGGGTCTCCTCTGTGATGGTAGGGGAAATTGGATTCGAGTTCCAAACCGGGTATAGGTGCATTTTTAAATGCCACTCGGTATTCAATAATACCAGGCCTGGATAGCATATGGGCTAATGCACTTACTGCAAACGGTTATAGTGTTTGATCGTGCAGTGCAGATCTCCTATGATAGAAGAGCGTTAATTCACCTAAATCTTGGGTACACAAAGGAAGATAGCGTCATCAGAACAAACCAATTGCAATGTGCTTAATGTATTTAATTGTCTATGATATTTCCATTTGATCCGCGTGAGGCTTTTATGCCAGTGGAGGAATTACGAGTCTGGCGACGGATTCCACAGGGTAGCACGGAGGAGGGGTGCTATCCCAACCCTCTCGTGAGGGTTGCTGATGGTGTTAACGAAACCACCTTGCTAGATAGCCGATTATTTACGCTACTCAGGCTAGGGCTCGAAGAGGCACCATCACACCTGTCAGGAGAGGGTTAAGGCCATACGTCCCCACGCTGGCCAAGTGCGGGTTGGGGACTGGCAAGAATACGTTGTGGCTACGTAAATCTTGCCGTTGGATGTTTATAAGCCGCCCGAAGGCCTCCAACTAAGCTTCACGACTGTTATCGTATGATAACAACCGGGACCGCCTGCTTAACGTGACTTCCGAATCACGGAGACGCTCATGGTAACATGCCACCAGCGGTCACTCATCCAGGTACTGACCGCGCCATCGTTGCTTACCCTCGATGATTGTTTCTAATCACCGAGTGCGACTGGGCTATGAGCACCTCTTTATACAAAAATTTGGAGTTTTGCTGAGACCGCTTAATTAATTTCCAGTTGAGAAAGCGCACCTCTTTTTATTTGGGGTTTTGTATAATCTCTAGTTTATGTAAATGCATTTGCATAAACTAGAGATTATACGGCCCAAGGCCGGATTAAGCTCAGGGATTGTTTCACCAGAAACAACCCCTGAGCTCAATCAGACTTTTAACGCGTCATCTATGAGATACAGCCACATAAGAGTAAATATTTATTTTTATTTTTTTATATTTCTCCTAGCCGATCACGGCCACGGCGGCCAGTCTCAACGGAGACCAGCCAAATACGCAGGAGCTATTATAGTGCACAAGTGTGGGCGCAAACACAGGTGCACTCTCTGTTCCCTCTCTCTCATAATCCGATGGGACGATTAACCGACACGACCGGGAAGAGATAAGGCGCAGGACCGAAAGGTTTACGTGCTCTCCGAGGCACGGGGGTTCAGACCATAGAGTAAATGTAATGAAAAGACTAATGGCCCCTTATCACCGCCATTTAAAGGATACTTTATCCCATACTTAATCGGAACATGTCTTCATCCAATAAAATATCA
Organism: Hyphantria cunea; assembly: GCA_003709505.1. Lineage (NCBI taxonomy): Eukaryota > Metazoa > Arthropoda > Insecta > Lepidoptera > Erebidae > Hyphantria > Hyphantria cunea. The sequence continues at coordinate 426,475 of PKRV01000155.1, forward strand.
CAATCCTATAAAATAAAGTGCACTCTTACAGCATACTTACCCTTTATTATTAGATGTTTTCGCTACTATGATACGATAAAAATAATATGAATGAATATTGTTACAAAAACAACCAGTCCGCGGTATAGACGACAAAACCTTTTACTCGTTGAACATTTTACCAAAACAATCAGTTTTCAAAATTCCTACAACAAATGTGTGAATAGATGGATGAAAATGTATAAGCAAGTCGAGGTCGTGCAGAAACAAATTACGATTACATTTTTCATTAGGTCGGTAATTAATTAAAAAGAAATATATCCATTAATTTCGTTGACTATTTACGTATTCAATTTTAAGATGCGTTTAAGTATTTTATGGAGCCCCAGTACTTTTTGTTACCCCAAAGGTAGCCCTTCCTTCAGCTACGTAAATCAGCCATACATCTTGACAACTGATTAGGGTGTCGTGAGTAAAAAAGGTGAGATGAATCGAAGTATTTAATAAGAATATAAAAATAATTTACAAGGAGCACCAGATCAATAAAATATAAACAAATGAAATGATTTAAAGTGAGTTTTAAAATGATTACAGCGTCTTATACAAGCAGCAGAGCAAAGATACATAGATCCTCCTTGTTGCAAACTTAGTGTATATACTTATTATATAAATAAAAGTTTGTGACAAAGGAGTTTTATTTACTTAAAAATAGATAAGGCTAATACTAATATCTCTAGCGACTGATAATGCCCTATACCTTTGTTATTGCCAATGATTTTGAAAACTTATTGATTTGATAACAAGTACAAAATAAGGCAGTTCTTTCGGAGTATTGAATCTTTCTCGTAACGTACCGTGATTACATCAAAAACTATAGGTCAATGACTTATGTCGTTAAGGAATTCTATCTCATCTTGGTCTTAAAGATGAGCTAAGTATTAGAATTTAGCTTGCATTTGCAAGGGAAACTAACATGTATGTTATGTACCTTACAAAACTGTTAAAGAAAAGGCTTTTAAAGAAAAATTTTTGAGTAGGGACAAAAGAAATACACAGAGTGGAACATTGTTCGAAATAGCGACAATAGCAAGGTTTTTAATAAATCTATGAAGACATGTGAACGGGGTAACCATTCATATTAAGGGCCACGGCTTTCTTCAGGGTGATATAGAACACTTCTATACAAACAACTATATTAACAATTAAACTGACGTCAATTCCCTTACATTGATCAAAAAACACCGCGACTGAAGGTCATTTATCAAATTAGTTTGGTTTCAACTCGTATACTATTTTTAAAGAACACTTATTTTAAAGTAACTTCTTTTCTAAAGGAGGGAAGTACCAGGCGTTCAGTTATAGAGAGGAGGTGGCGCGTGGGTGCGGCTCATTTCCTCCTCGTGCTAAGTTGGTGTTTGAGCTGCTGTATGGCGTCGTGTTGCTTCGCTAGTTGATCGTTGAGGCCGGCCACGTGCTCCGTGAGAACAGACATCTGTTCTTCATAGTTGTGAGACGTTGAGTGAAGCTCTTCTTCCTGTTAATGGAGATAAATATATGCCTTAAATAATGGACAGATAAGTATATTGTTCGGATAAACTTCTATTTACAAAAAAGTATGTTGACAGCCACCAAAAGTTTTTATTTTATGTATACATTCAATGTAATAAAAATATAATATAAAAAGTCACGAAAAGTTTAAATACTACAATCAGACTACATCAAACTTTTTATGAAATGTTATATTACTACGAATCTATTTACAGCTCATTTTTACATTTAAATTACATGATCATGTTTTTATTGAATAAGGACCAGGCGTATCGTCTGATGGTAAGCGGTTATGGCCGCCCGTGGACATCCGCAACACCAGAGGCGTCACAAGTGCGTTGCCGACCTTTCAAGGGTCGTGGGGGGGAGGGGTTCAGGATGGGTATTCGTGTAAAAATTAGAGCTCAATATTCATAATGCACACTTTCCTAGTAACCTACGTAACTGACAATTTAATTGTTAGTTTTCGTTTTATTTGCGTTTTAAGTCAATTTATAAAACAAATATTATATTTAAAACAATTTTCTGGTTGGTTCCCACACATTAAAATAAAACATATTTACTTCAATACAACATAGCAACAAATAAATTGTGATGAATGTCAAAATCTACACATGTTGTATGACTCACCAATCTACTGATAGTGTTATGTTTCTCGTGTAACGTGTGCTCGTCCGTCGCCTTCTCTCGCTCCATCTCTTCAAACCTAAGACGCAGCATCTCGCACTGTAACATATACACAACACAATGAGTGGTTTATATTATTTTTTACAACTCCTTCATTACAAATATATGCAAAAATATTAATGAAATGGATACAAAGAACTCCCAGAACACATAAAGTTTTGTTGTATGTTGGGATTAAATCTACAACACTGAACGCAGTATACAGGGGCGAAGTAACCACTTAAACCAATACGGCATCCGTAAAGCCATCTGGTCATCTGGTAAGTAAATACCACTTACGTGCGCATTAAGTGCCTCATTCCCCTAGGATTAGGGGTGGTTTAGACCTTTGATAATTTTACTTATAGTATCTCTACGGTCCAGTGGGTAGTGCAGTAAAAACATACTAAACATTGATTTGTTTATAGTAAGTTACTTATAAAATCACAACAAGAATCACAAACGTGTGTTTACATCATCTTCCTAATCTTTGTTATTTTCAATATTAATTGGGGTCGGCTTAACAGCCGACCCCAATTAATATTCAGGAAAAACCGGTTGAACTAATGTTCAACCGGTTTTTCCTGAATATCGGTTTTTTTACAGAGCGACTGGCATCGGACCTCCGCAGCCCTGAGAGTGAACTGAATTGGAAAGTTGAATTAGTTNAAAATAAAACATATTTACTTCAATACAACATAGCAACAAATAAATTGTGATGAATGTCAAAATCTACACATGTTGTATGACTCACCAATCTACTGATAGTGTTATGTTTCTCGTGTAACGTGTGCTCGTCCGTCGCCTTCTCTCGCTCCATCTCTTCAAATCTAAGACGCAGCATCTCGCACTGTAACATATACATAACACAGTGAGTGGTTTATATTATTTTTTACAACTCCTTCATTACAAATATATGCAAAACTATTAACGAAGTGGATACAAACAACTCCCAGAACACACAAAGTGTTGTTGTATGTTGGGATTATAAAATCCACAACACTGAACGCAGTATACAGGGGCGAAGTGACCACTTAAACCACTTCGGCATCCGTTAGTAAATACCACTTGCATGCGCATTAAGTGCCTCATTCCCCTAGAATTAGGGAATTAGACCTTATTAGACCCCTAGAATTAGACCTTTGATAACTTTACTTATAGTATCTCTATGGTCCGCGGGCCTATATGTCCTGCAGGATAGTTCTCCTACAGTAAAAACATACTAAACATTGATTTGTTTATAGTAAGTTACTTATAACGGCACAATAAGAAACAGACGTATGTTTACATCATCTTCCTAATCTTTGTTATTTTCGATATTAATTGGGGTCGGCTATTATTTCAACCGGTTTTTCCTGAATATCGGTTTTTTTACAGAGCGACTGGCATCGGACCTCCGCAGCCCTGAGAGTGAACTGAATTGGAAAGTTGAATTAGTTACCTGTATATTTAGCGATTGACACACACATAGTATGACAGCGGAAGAATTCTCTGTAACACCTAAAAAAAGAACTGTCAAAGGCTGGTGTACAAACCTCTTTAACATAATGTTCAGTCTTGCTTTTCAACTCTTCTTTCTCCGCCTTCAGCTCACTTATCTTATTTCTAAAGTATGTTTTCATTCTGTCTTCTCTCGCTTCCACTTCATGATTCAACAGGAATGGTACTTCGAGGCTTCCCAGTAGACCAGTGATCCTACCCTCGGAGTCCACCGAAGTTTCTCCAAAGATATTGAAGTCACCAGAGTCGTGGCCGTCGCTGCGACGCTTCTGCGACGCCGATACGTATTTAGCTACTTCTAATTTTAAACTCTCGTTTTCCATACGGAGTATTTCGAATTCCATTTTTAATTTTTGGTTTTCCTGAAATTTACGAGTACTTTATAAAAAATACTACGTCTAAGTAATTTGAATACCTTCTTAAATATTAATTAAATTGGTATATTTCCATTGATAGGTTTTATTTTAGATACGTTAACATCATCATCATCCCAACCCAAAAACGTCCACTGCCAGACATAGGTCTTTAAGCGCGGGTCGCCGCAAAGTATGAATGTATATTATTTTAAATATATTTACCTCATTAAATAAAGAATTATTTTATAAGATAAATATATATAATAGTATTTAATGCTCAACAAAGTACAGGTAGGAAGCCTAAAATTGTTTATTCGCGATGAGAAAATAGTGACGGACTAATCAAGCTACCTTTGCATTCTTGTTTCAGAAATTACTCACACTTTTTTCTATTTCTGTTAAAATAAATTAAAGGTTACCTGATCCAGTGTATGTGCTTTCATACTAAGTTGTTCCGTTACATTCAAATCGTCGACAGAACTTAATGCATCCTCACTTCCCACCTGTGCAATAAAAAAATTATAATCTAAATATAAAAAAATATAAATAAACACATACACAACTGAGCCTATAAGCCCAGTTAAATTCATGAATTATGCTTTTTGTCACCAGCAAACAAAGAATACATTTAAAAAAAACGTATAATTATCAAAGAGATTTTCGGACTAGTTAATATTTCTTTCTTTTTGTGGTGTTAGATAATAAGCTATATAGAACAACCTTTATTTCAACCATACTTGTAATTAATGGATAATAACATTCGTAAAATGTATGTTCCTCATATCAAAGGAACTTAAAACAGAATTTTAATTAACAAACATCATTATGGATACAAAAAAAAAATGAAAATATTTCTTACCAAACTACCGCCTTCTGACAAGAAATCGCCATTACAACTGGCAGCCTGGCTACTGCCAGCTAAATGGCCCTTATTTGGTGTACTCCCTAGCCTTTCTTTCTGAACTTCTTCTAATGTTAGTTGTAGTTCTTGATTTTTATTTTTCAGTTTAGCTATCTCGCATTTATATTTACTATCACATTCGCTTATGTGTTTCTGGTAATCTTCCAGAGTTGCCCTGAGTTGGGACACCTCAAATACTTTGTCGGATAACTAAAAAACAATTGAAATTTTTAACATTGTATATCTTTTAAACCGCAACTACAGCAAAGCCAAAAGGAAGGGTAATAGTTTTGGCAGTTTATGCAGTTTGCAATACTGACATTATCGATTGTGTTGAGGTTTCAATAAATTCACACAACAATAATATTCCACAAAAAAAAAACACTGACACACTAAATATTATAAGACAATACATTGGTAAACTTGTATAATAAGCAACTCATCAGAGTCTTTAATAGGCCACTTATGGACATAGGCCCTCATTAGAAAGGTTTTAGCCTACTATACCATGCTTGCCAGACTGTTTGATAAAAAGTTTCAAGTTTTCATGCTCTTTGCAGTAATGTCCTGCATGGTTTTTTAGTCATCTTTCGGCACTCTCCGGATGAATAAGGGTGATGTTACTCTATAGTCTTAATCTGTGACCAGACAGGTAATTAAAAGGACAAATTATTCAACAACTTATGGTCAGAAAATGAACCTTCCAATACTTTTAAATTAAATAACCTAGATCAGTATATCTGTATGCTTATTGACATTACTTGTCATGACACACGAGCAGCTAGAGAGCTGATGTTTCAAATAGCTTATAATATAATACAGGAATACTTATGGAGCGATATAAATATATAAATAAATGAATTACCAAATTATATAGACATGCATTTTATAGTTTTTTAGTCCTCAACTATACACTACCCATTGAAGTGGATTAGGGCTTATAACTACTAAAGTATTTTTTTCGGAAATTTCGATGATATTCACAAACAATAAAAATGATAGTGTGAAATTGGCCAGGTCAGCTACTTTTTGAATATAATGGAAGGTGCAGGTCAAGTCAGACAAATCTAATGGTCACACGCTCATTCAAGAAAATGAATCTAATCTAATGTTTTAGATATATTGATTAAATACCTGTGATGCATATTGTGCATTTTCAATAATTTTCTTTTGTAGCTCCTCCTGCAACAGTCCTGAGTCCAGGGGCAAAGGATTACTGACTGCAGGTTGCTTGTCATCACCTTTGCTTTTAGATTTTTTTGTCAATTTCAACTAAAAATGAAACTTCAGGTTATTCCAAAGACACAGTTATATACAAAATAATAACTTTACACATATTAAATTTCTTAATCAATGCTTTTGAAAGTAGAACAGTTAACATTTGCTGTTATTGCGGTCATCAAGAACCTAAGTAGTATGTATTGTTTTCACAAAAAACTGGCCTAACATCCAGCCTGAGGCTGGGGAAGACCCAGACCAAGTGATTTAAAAGCTCCTTGCAGGATTGATGCCAAGAATAACCAAGACTGCAAGCAGGCGTCAAGCTACAGGTATGTGCGGTAGATAGCGATTATTAAAATACTTTAAATTAACATTGCTTTTTTTTCATTTTTCTTGCTAAGGTACTGTGTTTTAATACAGATTTATTGCACATGTATGCTAAGAACTATTTCGTTAAAACATATTTTATTTATCTCTTCAATATGATAATGCACACTTAAATGGCCAGTCAGTAATTTATTCAAATAATTAGCAAATCACTTAACTTTGAAGTGTGTTTAATAATAAACTAATTAAATATACCTATATATGTAATTGTACACTCTCAATTAGTTTATAGAAAACACAATTTGAATATTGTTCTGTTATCACTTAAGTACCTAATAAAAGATAATTGACTGCTGACAAAACAATGTACACAGATATTTGCAAGACTAGTTCTTAAAATGTGTTCGACCAGTGCGACAAACCTGCAACGCATCCAGTTCATCCTGAAGGACAGACACGCGCCGTGTCAGCTGCTGGTTCCTGAACGTTAGAGAATCTATCTCCAATTCGCCTTTACGTAACGACTTCTCCTTATCTTTCAACGTATCTCGCAACTCGTTAGACTTAGCCTGCTCATCTAACACCCCCTTTTTTAGCACCTTAACATGCACTCGTAACTGCAAGAACGGAAACAATGAATTCTCGAAATTGCCGACAGATTCACCGCATCACTGATGATATGATACAAACTTTAGAATACTCAGATGCCAATTTCTGGTATTTAGCCTGTATATCACCCGAAGGCAGCCCCTCCATTATCGATTTTCAGGTGTTCATAACTGTAAATTCTGATCTTTAACTGTTTATTTGTTGTGTGGATCATGAACACCCACTATCCACTTTCGTGAGAATGACGTATGGTGATACTAACTACTAATCTCTATAGTCAATGAAATGTCATGTGTCAAATTGAAATGTGGTTTGTAGTCGATTCTTCAGAATACGAGGAATTAAAATAAATAGTGTTGGTTTTTAAAGTACATTGTGAAGTAGTATCAAGTGAATTCAGAAATATTATAATAGTACCTTATATTAAGTAGTTTATTATACCAGACAGGAAACTTTCTAAGGTGTTATGCAAAAAATATATTCTAATTAAATTAAATCCTCTATGCAAAAAAACGAGGGAAATCATTTTTTAGGCTACCAACATTCTCTCTGTTGATGTGTCGTGATTGTCCAATATAAAATATCAATATTTTGGAAATTTATGAAAGAAAAGCTGTAATTTCTAACAAACTAAACATATTTATAAACTACAAATTATATTTCATCTTTCAATGGTACGGTCATGGACGATAGGTACGTTGTTTGATATTTTTTTACAACATTGTATCGCAACAGGTAAAACTAAGTTAGAACAAAGTAAATTATGACTAAACTAAGCGGTATTTTGCAGGAATATGGAATCAGGCTGTTCTCATTACAACGACGTTGAAAGCGAGCATTCAAAGTGTATAATTCACGTTGATATAGATTGTTTCTATGCGCAAGTCGAGATGGTTCGAAACCCAGAATTGCGGTCGGTTCCGCTCGGCATACAACAGAAAAACATTGTCGTAACAAGCAACTACGAAGCCAGGAAGTACGGGGTGCAGAAGTGTATGCTCGTCACCGATGCATTTAAAGTTTGCCCTAATTTGAAACTTGTAAATGGTGAGGATTTGCATAACTATAGAACAGCTTCTAACAAGGTTTTTGTTGTATTACAAAGTTGGAAATGTCCAGTTGAGAAATTGGGTATGGATGAGAATTTTATTGATGTCACAAATTTAGTACAAGAAAAGTTAGCTAAAGCTACAAATAATACTAATATTAGTTTAGCTGGTCAAGCATACAAGGAACCATCAATGGATTGCCCTTGTGGCTGTCACACAAGACTGAGGATATCATCACAAATAGCCAGTGAAATGAGAAAGAAAATATATGATGATTTAAGTTTTACCACTTGTGCAGGTATTGCACATAATAAGTTATTAGCAAAACTAATATGTCCCTATAATAAACCTAACAACCAAACTACTATATATCCAGAACATGGGACCAGTTTCATGTCTACTTTTCAAAGTGTTCGATCCATTCCAAGTATTGGTACTAAAACGACTGAAACATTAATATCACAACAAATTATTACTGTGAGTGACCTCCAAGAGGTCTCTGTAGATGTATTAAAAAAACATTTTAGTAGTGATATGGCTGTAAGATTGAAGAGCTTAAGTTTAGGTGAAGATAATACTCCAGTAAAACAAACTGGCAAGCCTCAGAGTATAGGTCTAGAAGACAGTTTTAAAATAGTCAGTGTGAAGAGTGAGGTAGAGGATAAATTCTCAGCATTGCTCCAGAGGCTGTTGGTTCTGGTGAGGGAGGATGGTCGCATTCCAGTTTCATTAAGAGTTACACTAAGGAAGAAAGATGCCAAAAGACTCAGTAGTCACAGAGAATCGAGGCAAAGCCAAGTTTCTCCGTCAATCTTTGTACTGAGCAATGGCACTTTGACGGTCACAGAGGCTGGTCAGCAGAAACTAATGAACATAATAATGAGATTATTTAATAAACTTATTGATCTGTCCAAACCATTCCACTTAACATTAGTGGGATTGGCATTCACAAAGTTTCAAGAGCGCATGACGGGCAGGAGTTCAATAGTAAACTATTTAATGAATGATATTTCCGTCCAATCTGTGCTTAATTTGCAAAATGAATGTGATACCTCGTCCACGTCTATGGACTACTCGGCTGCATCCCCGAGCAGTAGCACTACAACTGATCTCTCGGACGGTGAAGTCGAACCGTCGCCAAAAAAACCCAAAAAGGTTACATGGATAGCGAAAAGGCGATGTTTGTCCAAAGAGGAAGTGGCGTCTCCTAGTAAATTAAACGTTGGTGAGCTTAGATTAAACTCAAAGGAGCTAGAGAAGGTATCAGAATTAAGACTGAATTCCCGTGATCGATCACTGACACCGCGTGCGAGTCCCGCTAAAGACACTATGTCCGACACATCCGATAATATGAAAGAATGCGAGGAGAGCAACTGTGAAGACTGCCCTAGTTACGTCGACAAGGAGGTGTTCAGTGCACTTTCAGATGAAATGCAGAAAGAGCTGAAAGCCATGTGGAAGAACCCCTCTGGCTCCGGAGTGTCCAGGAGTAGTCCAAGAACCTCGAACAAACCTAAACAGAACTCAATTATGAAATATTTTGTTCCACACAAATAGTATTAGTAAGATTTTATCTTGTTAATTATTTTAAGTGATAAGTGAATGGTTTCTATTTTTTCAAATCATACAATTTTTATTCAGCTGATCAAATACATGTTTATGTTAAAAAATAAATATCTTTTATTATATTTATCTACGCACTACAGGTTAGTTAAGAAAAAACACTTATAGAATACAACTGGGCATATCATTTAATATCTATATTTTTTACAGCTTCGGTTACCATACTTGATAGTTCAGAGAATTTGTTAACACTATTTACATCGAGGCAGAGCGTGTTCGCTATATTGCCATAGGAGGTGACGTCGACGTTCAGTTGCAGCCTTATCTTGTCTCCATCAGTTGCTCCCGCATTGTCGTTACTCTGTGGTGAACTCATTTCTCGAATTTGCTTCAGTCTTCTCAAAGAGTCCTCAGTTCTTTGTACGGAGGTCAAAACATCTTCAACATACTTGTAGTATCTGAAAAACAAATGTTTCTATTAATAGTACTACTACTGATAAAGAGTATGTAAATGACATAAAACATTGTTGTTGTGATTTAATTTAAACATATGAATTTCAGACAATACTTACGAAACAGTCATGGTGTTGAACAGTATTTCGAAAATTCCTTTGATAAATTCATAGTCCAACCTCTTTGAAGCTTCCTGATTGAACTCCTTCAAAGCGTTGGATATAACATCTATGTATGTACATGGCTTAGTAGGAACACTCCGGTTAGTTTTTCTGTACAACCTGGGAATATCACTCACTTGTTTCAACTGCACGTTGAAATTATTGTAGAGTTCATTGACTATGCATTCTCGCACTTTCTCTTTTGTCCCTTCTAATGCTAGTTCTGAATATTTCAAACTTTGTGTTAGTAGGTCTTCATTCTCGATATTAATCTTAGTTTTTACATGATCCAAAAGTTGAGGTAATTTCTGCAGCAGATATCTTACGTCAACATAAATGCTAATACTGTTGTCAATCAAAGTTTTGTCCACATTAGTGGTATCAAACTTGTGTGATGATTTCTGAAATAAAAATTAAGTTGATTACATTTTTGGCTGTAAAATAACAGTGCAATTTAGTCCTAACAAAAATAATTGGATATGGTTACAAGCAACTTGTGATACCTATTACGTAATCGCTTTAATTCTCACACAAATGTTAATAGTTCATTGTTTTGTAGTCTAATAAAAATTTGGTCACTATAGATTTCCAAGCTCTGAGAGGTATAAAAAAACAGCGCTTATATATCCATCCTTGGTCACTTTTTTCTCTTTTACCGCACTTTGGAATGAGGTCTAGTGTGAGTTAATTTCATATCAACTCACATCGACCTTCAAAAGCGGGTACATGTGAAATCAACTGCCACAGGGCCGCATGCTAGCCAAATAAGCATGTTTCTTTTTCGGTGACAATAATTTATTCATATGAATAACGATTCCAAAACTTTGTTTGCTAATTGTATTATTTCCATTTCCAGTATCGTATAGCGCCAATTTAAACTGGCCACATCAACAACTAAAACAGAAAGCTAATCTAAATCTAGTAATACAAAATTCACCTCCGGTTTACACGTTCCCAAAATTTTACGAAGGATATTATTATTAGCATATTAGAGGTTTGACATATCCTATCTTAGTGTTACCATTAACAAGTGGATACAATTAGAATTCATAATCTGTTTAATAAAACACTACAATTATTTTTCATCTTTATACATGTTGATATTAAAAATATCATCTAATATTATAACGCTGAAGTTTGTTGATATGGTCAACGCGTTGATCTCACAAACTACTGGTTGAATTCGAGAAATTCTTTCAGTGTTGGATAGCTTAGTTATCTGGGAAAACTATTGGTTATATATCATCACCAAAAGGGGTTACCACGTATTTACCATGAGAGTCATGGTAAGGCACAAAGGAGCTTGTTAAATCTTAGGAATATCATAGCCTAAGCCCCTCTTCCCCTGCATTTGGAGAGATATCAAAATTCGGCAATTTGATATCTGTACAAATGCAGGCGGTGACTCTTAATTGCACGTACGTGAGGACGGTAATCGCTTACCATCAGGTGAACCATCTGCTTATCTGCCCTACAGAGAGGGCAGATAAGCTAGTATAATAATAGTAATACAAAATATATAGTATAATAATAATAGTTAAGGAAGTATAAGAACTTTAAACCACCCTGACGACCAGTCTCAGACACCTTAATCTGAGATAACCTGGACCATATTATTACATATTCTTTCCGAACCAACACCATGCCTAATCAGGCCCTATTCTGGGAGAAGATACTTCTCTCCAAGATCACAGTGTGGTGGTCTGATTGCATCTAATATGATCAGGCCACCCTCTTATCCCACCCTCTCATCCCCTATTCCAGCAATTATTTGCCCCTTTTCCTATACCAAGAAAAAAATCTTGTAAATATAAAACGAATATTACCTGTGTACTATAAGCAGTGGCCCATGTTGCGTAACGTGATAACATTTGTAGTGTAAGCTTCCAAAATTTATGAGCCAAAGCCTCTATGAAAACTCCATCCGACCAACACTCTTGAACTGCACTCCAGCATTTCTGCGTCTCTCGCAACACAAAATCATTTCCATTGTCCAGTGTTGGGCTCATTTGTAACGCCGCCTCATAACTTCCTGCAATTGTTATTGAATTTAGTGAACACAAATATTTTAAAGTTTTTAAACTGAAAAGAGAGTAGATTAAGAGGTGTGTTCCCTGAGAGAGGGGTGAGGGGGGCAGGAAATCTCAAATTAAAATGGTCGTGAGAGAATATCATCTAGGGGAATTTAGGGCATTTTCGTGCTTTCCTATTCAAATACGGCAAGCACTGTATAAGAACTGTATAAGAACAAGGTAGAGTGTAATAATGTTATTGCAAAAAAAAAAATTAAATAAAATATATTTATGAGTTACTGTTAACAACTATAGCAGAATATATACATCTTGGCATAGGCAAAGATATGAGAAGTTTATTACATACTAAGTCTATCCTCATCAGCTAATGCTAATCTTGATTATAAAAACAGCATTAAAAAAAACTATAATATGACAAATAATTAGTAATGATCTACTCCTAGCGGATTTCAGCCACAACGGCCAGTCTCATCAGAAACCAGCCGATTATGCTGCATATATTGTAAATAGAGATATTAATTACCTGCAATCTCTTGGAACCGTATCTGGAAATAGACTGGCAAATTCCACCTCCTTTGAAAACTCTTGTATTCTGATGTCTGATGTAGTAATTTTACATCTTCTGGTGTACAATAGTCTTCCAGTTTCTTAATAAACTGCATACTTTCACTATACCTCCTATAAAATATTTGTGGGTTGCCAGGAGCAAAAATAGATGCAAGGTTGACCTCTAACCTACTCTCGACCTCGCACCAAAAACAGTTTACTAAAAACCTATATTTTTTAACAAGAAAAACTAGTTTGGAATGTCTTGTTACTGTTAAGAGTAACTTTAGTTTTGTGTCCAATAGAGACAATATTCTTTCGTAAATTCCTTGCAGACCATTTCTGCTCCTTTGTAAACCTGGTTCATTTATTATTTCTTGTAAAAGTGGAGCTACCGCTTGCTTCCGAATTAGCAATTCCGTTTCCGATACACGGTCCAAGGAAGCAAGTGTTATAATCGTTTTTAGGAGGTTTTCCTCATCACAATCATTCCAAAATTGAAAGAGTAAATCATTTAGAGTTTGTATTAGTTGTTCCTCTACTTGACCAAACTGTAGTTTATGCTCTGGCTTTATTAAACTTTCACATTTTGCAATTGAAAACTTCAACTGATTGTACTGCATTGCTGCACGGTCTGCAGATGCTACTCGTTCATAGCTTTTCTTTTCAGAAATATTTTTCAGGATACCAGTTAATGTTTTAAAGCAATTAATTGTCTGACTATAATGTTTTAATAATTGTTTCTTCTTCTGTAGACTGTGTCTTTGGTTTAACCACATTGACAACTCCTTCATGGCATCTTCTAGGCACTGTTTTACATTCTAGAAAAAATGATTTAACTTTGTAGTACTCAATTTTAACTCAAAACATACATATTTATAAACTATATAGTGATGAGACTCATAAAAAGTTTTTTCATTACTGGATAGTCATAAAATTAATTAAAAGATCAACTTACAAGGACTTCATCATTTAATTGTCCTAACGGCACCTGAATTTTGGCTATGGCCTTGTCGAAACCAATGAGGGTAGCACACAAATTAACGAAATTGGCATAATCCTTGTTTATTAGCTCTATCATAGCCAGTCTCAGAACTTTTAAGTACACCCCCAAATCATCCCGCATAGTCTCCAACGATGCTACATTTTGATGCTCTGCTAGAAAGCTATCCACGGAAAAATTCGTCTGAAATCATTATTATCAATATCACAAAGATTTCTAGCGCAAATAAACTGTGGACGTAGAGTAATTTCTTGGAAATCACTGTAAATACCTTAACGAAATCATTTCGATCAAAACACAGCCCTTTTGGGGCTGGCGGCAGTGTAAACTCCATGAAATTGTTCTCCATACTAACGTGTCACTATCATTGTATTATGAAGGCACGATTATTAGGAGGAATTGTTAAAAAATGTTAAATTATATTTTTAAATTACTACTCTCTTTAGCAATCATTTTGACACTAATTTTCACTGACGTAAGCCTGACACATCACACGTCAATGTTCTTGTTCGAATACACGCCTTCCTGAGGTAAAAACAAGGATCGTTTTTTGTTTTTGCGAAAGACGGTCCCCATTTTATGTCATCCACATTTTTGTTCCATGTCCCAAACATGTAATTTATCTATAACTAGCAACTCGCCGCGGTTTCTGTTCGGATATAGTGTAGCTTATGTTTGCTCTGAAAAGATGTACAGCTTAATTTATTCCGACGTCTTTAAACAAATATCGTTATATTTTAGTCAATGTACTTAAAATTTTAACAAATTATATACGAAAACCTTCCTTAAGAATCACTCTATCTATTGGTAAAAACTGCATAAAAATCCATGCTGTAGCTTTAAGTTTAATTTGTAATATGTAATGCTATGCAAATTGTTTCAAGTTTATAGGTATGTTAATATCATTTTGGTTACCATAGTACAGGCTCTGCCTAGTTTTGGACCAGACAAACGTATCACCAGATGGTAACCGCCCATGGACATCGGCAACACCAGAGGCGTTACGAGTGCGTTGCTGGCCTTAGACACGACCATGCTAACGACCATATAGAGATAAGCTTATCAATATTATTATAAACAACAAGGTAGACATATTAAATGAAATACTATCATAGTGATAACTAAACACTTTCGTTTTATTTTTCCTACATTCTTTTGTTACCCTAAGTTTAGATGTCATATACATACTACCTAATGATTGAGTGCATTAAATAATGATTCACGTTGAAGTCTTCACTTTGTCTGATTCAGCACAGCGAAGTAGGAGTAAGACATCCTGAGTATCTAAAATATGAAGGAACTTAATAAAATAGCATGTTTGTTGTAGAAATTGGAAATTCAAGTTGAAACTGAAACATATATTGTTTATTTATTGCACATCTCAGCATTAGATTCCATTTTGAATCGTAGTTATTTTTTAATCTTGAATAACCAGGCAGAAACATTGCACCAATATCGAACTAATTGGCATTCCTACCTATTTTGAGCAGTGGATTGCAATAGACTATTGGTGTTGAATGTACCAGTGTGCACGATCATCACATCAAATGCGTAAATATGCCCTTGAATACACTGGATGCAAAACAATAAGTATAACCTCAAGAAAACTTATTATTAATCTTACAGCGACAAAAGTCTGTCTGGAGAGCCTCATGTAGAGCCCAGCGCGTAACACTAGAGGGCGGCTCATGCGCATCATGGCGAAGTACAAGTCTCGCTTAAACTTAAGGTTTTGTTCGTACCATATACACTTGTACATGACTGTATGGAGTTCTTCGCTCTGAAACAAATAAAGAAAATCACCTTTTATCAGATTTTAGTTTTTGTAAATTCAAACAAATCATTAGCGAGCGAAAATAACATATTATGTTATTGAACAAATTTGTATCGTAGCCATTAATGACTGCTTCGCTGGTGCAGTGGTAGCGTATGCGGCTGCCGAACTGATGTCTTGGGTTCGATTCACAAATGTTTGTATGATCTGCAAATATTTGTTTCGGAATTGTTTGGATGTTTTACAAATAAAGTAAATAAGTATTCTATCAGTTAACCTAACTGTAATTGTACAAGCTCTGCTTAGTTTCAAACTAGGTTGCGTCACGTATCAGAGGTAGGGTTGCGTCACGTGTAGAGTAGGGATCCGTACCTAAAAAGGAAAAACGGAACCGTTGTCCGTCTGTCTGTCAAGACGCTTTTTCTCAGAAACGCGTGGAGGTATCAAGCTGAAATTCATATCAAATACTCAGATCTAGTGTCCCTTGAAGATGTGATAAAATGAAACTTCTAAGCCAACGCAATCAAAAGATATAGCCGTTTGTGTTGCAGATTTTCGACATATGCAAGGGAATCAAAACCTACAAGGTAATTCCCGTTAACTCGGAATGAAATTTGGTGCGAAGCAACGTCTTATAGCATAGATAAAAGGAAAATTGCGAAAAACATAAATTTTTAGTTACATCATACAATACACCTTACAGGTTTGTATGGAATCCTCGGTGCGCGAGTCCGATTCGCATTTGGCCGAATTTTTTTATCCTTAATATTCTTACTAATGTTATGAATATCTTTAATATTTTCAGAATTTGACGGAATGTATATTTATCTGACTGCCTATATACCTGCCTTATAGGTATACTTACGGTAGCCGTAAGCTCGTGCCCACACCAACAACACACGAACAATTGGCTGACCATCACCGACAGGTACGTCACTATCGAGAAAAACTGAACACTGCGCCAATCCAACTAGTGGGAAAACAAAACTTGTATGATTACTCGCTGTAATAAGTAAAATATTGGGAAATAACACTAGTGTCTAATTATTTTTTTTCCAAAAAGAAAAGTGATGTGATTCAAGAGAGGACCGGAGAGACTCGCACTCTAACTCTCGAAAAAAAATCTAACAGATATTTATTTCAAATGCCATTTTTACTTAATCCTATATCTTAGAAATATTAGTTTTATTATTATTTTCTTTAGACGTTGTTGTTGATTTTAAATAAAAGTTTTAGTTAAAAAATTGCACAGACTGATAACGTTCAATTTTCTTTGTTTTGTTTTTTCAAAGCTTTGTTAGTGTCATCACCAACCACTACTAACAAATGATCACTTTTTTTGTTTACTTTAGGACTATGGAGGAACGGGATTGCATGTCCTTCCAACACAAAGGGAAGATCCTTCGATCGATCTTCTTATTGTGCGTTACTCCGTCGTTTGGGGTATAACCGGTATATTGCGCTGTAGTGTGTTTTCTTTTTGCGCTGTATGTGTGAGTCGCCACATCCCTCCTCTCGAGTCGGAACTGAATGCTTCTAGTCCCAGTGAGTCAGGGCTGAAGTCCGCTGATCCCAGTGATTCGGAATTGCACGTGGTGCGCGATGCTGCGGTGAACTCCCCAGTTAGTCTGGGTGGTTACTGCGTAGTCACTGGCTGCTGCGTAGAAGGGAGAGAGATGCTCTGCTTACATGGACCGTAGTTGCATTGTGCTGTGTCTAGGTGCTGAGGCCGTTGGGGACTTCTAGTACTCGAGACGGTGTGCAGTTTTTAGCCGGTTCGAGTCCGACATTGCCACCAGTTGCTGGCAACCCCCCTGGGTAAATTCCCTAATTTAGGAACAAAAAAAGGTGCTGATGAGGCCGTTGGGAAAACCAAGCTGGAGCATTCGCTTCCTGCGTGTGGTATCCCTATTGAGGCTGCTTGCTGGCTGAGTCTTGGTTGATGGTCATCGCTGTGGGAGTGAATACGATGGTACTGCTGAACTGCTTCCTGCTTGTGTTTTTTACTTATATACAATCAGATCATATTAAATTACTTACAACGATAATTCTCAACGCTGACATACAAATTATTCCAACGCTGCCTACAAGTTGGAACATCAAGTATGAATGGTAGGTATTCTCTACAAGATCCGTAAACCTGAAACAGTTTTGGTTACTTTTGGGAAAAGTATACTTATATGAAGCAAAAACTTTGCACCTCTTTTTACAATAAGTATGCAAATAATGTATATATATTTTATAAAAGCTAAAGTTTAAAGTTAAATACAAGAGTTAAAGTTTATTTGGAGAAGGATTGCAGAAACAAAGGCAACAAAAATGAATTATAGCCGAATTTCGAAAGCAGGTGCCACTAGGATATGTGAGAATGTAATGTCAGGGCTCTGAAGAAGTGGAGAATTGGTTGTAGTGGAACTAAGTTTGGATGAGATATTCACTACGTAAAGGTGATTTCGATATAAGTACCTCTTAGCAGTAAAAAAAAAACCGATAAATAAGCTTACTTAACTACAGCCTGATGATGTTTGACGCATTCTGCGAGCTTCTCATAATTTTTTGACTGAATTTCTTCAGCTTCACTTCGTCGTCTGTCATACACTGTAGTGATCTGGTAAAATTATATCAGATAAAATAAAATTCATTAACAACTGTGCTGGCGAAGACAGCGCAAATAAAACTTTTAATTATTCATTTGATCACTGGCGTAAGAAATTCATAGTCATAATCTATTAAATGTTTGGAAAAATACATGGTCTGTGTTTGTCCCAAAAACATATTGTTTTCTCATATAAAAAACAATAAGACTTCGACTTCGTGAGGCATTTTGTAAATGTGTATGGGTAAGTCTTTTTATCTCTACGCGTCACATGTAGATGGTGCCAGGATAACCAGCTTTTCATCTAGTGATGTTAATTTTCGGCTTCCTATGATATATTTATATATCACCTGGTCCATCCTATTTGCATTTCACACCAATCTTAAAATTCTTATTATGATTAAAGATAAATGTAAACAAATTGAAATCGTTCAACTGCTCAATGTAACCGAGCTTATCTATAGTTAACTACATATTTTATGACAAACCAATAAAGGCAAATTCAATTATATAATAGATCAAAAAATTACGCTCATAATCTTTTCCTTGATAATATCCAGCTGTGCACAGCCAAAAATAACCGCGGAGAAGGTGACGCTGTCTACTCCAAAATACATATAAGCGCTAATACAAATAGTTACTAGTTGAAAAGTATAGCCGATATAGTACTGGATAGCTTTCTCTGAGTTCACTGGCATCCTGAAAGTAATATATTTTTTTTGTAAATATCTATACTAACTGCTATTTAATCTGATCTGATTTGATATTTAATTAAAGACTCTGGCTTGAGTGAGAATTGAATTGAGTTTGTAATTCCATGCTATTCTATGTTTTACATGTCGTAAAACATAGAATAGCATGGAATGGATGGAATGGAATGGATCAAAAGAGTTACCGAAGTAATGTACTTCGGTAACTCTTTTGATCTCTTTTGTTCATTCGATAATAGTTTGGAAAAGTAAAGAAATATAGCAGGTAAAAGTCAAGAATATCATGGTAAAGTAAATCCGAACTCTGAGCCATCTGTAGCAATTTATTCATATTAAAACACTAGCTAATTGTATAAAACTTTCTATCCATATATTTTAATTACAATATAGGTACCTGTTCAACCTACCACATATCAAACGGAAAATTCCGTTCAGCATCATCAAACATTGGCTTCAGTGCCCACATTCCACAAGTCAATTGAGAACTGATCATAAAGGCTAACAGAAGTCTCTTGATGCGGAATGCCTGGAATTTTAATATCCTATTCCACAGTCAGTTGAACTTGAAAATCTTCAATTTAAGGAAGCCAGAGTACCCATTTTAAAAGGTATTGTAAATTTTTACTGTCAGTTCAATAGAATAGTGTCATGAGACTTCAAAAATTTCCAAAAATCAGGAAATTTAGGCACAGAAATGTAATTTTAACGCACACAACAACTTAACAATGAAACGATAAAGATTATTTCAATGAGAGAGTCTGGTGTGATTGAAAAATGTTTTAAATCAAAACAAATATTTTACTTGAGTACTGAGTAAAATAATAGTTTCTTTCGATGAAACGATAATTTTAGAGAGGGCATGTGATTGATTGCTTTGATTAGAAGATTAGAAAAATTTTGTTTTTTTCCAACATGGACTGTTTCGAATTGAAGAGTGTAATAGAAATAATTAAATATCAAAAATAAAAAAAAAGCACTAAAAAAGGCTAAGTAAATTACTTTTAAAATATTTTGTCTAAAGGACGTGGACTACGTTCCTAAAATATGATAACAACTTTTCGAACATTGTAATTATGTTTAGGTACTCCAGCTTTCAATTTTAATAAGAATACATACATCTCATGAACAAAAACCTTGGGTTGGAAAATGTCTTCACCCATAAGCTTCAGCAATTCCTTCAACATGTTTATATTAACCTGAAAAACAGTAACTTTAAAACAGAGACAAGCCTGCGTAAAGAGCAGATACGAAGCTTGCGACACAGACTCCAGGTCCCCCCACACTTGAATAATGTAAATGATTTGAAAAATCAGAAACAAATACTGCAAAGTTATCATAAAAACTCTGTAGGCTTTTGAGAAAATTGATTCATTTTCCGACGGTACCCATACACCAAGATATTTCATCACAAATTTGGCTCTATTTAAATAAAGATCCTCTGCCGAAACCATATCGAAAGTTTGAAGTCGAATGAACTGATATTTGGTTATATCTCAACTTTATTAAAAAGCAGTAATTATATGAAATAACCGGTTGATATTGCCCAATTTACTGAGATTTCCAAATAACACCTTAATGTATTGAATAGTGTTTAGGAGTATAGGACAATATTAAAGGTCTGACATAAAGTATGTTCTTATTGTTTTAACCTATCTAATATATTTTATATTGATGTTCATTTCCTTTTAATTTTATGAGTTTATATGATAACATGCCTTTTTTCATACACGCTCTCAGGATATCTGAAAAGGAGGTAGGAAAGATTCAAAGCAGAAAATGTTACTGTTCTGAGGGATTGGCAACACTTGGCACATTACTGACGTAGCCATATTTAATTTTTAGCAGCTGCAAATACAAAATTTTGTTATAACTTCCCGGTACATGCGATAGGAGACGCAGATGAGTTTGCGTGGGTGAGCAAATTTTTATGGAACAGGAGGCGAACGACAGATGTAAGCGATTACCGTCGCTCATAGAAATCCGCAACCAGAGTTGTCACAAGTGGGTTTCCGGTCTTTGGCGATGGGGGGAAGGGTTGGTGTATGGGCCTCCGGTTTCCTCACTCACTCGGCAAGACACAGCGCAAGCGCTGTTTCACACCGGTTTTCTGTGAGACTGTGGTATCTGACTTTCACCAGTAAATTTACCGTGGTTATTTCGATTATTTAAAAGTTAATAAGTTTACAATAACTTGCTTTTTCCAAAAATAGAATTTGTGTAAATTCGTAACTTGCTTTAAATATTGTGTGTCATTTTCTGTATTTTCGTATAATGGCTGCCTACTTCTTAACAAAACTCTATTCACATTTACCTCTCTTGGAGGGTGACTGTACTGAAGATAATTTTCATAGGGGTGTGTAATTTAGGTAATAATAGGAATGTCTAATAGGTCTAATAGGCTGTACCACAAACAATAGGTTGACAAGTTGTATTGTTAAGCTATTAACAGTAATTTTATTTCTATTATGTCCACTTATATAAAGAGTTTAATTATCGATGAAGTTTTAGTAACATGATGTTTGTTATTTTATGTTTCTTTAATTGATAATAATATAAATTAATGTTTCAATTGAAAATAAGTAACGTGTAGGTATTGCTCAAAATCTTATGCCTAAATGTGCTACGCTTCGTTTTTACTAATCTTCTTGTAACTTTCTCTCTTTCTAATTCTATACAGGCTTTTAAACGCAGTGGTGACAAGGCAATGGTGACAACGCAATGGTGTCTACTAATAGGCGACCTTAGATACTTACCAACAACTAATTGACTACACGGTTGGCCTAGTGGTTTCAGTGGTCGCTACACCGCTTCCTACTACGCCAAGTGTTGTGGGTTCAAATCCTGCATGGGACAATACTTTGTGTGATCCATAAATTATTGTTCTAAATCTGGGTGTACTTTGTGTCCGTTTCATGTATGTTTGTAAAGATCCCCGTGACACAGGAATGTATATTCCCAATGCGGGAGTTGTCTTTTTAATGAAAAAACAAAACTCTCGTGATCTAATTAAAATTCCAATTATTTGTTTCTTTTTTTTTATGAAGGAGCGAACAAAAGAACAGAACGCCTGAAATTCAGGATTAACAAACCCTTTAAATGTTCTATATTACATTTAGGCATAATCTTTGTTCTTATTGTAGCTATTGCTAATCGACAATAAATAATTACCCCTTTTTACGAAAATTATGCCGAGAAATATGGAATTTACCATAGTTAAAGTTTATACGGGAAGGAATGCAGAAACCTAAAATATAATAATAAATTATGGTCAAGTTTCCACCACTAAATGACCACAAATTTAGAAAAAAACACCATATGTTACACCTACGTTACCTTCATAAGAATTATAGAATGTGCCAATTATCCCCCATAATGGTATTGCACAAATAAGGCACTTTCAAACATTGTTTGCAATAATTACCGCTTTATGCCACCGAGTTTGTAATAATATAAGCTATGCGAATATAGTATACTTGATTATTACTGAGTATCAAGACCTTGTAGCATGTTGCCAATAAAGGATCTCTTCCTGAACGGAGCCAAAGTCTTCATGAAACCTCTTGGAGTTTGGATACCATCGGAAAATGAATCTATTATGATTAAAACCTACAGAATTTTCATAATATCGCTGCAATATTTATTTTTGATGTTACAATTCGTTTATCTGTTCCAAGTTTGGGGAGACATAGACGCTATGACGCAGGCCGCTTATTTGATTTTTACTCAAGGGTCTAGCGTCTTTAAGCTGACAGTTTTTTACTTCAACATGGGTATAGTGAAGGAAATACTGAGTATTATGGATGAAGATATTATGCAGCCCAAAAATTCTATACAAGAGAGGTGTGTATTTAATATTTTTTAATGAGATATGTGTGAGGAGGAAACTGAGAGGTGTTATGGATACTTCCAAAACCCACAAGTGCGTTGAAATACCACTTCCACACTTCCCTGGAATCTTCATTCTGGGAGAGAAGATTTTCGGGAAAAGGCTATGGTAGTTTAACTCACATTTGACACTTTGACACGTTCTTCTATGAGACCGTGGTATTACTTCGGTCAAATCGGCCCATTTGAGCTGAAATGCGGCTTTCCCAAGGTGGGCACGACTCTCCTGCCGTTAGCATGCCCTTATTAGAATGATCAATCGTCAATTTTTAGTTCAATACCCATATATATAAAATCTTATATATATAAAATTCTCGTGTCACAGTTTTCGTTGCCATACTCCTCCGAAACGGCTTGACCGATTTTGATGAATTTTTTTGTGCTTATCCGGTATCTATGAGAATCGGCCAACATCTATTTTTCATCCCCCCAAATGTTAAGGGTGGACCACCCCTAAATTTATTTTTTTATTTTTCAGACAAAATTTTTTGTTTTAATTTTTTTATGATACAGCATACAAAAATACCTACAACCCTAAATTTTCACCCCTCTACGATCAACCCTTATTTTTTAATAGCCATTTTAGTTATTTAATCATTTTTCCTCTCCGGTCGAAAACTGATCAATCGTCATTTAATTAGTTATCCCNGTATGTTTGTAAAGATCCCCGTGACACAGGAATGTATAATTCGAATACGGGAGACGTCTTTTAAAAAAAAAAGAAAAAAAAGGCAATGGATGTAAGTTTCTTCTTTATGGTGCGTTAAGACGGGTGGCACGCTTCGAAAACCCTTCACACACACAAGAGTGTAAACGAGAAGTTTGGCTTGGGTTGCGTGAGGATGTGATGACTCGTTCCCGACCCGAGTCGGTGTCGATTTTTGGAGACAGATCAAAGGAAGTGTGCGCGAGCGTTTATAGCAGGGTTGCCAAACGTGCAATTTAAATTGTATTTATACGACTTTTTTGGCTTTTTTAGGATGTACGATCGATTCATCGAAATCGTACGCAATCGATATATACGATCCTTCCAAATCTGATACCCATCATCATAACGAACTAAAAATAATTTGTCAAGTCTTACACTTGCTAATTCAATAATTAACAAGTGAAAGACTTGAACGACTTGAAAATCGTATAGGGAAATATAAATCCCCGCACAATCTGACACTCATATAAGCCAATCGATATTACACTACGTAAGTACGACGATTATAAATTTCTTTTATTTTAATTTCTTTTTTTCGTGCTCTTTGATTTGATTTGATTATTTGATTTGAGTTTTATTGTAAATACGTGTTGGTGTTTTTAGTTTCATATGGGTTTGTTTCATTTCAAAGTACGGTTGGTATCTTTTTGAGTTTAACCAGAAGAATTTACGTATGTACTTACTCTGTTTGACATTATTTTTTCTCTTCAGGGTCATGGCAGAGACATCTAGAAATAAAAAAAGCACGCCAAAAATACTTCTACATAAACAAGAGTTATCAAAATCAGAACAGCAGAAACATAGGGTGCAAAAGTATCGGTCCGATTGGGAAAGTTTAGATAAAGAATTCAATTATTTATGTTCGAGATTTTAAATCTATATCTATGGAAATGACACCATAATCGCGGTTTTATTCATCTCAGTTTTTGAATATACCTGTTTAACTTTTTGCATATGATAAAATATGAAAATTCAGTTATAAGCAATTATAAATATTTATTCATGTTCCTAAAATTATAAGGACGTTCCGCTTTAAAATCATTTGCGTAGTTTTATTGTAATTTCATTACGTTCTATTTTTTTCCTTGAAATGTTGGCAAAATATTAGGTTTTCTAGTGTAGGGTAATATACTCTAAAAACAAAGTTCGCAACACTGTTTGTAGTTTGTAACTGCCAAGTCTGGCAGGCATGTAAACATAGCATCAAGTATATGTCGCACTTAACCCACATATAACGGCCCAATCAAGAGGCTGAGTACGGAAATTCCCAGCGAAACAAACAAACAAATATTGTCAAACTCTAGTGATCTAATTAAAACTCCAATTATTTGTTTCTTTTTTTTATCAAGGAGCGAACAAAAGAACAGAACGCCTGAAATTCAGGATTAACAAACCCTTTAAATGTTCTATGTTACATTTAGGCATAATCTTTGTTCTTATTGTAACTATTGATAATCGACAATAAATAATTACCCCTTTTTACGAAAATTATGCCGAGAAATATGGATTTTACCATAGTTAAAGTTTATACGGGAAGGGCTGCAGAAACCTAAAATATTATAATAATAAATTATGGTCAAGTTTCCACCACTAAAGAACAACAACCCATAATGTCCCACTGCTGGGCTCGGGTCTCCTCTGTGGAGAGGGTTAAGGCCATACGTCCCCACGCTGGCCAAGTGCGGGTTGGGGACTGGCAAGAATACGTTGTGGCTACGTAAATCTTGCCGTTGGATGTTTTTAAGCCGCCCGAAGGCCTCCAACTAAGCTTCACGACTGTTATCGTATGATGACAACCGGGACCGACTGCTTAACGTGACCTCCGAATCACNATAAGCTTTAGTCTACACTAGAAATTGCTAGGAAATTATTTATATGGCAAAACAACGTTTGCCGGGTCAGCTAGTAATATATATATTTAAGTTGGCCGTTGCTATCCAGCGGGGCAACGCTGCTAGTGTCATGGGCACTTTTTCGCCGGGACCGATCCGGGGTGGGTTATTATAATGACATGAATTATTTGATTGTGTTTGGAATAATTAAATTAATAAATTTGCTACAGAAAGATTAAAACGTTAATATTGATAATATTTTTAAGTAATCCGTTATTAATATTTCTTTGCTAGAATCTTAAAATTGCAGGCCACAAGGATCAAGAGGATTTTGTTACCATTTGCTATTGGTTCCCAAATGAGTACCACGTTGTTCGCAGTGAGGCCTTTGTTTGATGGGACTGAACGGACCTTCGGTTTTGATCTGTGGTATGTTAAATCAACTTTTCTTTGGCATTGATCGGATTTTTATAATGAAACAACGTTTTTTTTACGTAAAAGATGAAATGTTAGGAAAAGTGGGACCTTGCTAAGTTCTGTTTTATGAAGTGTATAACGATTTAGTGTAGATATTGTGTATATTTATGTATTTTTTTGACTGTATTAATGTGTAATACTAAATCTTTTATTGTTATTATTTATCTTAATTGAATGATTTCCTTTATTTATTTATTTTTTCACACCAAATTACCCATGAATTCAAATTTCTACAGTCAATTTGTCCATCCAAAGGTTGCCTGGAAGAAATTGCTTTTTAGTGATAAGGCCGCCATTTGTACATGATCGTTAATATGTTATGCTCCTAAATATAAACTGTTTTAACTGGTGTACAATAGTTTATTCTAATCTATTCTATTCTATTTATTTAGTTTACAGCTTAAAGTACACCTCAATTATTTTATGTGGTTACTATCTCTTGGAATAAATATAAAATTACTAATGAAAACAATGAAATGTCCAGGATGCCAGTGGATCCCACGAAGCCCATTCACTTCTGCATTGGCACTGCCTTTCAGCTAGTGACCGTCTCCATCAGCGCTTTAATATATTTCGGGGTGGATAATGTCACATTCTGTATTGTATTCTGCGGCTGCGCACAGTTGGATATCGTGAAAGAAAAGATTTTGAATGTAATTTTCTTTTCCTTATGATATGAGCAATATCTTCATAACATTAGATATATATCAATCAACATCGACAAGATCTAAATATAGAAGAGCTTTATTTTTAACGTCACGCTAATTTTTTTTGTGATGATATGACACATTAAGGATAAGAAAAGCAAAAATAACAGTTACTTTGAAACTTAAATTACCCGTGGCTTGTAATGCCTTTAGTCTATTGGTGTCAGTTTAGGTTCCAATCAGTGTGAACTCTACAAAATTCCAAGATTTAAAAGATGGTGGCGTATGATATGTATTGTAAGAAATTAATTGTTTAGCCTAACTGATATAATAATAAATAGAATTAAGTAAGTATTTGGTAACACATCATAATTATTTAGAAGTAAAATTCCCTGTCTTGTAAATCTTGATTTTTGAAAATACGTCAACATACTTATTGACTCGACTTAAGTCAATTTACTTAATTCTACTTAAGATAATGTCAGTTAACATTGTGTACGATAACCAAGGGTTTTTGAATATATTTACTGTCTTTAGATAACTCCAGTGTTTGATAAAAGGGGCAACGATGTTGAAGAAATACTTTTAAAGAATTATGAAAAGCTGGTAGACTGTGTTAAACATCATCAGACCATAGTTAGGTAAGTTATACTCGGTCAATTGGTTCCGATGATATTTTAGCTCATTAAGTATGTTTTAAAGGAGCACAAAGACTACAGACAGCCAAAACTTCTTTTCTAAGGTGAGGTCTATGCCCAACAGTAAACTCTTACAGGTTGTTGTTGTATTCAACAACAATTATTATTATATTATCATATTTGATAATATAATAATAATAATAAATCTCTGTATTTACTTTCACAAAACTTCTTGGGGTAAATTACAAAATGCCACATATTCAAACAAGTTTGTAAGAGTCTGATACCTGAAATAGGTTAAAAAAAACCTGTAGTTACAGGTCACCAGAGCCCTCCCGCAACAACGAACATTTACATAGCTACGTATCATAAATTTACAATTAGTTATTTAAAGGAGTAACAAAATTAAAAAAGTGAATATAAAAAAAATTATAACAAGGGAAAAGAACGTGTTTTTAAACGAGAATTGGATACTAGAGCGTTCTTGTATGTGTTGTAGTGCGTTCGAGTGTAAATATTTTTAATTGTTTTGTGAGAGCTCATGAGAACTCAGTGTAAGGGAGCGAACACCACAATAGGCACAATCTAACTGTATGTGGTCAGTGTCACAATCTAACTGTATGATGAATGAATGAATGAATAAATGACACTAATGTAAACAGAACTTTCTCAGGCTTACAAATCTCGTGGAAAATGCCTTCCACTCATATTTGTTATTTCAACTGTCTGGGAGCGTTGGAATCATCTGCATGTCAGCGTTAAAAATGATGGACGTAAGTTGGAATTTCATATTTTTACTAAACAGAGATGAATAGACAAATATCCTGTGTTGAAAACAAGAGTTTATCAATCAAATTTTGTTTTTGGTTTTTCTTTCCTATAAATTCTCTTTTTGTCAAATATCACATTTTTTAATTCTTTTTATATGTGATCAACAATGCATGGCATAATATTTATACAACATTTATCACCTCTTGATCCTTCTAGTTCCATATAGGTACTCTTCTGATAAACCATCGAAAGTTGAATCGAAACTTCCGATCAACTGCACCAAATTGAATAATTCTTTTTTTTTGTGTTTGTCATAGTTAGAATAAGGTTTGTATCGAATAAAATTAAAGAAAACTGGAAGTTTTAAATTATTTTGAATCAGGGACTGTATACTACCCATAGGAAGCTGTGGCGGACATTTATATTACAACAAGTGTTTCGAAAATTTAAAAAGTATTCATCAAAAAAGGCGTGGTGATATGTGAAGTTCGCCGTGTCAGCTAGTTAATAATAATTATTATTCAGTAGATAATTTTACAAATTTCTCTTAAACTGATGCTACCTACATAAAGAATAGTGACACATTAGATAAAAGGTTAGGGGAAGAGGAAAATTATATTGCAATTGTATTGTTACACGCTTTATTTACAGTTGGATTGTCGCAGCGTGCAGTACTCTTCGATAATAGTCTTTTTGACAATCATGATCGTTCACTTGTTCGTTTGCTGCTGGTGTGGGCATGAACTTACAGCTAAGGTTTGCATTCACATGTTATGCTAAATTACCTACATATTAATTGTTTAGCGCTCTAGCGCTGGGATCAGTTCCCGGATCCCTCTCATCTTAAGCGCTAAGTGGCTCACCGTCTGCTTTTAATCAGTTTGATTCCGACACACTACCCCACCGCCAATCCAGGAGGGGTGACGTCCTTTGTTGTTGTTCACACCCCGTTCACACATAAAGACAAAAAGGGTACCTTTAATTTTTCCATCTCTTTCCAATTATGTTTATTACGATACTCTATGATAAGGACGTCAGATGAACCGCACAATTTTATATAAATAAATAAATATTTCAGATATTTAACACGCAACTCCATCACTAGATATCTTGTATCCATAACACAAATGTTATAAATACATATATGCTTTTTTTTGTAAATACGTACATATTATACATAAGAAATACCTAAACTCCTTAACAAATATTGACAGGTCATATAAAGATTTGGTTTGCCCTAGGAATCGATCCCGAGACTTCAAGCACAGCAGTCACATACGCTACCACTGCACCAACGAAATGATGATAAGTTTTGTTTTCTTTTTCCTTTTCGTTTTTCAGAGTGAGCAACTCCCAACAGCCATGTACGAATGCATATGGTATGAGCAAAATGTGAAATTCAAGCGGGCACTATGTATAGCTATGATTTGCATGGGACGCCCCATGATGTTGCGCGCCGGACACTACATACAATTGTCAAGACCAACTTTTGTTTCAGTGAGATATTTATTTAAACAATACACCGTAAGGAAAAGGGATGCAGTTGAAATTGTGTTGACTAACCCACGGCAAAGTTACCAACCAAGTCATTAAGTGATGAACCATTCTTCTTAGACCAGAGTGAAGCCTGCTCCCTTGCCAAGGGTTGTGCATCGATTCTCTTTTTATAACCGCTAATGATATTGATGGCTAATATTTTGTTTTGGCCACGTAACTTAGCGTTGAGACACATCATTCCCATATATTTGTTAGCATACTATTGATGTTCTCCTAGCCGATTAGGGCCACGGCGTCCAGTCTCAACGGAGACCAGCCAACTAAGCAGGAGATATTATAGTGCACAAGCGTATGCTCAAACACAGGTGTACTCTTAGTTCCCGTTCTCTCATAATCCGATGAGACAGTTAACCGACACGACCGAGGGGAGATCAGGCGCAGGGCCGACAACTTTCGCGTGCTCTTCGAGGCACGGGGGTTCAGACTCTGAGCTGTTATTAAGTATTTCTATCATCAGAAAAGCACAATATCACTTCTAGCCCGGGATTCGAACCCGAGACCTCTCGATATTGGTAGTCGCATACGTCAAACGCTAGACCAATCAGGCAGTTGTACACTATCAACGTTAATGTAAATGCAACTTGAGTAGGGAGGCTATTTTTAAAAAAAAAATGGTATCTCAAAGCCTTTTAATTTCTGATTCGCTTGCGTATGATTGTACATGTGTTAGTAAATTTTACTAGTTTATGTATAAATGTGACAAGACTGTCGAAGAATACCTAGGTACTTTATATTTTTTCAGATACTCAGGATGTCTTACTCTTACTTCGCCGTACTGAATCAGACAAAAGCCAGAAATTAGAGATGGACTATTTGGCAAATTTTTGAAAAAACTCTACACTTCTGGGATACAAAGAGAAAACAGATAACTCTGCTACAGTTCCCTGATAGAATATGCTGCACCGAACGCACAAACTAATAAGCAAGCACATAAAATAGTAGTAAAAATAAAATATATGCGTCATAAATATTTTTTAAGTCTTTTTATCGGTTTTTATCTTACTTCGAAAAATTAAACAAAAATATTAATTGCTAAGGATCTTATAAATCGAGAAAAAATTATTACAGTGGGGTGACTGATTTATTATACTTTCACACTAACTTTTGCCAGCCTTTTGTATCTCGATTATCGAGGTAAATGGTAGCCTATGTTCCTTCTCAAGAATCAAAGGATCTCTATGCCAAATATCATTGAAATCGATGCAGTAGTTGCCCTGCGAAAGGGTAACAGACAGAGTTACTTTCGAATTATAATATTAGTACGGAAGTATGGACTTACAATGGTTACAGTAGAATAAAGTCTAACTAAGGTCCTAATATATTTCTGCGACAGACTAACTAACACGAAGCTGAGTTAGCTGAGGGGGAGCTAGGAAAACCTGTCATCCTTTCGATGTTCTTAATTTTATTCAAGAGTTCACAAAATAATAGGTGTTAGTATTAAACACTTTTGCATAAATTACGTCTGCAATAATAATAATCAGGCAAGGGGCGTCAAGAACGTGGGAAATAAACTACACTAAACACCTGTAACAATTAAGCGTCCATTTACGCTTCTGGAAAACACTGATTCTTGAAAAAGTAAAACAATGGCCCGTGCACAAAAGTGCAAAATCATTATCATGATTGCAACGATGAAATAAGAGCTTAAAGTTTTGTAGAAAACAGACGTGAAACTGAAAATATGTAAGGAGGGAATGGGACATTTTGTAAGGCTCGATATTCATTGTCCTGAAGGTATTAAAATACATTTTTATAACTATGCAGTAACAAAATATTAATAATATAACCTTATGACCATCTAATGTATATTTTTGCCAGAGAGCTATCAGCATTTGCCTAAATGCTAATTTCTTCCGTAAGTTGTCCAGAACATTTTAACTTAAAACAATAGTTTTATGAAAATAAAGGTACTTACTGCTTTATGAGCAGATCTACAGCATTTTCTTTTGGAAAGACTATGGAGTAACTGGTGGTCTAATCAGGCTAGGTTATCATTTCTGATCAGTCGCAGTCAATTTTAAACTGTAAATATTGTTACTTATAAGTTCCTCCTTTTGTTCATCTCAGCTAGATCATTTAAAACCTCAAGTATGGCTTTGATGCATGTGCACTTTTTACACAATTTTTTAGAGGATTTTATAATTTTTTTATACAATGCTTTATATTGTATTTATCTCACTTTATACACAAGGATTAAGCCATCAATAACGAGTGTCAAAAATCTAATAAAAATGTTGTAAATTCAAAAGATAAGTGAGTAAGTGAACATTCTCTACAAATGCATATGAGTTGCTTGATACAATTTTAGTAATTAAACTTTGACTGTAAGTTTAGGAACAAACTATAGACAATACTTAAAAATTCAAAACCTCTTAATTATACATGATGGCGGACGCCGTGGCACGTGGAATTCAAAAGACAATGTTGACACACAGAATTAGTCCAGGCTTTAATCACATAAAGCTTAAAAATATAGAATGGCAGCCAAAAACAGTTCGTTATACTTGAGTCGTCCAAACAAAATTTTGAGTTTCTTCGGAATTTGGCCGCAGCCCGACAATTACGTGATTATTCGAAAATTATGGATGATATTTGTTTTGTTTACGCAATACTCCTTCCTTCTATTCGAGATCATTTACATCATAGATGTTTGGGGAGACATCGATGCGGTGTCTGAAGCTTCATATTTGCTATTCACTCAAGCATCCTTGTGTTACAAATCTACGGCTTTTATGATTCATAAAGCAAATCTAATTGAACTACTAGAGTACATGGATAGCAGTATCTTTGAACCGAAATCCAAAACTCATGAGGAGTAAGTGTATCATTTGCAGTATTAAAAATGATATTGTCGATGACTACATCACTTAGTTTTTTAAAATAAATAAACCAATTTCAAAAAACATCGAAAGAAAATATTAATAATTCCCAGCTAGCCAGCCAGAAACACTAAAAAGTGTAAATTGTAGTGGCTTTATTTCATCATCATCATCATCATCAGCCTATCGCAGTCCACTTTATTTATCTGTTTTAAATTAGCATGTAGCAATTTTTGTCTATTCGTATAACTAATTACGTAATAATTTAAATACAGTAGTATATTGGTGCATATTGAGTATAGGTACGAATACTAAATATATATGTAATTTGGTGTACGTCCCCGAAACATAATTTTAGTTAACTGATTACTAGAAATTTATCAGAATTTTTATTATTTTTAAAACTTCTACCTTTTGCAAATAAAGGGAATTAATGAACGAGCAATTACAAATTTTTTTATTGATTAAATACATTATATCTATTTCTTGGCTAAATCAGTACGTTGACAAGATTATGTGTTAAAGACGCAATCGAGATGTTAATTTCTTCAAATTAGAATTTCAGTTCAACAAGCGACAAAAATACAGCGTCTGTGTCTTTTCTTTCTAACAAGTGCCACAACAACGTGCACTTTGTGGGCTTGCATACCGCTTTTCGACGTTAACAACAGGCGGTCTTTTCCTTTTCGAATTTGGTGAGTATACATTAGTTAGTTACAATATTTGAAAAAAAAAACTATAGTTTTATGTACGAGCTACCGTAGCTACCGTGGGAGAGCCACGCTTCGGCATGCATGGGCCGGCTCGACCGGAATAATACCACGACCTCACAGAAAATCGATGTGAAACGGCGTCTGCGCTGTGTTTCACCGAGTGAGTGAGGACACCGGAGGCCCATACCCCAATCTCTTCCCATCCCCAAAGGCCCGGCAAGGCACTTGTGACGCCTCTGGTGTTGTGTGTGTTGATGGGCGGTAATCGGTCACCATCTGCGGATACGTCTGCTCGTTTGACCACTATTCCATAAAAAATATATATACGTCAAATAACAAAATATTGTTATTTGCTTTGAGTGGAGTTAGAGAGTGCACCAAATATCACGTTTCTTACAAACTCTAGTGAGTCCTAATCACCACATGCTGTAGATTTCCTAAATTGCAGGAATAGCAAAATATTANGAGTAAGTGTATCATTTGCAGTATTAAAAATGATACTGTCGATGACTACATTACTTAGTTTTTTTAAAATAAATAAACCAATTTCAAAAAACATCAAAAGATAATATTAATAATTCCCAGCTAGCCAGCCAGAAACACTAAAAAGTGTAAATAATAGTGGCTTTATTTATCTGTTTTAAATTAGCATGTAGTAATTTTTGTCTATTCGTATAACTAATTACGTAATAATTTAAATACAGTAGTATATTGGTGCATACTGAGTATAGGTACGAATACTAAATATATATGTAATTTGGTGTACGTCTCCGAAACATAATTTTAGTTAACTGATTACTAGAAACTTATCAGAATTTTTATTATTTTTAAAACTTCTACCTTTTGCAAATAAAGGGAATTAATGAACGAGCAATTACAATTTTTTTTTATTGATTAAATACATTATATCTATTTCTTGGCTAAATCAGTACGTTGACAAGATTATGTGTTAAAGGCGCAATCGAGATGTTAATTTCTTCAAATTAGAATTTCAGTTCAACAAGCGACAAAAATACAGCGTCTGTGTCTTTTCTTTCTAACAAGTGCCACAACAACGTGCACTTTGTGGGCTTGCATACCGCTTTTCGACGTTAACAACAGGCGGTCTTTTCCTTTTCGAATTTGGTGAGTATACATTAGTTAGTTACAATATTTGAAAAAAAAAACTATAGTTTTATGTACGATAGCCACGCTTCGGCATGCATGGGCCGGCTCGACCGGAATAATACCACGACCTCACAGAAAATCGATGTGAAACGGCGTCTGCGCTGTGTTTCACTGAGTGAGTGAGGACACCGGAGGCCCATACCCCAATCTCTTCCCATCCCCAAAGGCCCGGCAAGGCACTTGTGACGCCTCTGGTGTTGTGTGTGTTGATGGGCGGTAATCGGTCACCATCTGCGGATACGTCTGCTCGTTTGACCACTATTCCATAAAAAATATATATACGTCAAATAAAAAAATATTGTTATTTGCTTTGAGTGGAGTTAGAGAGTGCACCAAATATCACGTTTCTTACAAACTCTAGTGAGTCCTAATCACCACATGCTGTAGATTTCCTAAATTGCAGGAATAGCAAAATATTATGACAAATGACTCATTAAATACAAATTCATTATTTATGATTGTGTGCAACCTGAAAGGGTTCTGATTTCTTGATTTCTGCACTAGTCTTTTGGAAATTACGAAGTTTAGTATTTTGCAAATCTTGGTCAATGAACGACACATGTTTCTTAGATTACAAACGATATCGTTATGTTTAATGCCTTTATGACACAAATTTTATGCCTATTATATGTTTCACAGGATGCCCGTGAAGCCCTCAAAGTCACCACATTATGAGTTAGGGTATTTATACCAAATGATAAGCATATATATCAGCGCGTTCTTATTTATCGGAGTGGACAGTGTAGCCGTTACAATGATAATGTTTGGCTGTGCTCAACTAGAAATAATCATGGATAAACTAAAAGAGGTCGGTGTCTGGATTCTTAAAATAGTTTTATTCGTTTATTAGATGGCTTAAAGATCTCTCGGGTTAGGGGCGAGGTACCTGAAATCCTATGAGCTTTAATAGAACATGCATAATATACTAAAATAGAGAGAGACGATTACACCCACTAGAAGGCAGCTTATTAATCAAGTTGTTGGGCCCCGTGGTGCTCCCCGCGGTACAACAAATCCAGGTACCGCTGCGGGGC
Source organism: Hyphantria cunea (assembly GCA_003709505.1). Lineage (NCBI taxonomy): Eukaryota > Metazoa > Arthropoda > Insecta > Lepidoptera > Erebidae > Hyphantria > Hyphantria cunea. Next base: position 461,722 of record PKRV01000155.1, read on the forward strand.
AAAGTTAGTCTAAAAAAGTAGCCTAAGTTACTTCTTATATCATCAGCTATCTGCCAGTAAAAGTCCCGTTAAAATCACTCCAGAAGTTCCAGAGATTAGTCGGAACAAATTGACAGACCGACAGACAGACAAAAATTTTATAAAACGCTATGTCGGTGTATGCACCGTGTATACATACACCGACATAACATATCTTGCAAACATGTTATGCAATCGTTAACTACGTGAACGTGAGCTGAAAGAACGTAAAGGGCCTACCTCTTAGAAATAAAAAAGTGTGTGTGTGTGTGTGTGTGCGCGCGCGCGTGTGTGTGTGTGTGTGAGTGCGCTTGTACAATTTATGTACACGCGTTAGAAGCTATACTGCTTTGGTGTATTACGATAAAAATTTGAAAAACTAAAATGTTGACTATACTTTCCTTCAGGGTGTCGGTTTTGGTGACGGTGTGCGCGCGCCCCGTAAAACTAAAATGATGACCACTGACACCCTGAAGTTAGCTAACTTCAGGGTGTCGGTTTTTCGTGGCGGTGTGCACGCATCATGAAAATTTAGTCTCATAATTTTCTCTAACGCGTCCAAAGCAGTATAACTTAAAAACATGACTTAAAGTCGTATTATATGTATCCTAGCTACCATTTTTAGGTAAAACTTATTATTTCTTTAACAACAACAAGAAAAGAACAAACAGTATGTATCAAGAATAATCACAAACTGCTGATCGAATGTATCAAACAACACCAAACTGTAGAGAGGTAAGTTAAATATTCATATTTTTATAAAATGTCTGAATAGAGCGATGATTTCCGAAATACACGGTATAGTTGTTTTATAAACAGTTTGACGTATGTATGTCCAATGCAATGACGTAAACATACTGTTTTAGGTGACTAAAGTATAAAATTACACTTTGATTTTTAAAAACTTTTGTATTTAATTAGTTTGCTACCTTAGCATTAAAGGAAGTTCTACATAAATGTTGAAATTTTAATGAATAACGAATTGTAAGAAGCTGCGAAGTAATTCACACAAAAGTTCATTATTACGCGTTTCTATTGATTTTTTTTCAATAAACCTAAGCTAGCGGTTGATTGTAAAAAATATAATTACATAATCTCATCAAGATGGAGCACGATCTTGACGTACCTATATGTCGCAGGCATATTGTCAAAGCGTGATATTACAATTTCCCTACCTAGTGATATTTTAATAAAACGGTACGTTGTCAATCGACTAAAATCGACTTCATTTCGTATGGTGCGTTTATACGCGTGCCACGCCTCGACGACCTTCCACAAACACAAGAATGTAAAGGGACTTTTTGGATTGGATTGCGTTTGCGTGCGTTTGTAGTTTGTGAGCGACTGCCAAGACCTCGCAGGTGTGTAAATATAGCATTACGGGCGTCGGCCGCGGCACCTTTAAATGAATCTAGAGATCTTGCGCACGCAAACGCAACCCAATCCAAAAAGTCCGTTTACATGCTTGTGTTGATGGAGGGTTGTCGACGCGTGCCACGCGTGTAAACGTGTAAACACCGCGCACACCCTGCTCCATGGGTAAAGATGCCCCTGGCAATGTTCAGTCTTTTAATTATACCTACTATATGTAAGTTACAGTAAACAACTTTTGGGACAATATTGGCTGGAAATATATACGCGAATTAACGCAAGCGGCGAAGAAGGGACGCTCTGCATACGAAAGTTTAAACGTTTAGTTAACTTTAGACGAGTTTATGGATTAATAAAAGACTAATACTCTTCCCATTTGTTTTCAGATTCATACAGCTGGTAGAAGACACTTACCATGTCAATATTTTCTTTCAACTTACCGGAACCGTCGCCATTATCTGCAACATTGGACTGAGGATATCTATAGTAAGAGCGTGCCGTCAATCTGAAATAATACATATATTTTTTAACTAAAACACCTACTGTATATTTCACTGAATTGAGTTACAATGACTACTAATTCTTTTCTCAGACGAGTATTTTAAGAAGCAGTATTAAAAGTATTTTTTTAGATAATTCTAGTCATAATCCTAAGCTAGCCAAATTCCTAGCTGTTATTATTCCCAAGATTTAATAATAAGAAATTCTTTATAATTCGTCCAGTTCGCAGAATATCCACCATTCATCCAGTAATTGCCCGAACTGAACTGCTTGCAGCGCAACAGTAAAACCAATTCCATTAGCTTATAAAAAATAAAAGTATGATTATACATCTGCTTTACGTTCCAAATTGCAATGGCTTCTAATTCGTTAACGTCGCAGTTTGCAAGCGTTGACTATTTTCTTTTCGCAACTTCCCATCATTACCCAACACCTTGTTTCACACTTCTGTTTCTTAAGTTCCAATCACGACCGGAGTCTTCGGTCACCAAATAACTTGCTTCTTCTATGCCACTCTCACACCTCGAACTTTATCAATTCTTCCTTGTATGTACAGTGAGTTCTTCTCTGGAATGTACTTCCAGCCGAAATCAGGATGTCCACAAACCGCCTCACATTTAAGAGAAAAATGCGAGAATTCCTTCAAGGAGAATTGGCTGTATAGACAACGCTAGTACCCGTCTATAATATATAATAGTAGGTTTGTAAATATTAGTTGTATCTGATGTAAGTTAATCCTTTATTTACGTAACTATTATGATCTTTCTCGAATTTAATACTTTGTCTTTGCACCTACATCATATTCCTACATCACCAGAAGTCTGACTGGGAGGAAATGCCTCATAGCATTAAGTCTGCCTTTGTATTTAAGTAAATAAATAAATTGAAACGAAAAGTTAGGTTAGTATTGCGACCAACAACATCAGAAACAAACTGCTTATATTGGTTCTGTGATGTGGACTTTCTGTGAACAGTATATTTTTTGAACCTGACATCCTGTAAACCGGACATTTTGTGATTACGCGAAATTTTGCACTTAAGCTATTATTTCTGATTTGTTACATGTAGGTAGACCATGAAAGTGTGCAGTTCTTCTCGATGGTGAACTACATGGTCACGATGTTGTCACAGCTGTTTCTGTATTGTTGGTGCGGACACGAGCTCACGATTAGGGTATACATTTCTCTTAGATTACGTATCAATCAATTACCTATATCATACTTAAATAGGTACAACGATGGATTTTTCACACTTAGACATTTATGCATTCGGCTCGACCGGAGTGATACCTCGGCCTCATAGAAAGCCAGTGTGAAACAGCGCCTTCGTTGTGTTTCACTGAGTGATACCGAGCTCGCATACCCTAACCCCTACCCCCATCACCAAGGTCGGCAACGCACTTGTGACAACTCTGGTATTGCGGGTGTCCATGGGTGGCGCTTACCATCAGATGACATGTCAGACCTTTGCCCACATAAAAAATAAGTTTTACTGATTTCCATAGACATGAATTAAATCATCAATGAATGAGAAAAAAACTGTATAATGTAAAAATTGGTATAGGAGTTACAATAAATACATCCGATTATATTAAAAAAAGTCAAGGAAGAGTAGCGAGTTAGTTTGGATTAGCCAACCCATTTTAGGAGGGCTCCGGAAGTCTTAATTTAAACTGTTTCCGTGTCCCTTTTATTTACAGTGTATACGACACCTTGTGATTTAGTATTTTTGATTCCAACATTCCCTCCTATGTATACCGAGGGTGGTGCGAGGAGGTTACCTATACATAATAATCTCATTTAACTAACCGTCTCACACAGTGTAGGCAACTTCTCGCTCAATCAGTATTTTATTATATTTATGTTTCAGTTATAATTTTACATGGTTTTTTGTTGAACTTTTAAGAGTGAAAATCTCAGAGACTGGTTTTATCAAACCCCGTGGTATGAACAAAACACGAAGTTCTGTCGAGCTCTGTGGATCGCCATGGAGCGTATGAAGAAGCCCATCGTATTCAAGGCTGGCCACTACATATCACTGTCTCGGCCTACATTCGTGGCGGTTAGTTTTTTTTTGTAAACATTACGACTTATTTGTCACTGGACACGGTCTTCTTTACAATTCAGTTTTATTAGGTAAGCAGCAAAGTAATTAGTAACCGATATATTGCCGATTAATAACCGGCTATAATCTGGTGATATAGGCTGTTGTGTAAGAGAGATATCGCGTTTTTTGTTAATGAAAAGCTTAATACTAGTTGTAGTAGTAGATTGGTGAGCAGGGTCAGGACTCTATTTCTCAAGACATTGCAACTGGCTGGTTTTCAAATTCAAAATCATTTATTCAATTAAGACACCAAGCGACATTTTTGAACGTTAAATTTAAGCTACTGATAAAAATCATAGATCAACACAAACAGGCGTCAGTTTGTGTTGATCTATGATCTTTATCTGGATCTGGATGTCCTCTATTGTCAAGGTGAATTAGGTGAAAACACCAAAATTCACTGCCTGCCTGTGTCGATCCATAACTTCCAGTTTTCAAAATGCGTAGGGCCTTATGAGAAGTATACTGGAAAAGAAACTCATGGCCAGTCTTTTAAAAGTCAAAATTTTAGGTACAATAAAATTACGTGAATGGTTAACTGTGTGCAAGCTGTTACTTACTTGCCTTCATGAAAATGAGACGTTAGGAAATTTCCAGAAAAAAACTCTCATCATTATGCAACCTAATGAACATAGTCTGTACTCACCTTTACTTTTATTTCGCAGATCCTGCGCTGTTCTTACTCCTATTATGCAGTTCTAAATCGTGTGAAGAACGAATAAAACACAGTTCCACAAATTAATTGTTTATTTATAAACCGTGTAGGTATCACATATGCTTAGTGTAACATCCACGACATTTTAGGCGAAAGTGTGCTTGATTATGAAAAAATATTATTCTTTTCCCTTTCGTAACACTCATCGACACTTAACTAAAGCTCAGTACACACTGTACAACATTTGAAAACTACTTATTTAAAATCTTTAATAAAAAAATGTCTAATATCGCCAGCGACAAAAACGGTAGCACGATTTTAAATTTGTGGTTTTCAAACTCAGTACAGTACGCACAGAACTGAACAAACTTTAGTATTTTAGTCAAATTGATAAATTCGTGCGCTTAAATTAAAATAACAATTAGCGTAAAGGCGAACGTGTAAAACAATTACAACCACGTTTTAGAATTAAATTCGAGCAATACCAAGACCTATTTATACTGGAACGCCTAACACAAAATCACAAAAAACTGACAATAATATATCGGTAATCATTACAATTACTTGTTAGGACCATTATAATTTAGAATCAACTAAATTGCACTTAAATTGGCTAATAAAAAAATTCCATCACATCACTATTAATTTTTAACCATATCGACGATTAATACAGCTAATATGAATTTCGAAAAACCTCATTAATTCTTTAACATAAACTAGTATAAAACAATAAAAACATTAACGAATTCTTGTGTCAGTCGTTTCGTACAAACAGGTCTACGTTAGTCTCATATTAATTATCTGATTCATTCGGGTATCTCTCCAGCGAAACTTGATTAAATGAATAGAGGGGAAGAATTTTAACACCTATTCTGTAAGAACTGTCACTTTGACAAATAAATTGGGGGAATTGGTAAGAAAAACTAAATATTTTTAATTTATTGAGTTACTTCAACTGTGAACCGGGTTTTATAGAACTGTATAGTCATTAGGCTGAATTTCAAAAAATCTAATTTATTTTCAGGGTTCGCTGGATAGATAATACATTTCTATCGTTTCAATGTTTCTTATATTTAGCACAATAAAGTAAAATACATACCGTATGCTTTCATTTATTCTTAACCTTTTAAACAACAGCATCAAAACGCCTTAGGAAATAATTTTGAAAATATCTTTACAATGGTAACAATCAGTCGCATGTCATTTCTTATTTTTTATGAAGCTCATTACAATTTAAAATAACAGGGTATTAAATTTTGTCTGTCATGCAAGCAATAGACTACAACATTGTGGATCTGGCTAACTTTGACTAAACGACTAACTTCGACAAACTCATTACTTAATCCAATTTCATATCCGTATATTAAAGTTTTTTTATACCATGAAAGAGTATTTAATAATTCAGTAGTGATCGAATCGAATTTTAAATACAACTTAATATTTCAACAAAGTTACCAGTAAAGTCAAAGTTACCCGACGTTAATTGTGCACTTAAATGCTTTTCATCGGGTGTTTGTATATGATTTTTTTCTTTTTATTCAATGCATGACAATCAATTGAATTCGACGTAACAATACGTGTGATTAAATATAGTACGCATAAATCAAAATAAGGCATTGGGTTTTTATATCGATATCACAGCGATGCATAGCACGATGGTGATAAAATGCAGTATGATATTATGAATTTGTTAATTATAAAAGGTGGCATTCGGCAAAATCATGATGACTCAAATGAATTATATTTATTAAGGTAAAAAAATCATACGAAAGAAAATGAGTAGCTCACTGGTTTGTATTGTATAATTTCCAAATCACGTTCATTTTAAGATTTCTACATTGTTCGTAAAGCCGTGTTCGTTGACTAAACAGTTGAAAAGCTAAATGTATTCATGAAGGTTTTAAACAATTAGGTTTCAATACTTTGGGTTTGATTACTGTATTTCTTTATTCTATAAAACGAGCGTTCTGCTCATTTTAATTAATATTTTACAGACCCTGCCGATGTGTAAGTAATGCGGCTTGATTAAAGCGTTATTTTTAATATAGTCATAAGTTTGAACTCGACAAAATATAGCGCACCAATCATAGTTGCCTGTAATACAAGTGATTTAGATTAAATGTCATTATCGACGTTTTTTTACAAACCATTAATAACTTCTATGCATTCACAACATTAGAATCCAACTATAAAATTAAAACTTCACGTTTTCAAATGAAACTTAATATGAACAACATTCATGCAAAAGCCAACTAACAAACAAACTACACAGGACTACAATTCAAAAGGCAAAAAATATCAAAACTCCACAACCGAAAATTGAACAAAACCATTTTTAAAATCACAACGTTGTTACTACGATTGCACACTTGCCTACAATCAATTCATCTTTTTAAAAATGTCCGCACATAAACCTCGGCATACACTACTATACTGATTTGAAACCATCGACAAGATAACCATAAACAATGTAATATTTTCTAAATACCAAAAAACGAGATCCACCCAAGAGCAGCGTTAAAGCTAAAGCCTTAATTTAAAACTTAACCAAAAACTCACTTTAGCTAATTGTTAACAAAATACCTTAACTTCTCAAACCCATACACTCTTTACTCATGTTTGATCGAGAGGGTAATTCAGAACTTACGAAAGTTGGACCTACGCAAACCGTCCTAAGCTTTTAGTAGTGTATGGCGGGTTTCTAATAATCATAAATTATTCTACCTAAATGCCTTAGTCCACTTTCGGCGTTTTTTAAAACCTTTACAGGATTTTTCTAATCATAATGTTTAATACAGTTAATAACTTGAACAATTTTAAGATTTCTGATTAATAATTCGAGAACATCTCAACTTACATCATCTACATACATATTAATCGAGTATTCTGTTCCTCACCTTCAACATCTACTAAAACACTTCAGTGGACATCAGGTCTAAGGACCAAAATTAATATCTATATTTACACTGCGATTGGTAACACTATTAACGCAGTGGCGTATCTATCTACGTAGCCGCAAGCAGTGGCGTGTTCTCCGACTCTGTTCATCCATTATCTGTTACATATATAGCAAAAACTCTATCGCAGAATTATCTACGATATGTGTTTAACCCTTCCGATTGATACCTACCTACGATATGCTTATGTTCTTTTAGTTTAAGAAAGAGAACCCAAGGTTTATCAATGGACTACAACAGTTTCAAATCAAGTGGGATGACCTAGAATGACACCCTGAGGAACGCCACTACCCTACTGACTGGTAGTTTAATAATATGGTTTGTGTATTTAAAAGCTTTGACGTTTTCCTTTTGCTGGAATAAATTATTGGTACGCTAGTTCAAATATTACTTAATATTCATGTTGGTTAACCTTCTCTTTATTTGATACAGTCTCTCAAACCCCTTACAAGAATCACGCCACAACTTTAAGCATAAACATATTAGGGCAGGCTACAGTTATATTGACTAACTCTATCTAATACATTATTCTAACGATTTTTGCAGTATTTGCTATCTCGCTGTATTTTTAGGAAAATTTCTTCGTTATTATTACAAAAAATATTTCACTTCTGACGCCTAATGTCAAGCGGGAGATACGACAGAAATTGACTTTTAATAGGGCTAAAAGAAATGATGGTTACATTAACACCTAGTGTAGTATAAAGAATTAAGTATTCTTGATTTACAAAAAGAATATTATTATGATAGTAATGAAAGATTTGACATGATTTCACTGAATCATTCTTATATCCATTATAACACGATTTACCTAGTTAGTTGAAAACTATAATGTTAAGAAAACAGTGCCTTTCATTACTTCTAAGACTCTGGTTTAATATCGAGTTATTATAAATATTGTCAATCAGAAACGGCTACAATTATGGGATTTCCTGTTTTCGAGATCTTCGATACATTGACGACCGACATTTCAGTTCTGTCGTAATTCCCGCACTAATTAAAGATATTGCCAAAAATAACAAAACTAATGACAAAACCAAGATTCTGAGATCTAATATAAAACGCTAAATCCTGAAGTATATGAAAAAAAAACTATTTAAGTCCAGGTGAAGCTATGCCATAATACAATTTATATCGTTATACAAATTATAATACGGCATAGTTTTTCAGAACAATTGTGTTTTAAGAACAATATATGTATATGACTACAGATATATTTATTTACTCTTTGTAAATCAGTTTATTCGTCTCGATAGCACAACAGCAGCTTTCAAACATTGGATACTTTCTGTAGAGCAAGGTTTTTTTGAATGCAAAGTGCAGATAGGTTTATTTATTACAATTATTAATATTCGATTGCGATTAATTCCCAAGAAGTGTTGCATAGGTGATGATTAAATAGAAAGTAACAAATGTTCACAAACCGTAAATGGCACACTATGAATCTAAATTACATACAAATATGTGGTCCAATAATTGATTAATTCCATTTAACATTTTTTTCTTCCAAGAGATAGATAATTTGTACCAAACCATTATGAAAATATATCATTTGATTACGCTCAAACTCATCAACAATTATTGAGCAAACGGTACATTAAATATTCTGCTAATGAAGTGCGCTATCCGTTAGAATAAACCAACTACTCATAAGATTTGCAGCACATTGATAAAAAATAATTCATTGCAATTGTTGCAAGATTAAAAAAATATGATAAAATCAACAGAATTATATTATTAAGTACCTTCAATAACAATTTTAAAATTAAATGTCCTTTGTTCACTAGCGCTGTTTTGCGACAGTTAAGTTAAAATTTAAAATACAAATAATCATAAAAATTGGTTTAAAACGACGCCTAAATAAGATAAGGTTGTCAACACTATGTATGTTTGTTGCAAAACAGCGCTAGTTAATTTTCAGCTACTCTCGTTGTGTTAAAACAAAGGACTCGACAACATTGGGCAGTGCTAATTCTAGTCTACGTTTAACAAGAATTATCGACAACCCTACAAACAATTTGTGTCACAACATCCATTCGGAGTTATTTCAAACGAAATAAAAGTAGATAATTGTGTAAAATAACAAAGAAAGTACTCAAGTAGGGTAATAATTTTGATGGTAATCTGCGGCAACACTAATGCTGTTAGTATATTAATGCACAAATAACTCTAAATACTACCACAAATTTATTGTTTATCTATTTTGTTTTTAAAATCAATAAATATATACTTATTACTGATAATCTGGGTGACTAGTACCAAAATAAATAAATCAAAGATTATAAATTTTGTAGTTCTACGCATCTACTATTACGAGTAACGTTCAGTAAAAACTAAGAACTTGCATTATTTATAAAATAAGGTTGTCGATACTTACTAAAATACAATTAAAATATTACATAATTTCATTAAGCTAAATACTATTAATCGCAATTATTACATTCGAATATACAAAAATTATGAGGTAACACTAAAAGCTAAACGCAACAATTTGTACATTATTTAATTAATTTGCTCTGTTTTTTTATGGATACATGGTAACAACAATCTATTAGAACTAAAATGCACTAAAGAATACCGAGAACTATTAAAAAGTTTTAATAAATTATTAGTGAAAATATTATTTAATTATTCTGATAACATTTCAAGAAATTCATTATATTGAAAATATTGAACCCCATAAACGATCGCCTGTCACATCTATTCCTAGTAATATAAAAAATATTCTAAAACAAATTAGAATTCAAAATTTAAGGCGTTTACATGAGTCCTAGCATAAAAAAATAATAATTTGATACCATTTTCAACTCTATTGACGACAAAACCGTAGACACAAAGGCGATAGTTCCGTGTGTTTCAATATTTAAATTCATTAACATTTTGTCTCGTTGCATACAATTTGGTAAACTTCAAAGTCACATTAATTAAATTATATTATTTTTACTTGTTCCTTCGGATAATAAGCAAAACTAAACCGAACAAGCCAAAAGGATCACGACAGTAAGCTGTACTTTCCTTTCTTTGACATAGAGGTCTATTTTAAGCGTTCCTTTCGACTGGACGGGTACTAAAAATGGGGTTAATATAACCCAACTCGAGAGAGAAGTATTTGGTGCGCAAGCTATCATTAGACATTTAGATTTATAGAAAGCGACTTCTTTAACGATTCAGGTTATATTACTTTAAACATTACCCGTGGACTTAAGTTAGTTTGGACATAGACATTTGATTTTGTGTATTGTCTTCAACTTGGTTCAACAAAACCAAAGAAATGAAAACATATTGAACTAGGTTTACAAAGTTTTTTAAAGCTGAAACTAAGTTGAAAACAATATATCATACCATATATCTTTATTATCAAAAGTTTCAACATTGACATTTAATGAATGGCAAGTTTAATTTTACAAGTAAAATCGATTGGCAAACATCGATAAATTTTCATCGACTACAGGCATCACTATATTTTATTTTGGACTGTAAATCACACAGTCAATGTTTGACTAGATGCGATTCCATTACGCATATTATGTTTAAAATATAATGCATTTTGTAAAATATTTAAAAAAAGTGTCACTTGTAGAGGAAGGCTTGTTTCGAGTACACAATTCGAAATGTACCTACATTCAACGGGGAGATCCAAAAGGGATATATCTTAAGTTATGTCTTTTAAGTATAGTTGAGACAGTGGATAAATAAAATGTACCTATATTTGAGCGATGAATTGAGTGATAAATATTATCAATAGCAAATCAACACAGTTCCGTTTATTCTACTTTCACTTAATTTAATGACTCACCATCACTCTTGCTTCATTAAATAACCCATACCTGTAACAATTAAATAACAAAGTTAGGTTTCGTGAATTCACAAATACATTGTTTTTTTTTCAGATCTTGACCATGATATTTATAGGCATCATCTCTTTTGTCCGTGTTACTACAAAAGCTACTACCAGTAGCAATTTTGATAAGTTCATCTCCATTCTTATAACTGCAGTAGTGAGTTATCAGAAGGGTAGTCAGAATTTGGTACGAAATATTAAAATCATGGGTGATACGCAAGAAAGGGATAATTTTTGTTTGGTTTGAATGGTTGACACGAGTAGGTAATAGTTCTGCATTTTACCACAAATATATAAATAAATGTAATTTCATATTAGTGCGGAGAAACATGTACATAATATTGCATGAGAATGTGTTACAAAACTAGCTAACCCATTTCAATCTCAAATAAAAGTTATTTTATCAGTGCCTTGTGAGCCGTAAGAAAGTCACTTTCGTAGTTAATAATATTCGTTGAGATTCTATTCTCCGATTGATTGAAACTACTGTACACAAACTAACTTCCAACTGCCTCGATAGATGGTGTTTGGAGCAAATTAGATCGCGCAATGGTTTCAATACCAGCTTCATTATACAATGACGTTCAATTCAATAAATGTCACCAATTAGTCACCTTCGGATGAGGTGGTGTTTTAGTGTGCACGATACCGGACTCCTAATTTACTGCTAAATGTGACTGGCGGCAAAGCGATTGTATACGCCGTACTTTTTGTAACCTCAATCAGTGTTACCGACTCGGATATTTATAAAAGCGTTGACGAGATTAGAAAAATTACCTAGAGAAAAATATTCTTATGAAAAGTTCGTAGATCTACGTACTTTCTTTTTTAGAGTAAATAAAGAAATTAGGTTTAATGATACTAAATAAAAAACACCGTTTGTAAATTAAAGTTTAAGTTTTCATCAGATGATCGTAAAAAACACTGATATATTAGGATGATCAAGAAAAAAAAATTAATGATTGACATTCCACTTCTATGCATCAAAATGATTTTTGTGCAAACTACACCAATAAGTAAGTACTCGTAAAGGGTCGTAGGGCAGAATTTGAAACTTTGACAATCTTCATTTTTCAAACGTCATGAAAATTATTTCTTTTCAGTGAAATAAGTGATACATAAAATTTCAAAAATTTCACAAACCACGTATATTTTGAGTCCGATGTTTATAGGTCTGCAAGCAAGGTCTAAAATACGATGACTTACGTCAAAATACATAGAATTGGCAACGCTGACCTCAATTTCCAATAAATCTGCCTTTATACGAAGTCGTTATACAGACATACATTTACCTTGTATTCTTACACTGTCAAATTATTGACTTCTTTTACCTGTATAAGTGTTCATAGTCCAAGGTCCCCGTACTGCACGGACCACTTCTCGTATGCGGCGAGGCTATGAGGAGACACCGAGGGCCTGATCCTCTTGAGCGCGTCCATGAAGTCCTGATACGTGATGCTGCGTACCAGCGACAGGTCCAGGCACTTCACCTCTTCCGGGTCTAATTCTGTGGAAGATACAAATTGGGATTAAAATATTGTCCGTTTTTGCCAGTGTTAAGTTACTAAACAACTAAACGAAAAGACTACTAGTACTACTAAAGAACTAAACCTATCAATAACGACAGAACAGAAAGGAACAAAAGTTTAATAAAGAGATAAAACTTAGTTGAATTCGTATTAAAGTCTGCTGCATGCGGAAACTTTGCCAGTATTTTTTTATGAGCCTACCTACCAAAGTAACTTTTTTATCTCTGAATTCCTGATGGAAAGCATTAGTAGAATCCAAGAGTAGTGGTAACCATACACGTGCTAATGCGGAGAATTCAGCATGGTGACCCACACTATAGCGGCCTAGTCAGATGCTTCTGTATCATTGGGCCTCCGGTCTCGCACTTGCCAACGAAACAAGACATCTCGAATGCTGTCTTTTTAAATTGGTCTTCTATTAAAGGTTAGGTAGTTACCCCTCTGTGGAACCGGCCCGTTCCTCCTGAAATCAGCGTGGCTCCACTACCTGGTGCTTCTATATTTTATGTTTTAATTCTTATATGTTTTGATGATTAGGGGGCAAGCTCTTCCCAATGATAAGTAGATCAGTACTTTTTTCGATTACCCTCTGTAATATATTTTTTTTGAGTTTAGAAAATGTATGCACGTGTACTCAAAATTGCATGATTATTAGTTGTTTATAGTACTCATTTGTTTGTGATATTGTTGTCAGGATTAACGCAATAATATCATCATAAAAAAAAACCTTTTTGTCTATTCCTTTGTAATGGTATTCTTTTTAGTTCAGAAAATTCGTGCATCCACGTGTACGCTAAACTAGCATGATATCAGTTGTTTAATAGTGTACGTACATGTATGTGATATTATATTAAATATACAATTACCATTATAAGAACGCTACAATACTAAAAGCTGTTCTTATGAAATGGCTTTCGAAAGTCAAATCTTGAACGCCCACAAAGCTAGTATTTTATTAGGCTGATCAGACATATAAATAGAAACGAAAGTAATTTGTTGGTTTCATTATCGTTTCTTGGCTGATTGCATTTTTATTGCCTTTCCTTAAGTGTCTTCGTAAAATTTGCAATAAATCGAAGGCATTAGAATTAAAACTATCTATCTATATATATAAATATTTATTGCAAACTAGTGTTTGTTTCGCTCTAGCACTAGCTCCGCCCGAGTATATGTCGGTTATTGCAGTGATACTTTGACCTGATTTAACTTTCTATATCTCTAATTAGTATAATCTAATAAAAATTAAATGAATTACCACAGTACATAAAAGAAAAAGCATCAAAATCGGTTAAATCACTTCTGAGATTGGCGTACACAAACTCACAGATAACAGGCAGAAATTCAGACAGCTGTTGTTTTGAGTTTTGTTATTTTAATAAAGGTCCTTTGCATTAGATTTTTCTTCAATATCTTCAATGTACAGACTGACCTATTACAATTTTATTATATGTATAAATAGGTTTTCTTTGATATAATGTATTTATGAATTATTATAACTTATAATTTAATATTAAAATAAATTAAAAATGATTATGTGTTACATACTTTTAAATGTACTCAATTAATAATCTCGCTTAATGCATATTTGTGTTAATTAGAGGTTGTATTAACTGTAATTTGTTTATAAGAATAAATAATAAATGCAATTGCAATTGCAATAATTATATTAAAACAAGATCAAGATGTATAAATGAATGATTAAATACACAATAAACATATGTATTTTTCTTATTCTAAAATATTTCTTTCTTATCGATTTTTCGTTAAAGGAATAAAGATCAGGTATGTACGGGTTAAATCTTCCTATGAAGCGTGCTTATTAATGACTAGCTGAGCCACTAGGTGTTTGTTGTACCATTAAAACAACAGGATAACGCCGCAGGGCGAAGCTGGTCAAAAAAGTAGCCTAAGTTACTCCTTATATCATCAGCTTACTGCCAATGAAAGTTCCGTCAAAATCGGTCCAGCCGTTCCAGAGTCAGACAAACAGACATACAAAAACTTTAAAACTTGATTTTTTTATGTGAGTAAGATATTACAATCGGACATTTTAATTTTTTTCATTTGTATAGATTACTGTACTTGTAACATCCCATAACAGACATATATAGGACTTTACATTTAGTATTGCTATTATTATTTAAAACGAAACACTTGGTCTAAATTGTCACTTGTCAATATTTTGTAACATGTAACACTATATATTACGAAATATATTTGCCAGCTACTTTTTCAAACCAGCTATCGGTTATATATCTGGGTCACATGATTTATAGTGGGTGGATCAGGTATTGTATTCACTTCAAAACGCATTCAGTAATGTGTGTGTTAATAAATACGGGCAAGAAACAATTTGCTGTAATCTACATCCACTAGGCTTAAATACAATAAGAACATTTTGTTTTTCTGGTCAAATAGGACGATTATTTCATCATCATTCATCATTCAAGTATGTAATTAGTATTTGTATATTTAACTTATACTTTGTTTGTATTTATTTTATATTCCACATCGGTGTTACTATAGTTTTGTATGATACATCGTACTCTATACATATATTATATAGTTTAATTTTATCTCATTTTAATACACAAGGCACCATCCTATAGTTTTTCCAAATGATGTTTTCTCTACTAAAATTGCCGCCGGGAGACAAGGTTGCTACTTATTACATACCTAATTTTAAGTAATTTCCGAAATTATCTGGTGTACAATAAAGGTATTATTATAATCTTAATTTTTTTATGTATAAGGTGCCATATTTTGGGTCATCATACTGCATTTTTAATGAGTAAGCTGACCGTTGAAGTCCCACGCTTCGGCATGCATGTGCCGGCTTGATCGGAGTGATACCACTCATCACGGCCTCACAGAAAACCGGTGTGAAACAGTGCCTGCGCTGTTTCACCGAGTGAGTGAGGATACGGAGGCCCATAATCCAACCCTCCCCACCCCCCAAGGCCTTGTGACGTCTCTGGAGTTTAGGGTGTCAATGGGCGACGGTAATCGCTTACCATCAGGAGATACGTCTGTTTGTTTTCCGTAAAAAAAGAACTAACCGCGACTCTTGGATTCTACTCATGTTTTCCACCAGGCAGAGTGGAGATACTTCGGAAGGCTTATCTATAAAAAAAATTAGTATGTTATACTGACCCCGTATAGGTCCGAGCGCGGCGTCCCTGCAGAGCGCGGCGAGGTCGCTGCCGGAGTAACCGTCGGTGAGCGCGGCGAGGCGCGCCAGCTCGTCGTCGCTGAGCGACGCAGCCGCTGCGCCTCGCGCCAGCATGCCCCGCACGAGCGACATGCGCGTGCGCACGTCCGGCAACGACACGTATACGCGCTTTGGGAACCGTCTGCCGGACACAAAAGTCTTACTTATTTCCTATCGAAAATTGTGGATATTTGCAATCGCGATTTAATAATTATAGGATTACATTTTTTTTAATAATTAAGTAACCGGCTACAGCTTAATCCACTTCGGTATTAGTTACGGTACGGAAATAGTTTTGGCAGTCTATGTATATTCCACCGCGTTGCGCCTAAATTAATGAACCGATTTATCGAATGAGGTGTCAATAGATTCATAATGTTAGCCCAGATATCATATAGGTTACATAAATTTGCGTCGGTTGTAGTTTTTTAAACTTTTTCTTGTATTTAATCAAATTATATACATTTATAAATATTTCAATAAAATATTACATCATTACATTCAATTATGTGATATTAATGTGTCTACATATGGTATATATCATGCCTTGAGAAGAGTTTTGACAGTTTCTAAACTATTTTAGTTTTCTTACATTAGGTACGTATATTTCTAAAATCTTTAATTTTTCACATTGCCGCATTCTAATTTTCAAGTGAACCGCAAAAATAAAGCACGGTTAATTAACACCTTTAATAATAAAAAAGCTAAGCGTTAAAAACAAATTGTTCAATTAAAACTGCAGCACACCACTTAATTTGGCGTCAATGACCTTGTGTGAACAGTTAATGGCAATAAAACATTGTTTAAAATTATTACAAGTTAAATTGCTTTACATCTAGCCATGAATCGTTGAGAGATATTCTCGCCGTTTCATTGTGCTATTATTAATTGTAGTTTGTAGAAATACCCGGTCGAAAATTTCAACTCTAACTCTTCTACGTGAAAACTTGTTGTTACATAAGATTTCAAATATATTTTTCACATAGGTTTTGCATTGTATTGAGTTATTTCTTGTTTACAAGATAATTAATATAGTATTGCGTAATGCAGAACTAAGTATGTAAATTTTCAAGAAATATTATGGTTGCTTATGACAGGAGGAAAAATTTACCTACCGCTTGTTTTAAGTCGGTAAAAAAAAATTGTTTCTAAAATATTGTATGAAAATGCATATTAGACTAGCACACGGTTTCGTATTCGCACGCGTAATAAACAGAGTACTAAAAACGTATTTTTCGTTATTTAAATTTTTTGAAAGAGTAAAGACGAAATGTGTATAATTTTTTTCTCAATTTTACAATCGTTTTACTATTTCAGCATTTCAACGAAATTTCAATGAATTAATATACAAAGTTTTCACGGTGAGCAGTGTTTCGATGTTCATTTAAGAAACTTTTTAAGTATTCATCTATAAAAACAGTACCATAAATTAGTTTGAATTTTATAGAGTTTGCAGTGTTCACACAGTAAATTTGGTCGTGGACGACACTATTTAATATACAATGATGAAAATTAACCCTTAAAAACTATTAAAACACAATAATAAAAGAATTTCACAGCCAGTACCTGAGTGCTGCCTCGTCGAGTTCCTGAGGCCTGTTGGTGGCTGCCATTACTATGAGTCTGTCCGCCCCAGCAGCGGGTAGTCCATCAAACTCTACTAGAAATTCTGTTTTCAGTCTTCTAGAAGCTTCGTGTTCCCCCGAAGATCTCTCGCAAAGAAGAGAGTCTACTTCGTCCACAAATATTATTGAAGGCTGTAGACAATTCAAATTGAATTAGTTAAAAATAGCTTCTTAGGTTTTTTCCTGACATTTAACACACAACTCCATCTAGTCTCAAGCTAAGAAGAGCTTGTGTTATGGGTACTAGACAACTGATATGAATACATAGGTACATATATACTAAAATATTTTTTGTAATTAAGTGCATATTATTCATAAAAAACACCCAGACTCCGAAACCAATACTTGCAGATCATACAAACATTTGATTCCACCCGGGAATCGAACCTGAGACCTAAGGAACAGCAGTCGCATGCACTACAACTGCGCCATCGAGGCAGTCAATAGTACAACCGGATATAACTTTTTTAATCTTTTAAAAACCAGGGTGGAACAACCTCATCAAAACCAATATAATTGTTGAGAAATCGGAATTGAATCGGCTAATATCAACACGAACTACTGCTGGATACGTCTCTCCTTAGGAAAGAGCCAAACGAGTTGGTATTGAGTTTATGTCAAGTTTTCCTTCTCTTTCCAGTGATGTTCTCCTGCTTAGTGTGAACCAATCAATTTTTTATAGGGGGTAACAAGCAGATGAAAGACCTGATTATCAGTGACTCACATTAAGGTACAAGGGTGTTGTCCCTTTGAATGTCCTCCCTTATCAATCGATCCCATAGCAATATAGCAGGAAGAGTTTTGCTTCATAGTCATGGCATCGCTCATATTGTATTTTAATAATATATACGCTCTCATACACATAAACGAAGCATTATATTTAATTGAGTTGAAATTGTAATGACTATAAACATTGTTGCCTAAATTTATCAGTTAATGGAAATAACAGTCTTTACAGGCATTTTATGCTTTGAGGAAGCCATATTTATCGTTTACATCCTGTATTAAATACCTACTGGTCCAATACTCTGTTAGGTTTTTATTAATAAAACATACGATTTAAATCGACTCTAAATGTTTACAGACTCTAATTATGATTCAATTTATAAATTTCGTGGATTCAAAAAATACATTTTCGAATTATAGACAGTGTTACCCGACTAAAATTTAAAAGCATGTCAATCAAGGGACAAGGTTCGACAGGGGTACACAAAGTTTGGTCAGTTAATACACATATTAAATACTTACTATCCGTGCGCGATAAGTTGAGACCCACCCGTGAGGAGTTCGACAGCACTTTTTTTTTGTTACGTGTGGAACCCCCTCGGGCCTTCACCCCACGAGGTTTGCGGCGGGGCGGTGTGTCAGAATCGAACCGACTAAAACCACACGGTGTGCCACTCTGCGCCTGAGACGGGAGGGATACGGGCATCGCTTTCTTAAGCCATCCGGACGCCTCCCAGCGCCTGCCAGCACTAAGGCGGGCACCGTCTGCTGTTAAAAACTCTTTTAATTTGGGCGAGAGTTCGACACTCCTCCCTCATCCCCGCGCACCTACCCGCAGCCGCACGCAGTGTACAGTTAGTAACACTATTTTTTATCGATTAGTCTCGTACTGGCTTACATCATTTATCGATCGGGATAAGGGTAGGAAGATAATAATGAGTGAAGATGACTAAGTTATTGTTGAAAATAATCTAATAAATACTTACACATAAATATACCTTTTATTTAATATAACACCTATCGACAATCATTTCTAGTGTTATACATAATAAATCTATAGTCTGACAATTAAGGTTACTTATTATTATTATTATAAAATATCAAAATATTGTAATTCACTTTACGATAGAAGACGGCTACCTATAATGCACAGATCCCGCCGCAGGCGGAATCTAGTTCTACTTTTTGTATGAACTGTACTTGTCAGTGACGTCACCGCGCTCAGGTACTGCGCGCAACGTAGTACTTGGTACACCACACACATCATCATCAGCCTATCCAAATGCACTTCTGAACACAAGCCTCTCTAATTACACAAATAATTACACACACATATGCAACGCAAATTATACATCAGCCCATACCTACTTGCCCCATACACATAGAGACGATAAAGTTAAAATATGTATTAAATTTCAATTTAACTGCTCAAATAAGTTCGCAACAAATTTATCGTGACAGATGAACGGAGATACATAATGTGATACAAATCATTCTATCAGGTTTATGTTGCACCTTGAAACAAGTGTTGGAATTAAATTAATATCCATTACTTATACGTGTATATGTATACTTGTGTGTAGTATGTGATCAGGTAATGGGTGTGTTATCTATAAATTAACGAACGTTTTGATCAGGTGCATGGCTGCTAGTTCGACTAGCTTATTTTCAATATTTATTATCATTTGCTGTACTAAGTATAAGTAATCAGTATATGTATTAACCAGTAAAAAAATGGTTTATGTTTTAAGGAATATTAGCTTTTGTCTGCGGCTATGATCGCGTGTATGTCGGCTATGGCGATAAAGAGCAGCCTATGTCCTTCCTCAATTGACACTTCATTGGAATGAGTGCAGCTGTTTAGCCGTGAAAGCGTAACAAACATACAAATTTACTTTTGAATTTGTAATATTAGTATGGATATGACCCTTCACGAACGTTTCTATTCTAACCAGCATTATCGTTCGGTTGAGACAGTAACATTGGTCTTAATCTAATCGCGTGTGGTACTACAGTTTACCACCGACCCCTTTAGCATACGATACAGCCAGTGTCAGAACAGTATGTCAGGGCCACAGAAACCGATTAGAAATGAATCTACTTTTACCGAAGCACAACCAATCGGATATACTAAAGTAGAAAGTGATATTTCTTTTGTCTGTGACAATGGAGCGTTTCTGTCAATAGACCTATTAAAATGTATTAGGCGATTATTTGCGATGTTCGAAAGTGTATTTTATTCGATTACCTTCGTTTTTTATCATGTTCGGAGTTCTTTCGAAAGTAGTTCAACGACCCGATAAATGAGGTAGCTACCGACACATCGAAAGATAAGGACACAAAACGATTTTATTACATATATGAACTGTTTAGTGTTAAATGCATTTTCTATACCTATTAATATAGAAAAAGAATGTACCTATGTTTGCTATACCAAACCGTTTACTATAATTCGGTCATCACACTCATTCGTAGTTCTAGTCAAAAGTGATTTCACGGATGTCGTTGTGGCCGTAGTGGAGTAGGTTTAAGCAGCCACCAAGCATTTTTCTACTGCGCTGAGTGTATAGGTTCAACAAATACGTGGGACAACATTTTTTTAATGGGGCCAGTCCCGCCTTTACGTCCAACACTATGAGTATTGTACACCAGGATCAATAGCAATGACTCACGAACACACCGAGTTATAAGGAAGTCCCAGGAAAAAATTCACTGTAGAGGCCAAATGAGCAGACAGGTCACCTCAAGAGTTCAAGGTCAAATAGTGTGTTGCTGTCCTTTAAATACCCTTGCTTAACCAATAGGGGTTTCGCACACATCAACAGTCTGTAGTAGTCCACAGCTGAACATAGGCATCTCCTCCAAAAGAAAGTTTTAGCCTACAGTACCACGCTGGTCAGTTGGGTTGGTATAGGATTTGCTTCGAGTTTCACCAACGCTTCATGCCGCCCTGATTGTGGCCGCTGATGGACGGGACGGGTTTTCCTCTCCATCCGCTTAAGTAGTCAGCTGCGAGGAGGTTACGTACGCATGTGCCGTACGTCGCCTAATTAGGGAGTTTTACGAGCAGACGGTGCACGCGACAGTGCGGGCAGGCGCTGGGAGTGGTACGGATGACGTAATAACAACGGCTCCAGGGACCCCTTACTTTTTAGGTGCAGAGTGACGGCACGACGTATGGTTTTAGTCGGTCCGATTCCATCAGACCACTCCGCCGCAAACCCCGGTGAGGTGTCGGCCCGTGGGGGTTTCCACACGTAAAAAAGGAACGGATTTGTTTTAAGTTTTCAACTATTTAGGTTTGGTTACTTCACTGAAAAGTAGCATTGACAATTTTCAGACCTGAATACAGGCGACAGTTAGCAGAGTTATTCTGAAATTGGAGTCGCGCCAAATTCATGGAATACGATATCTCGTAGTCTTGAAGTGGAAGATTTGGCTCCGAACCCAGTTTGTAGCACTTGTACATTAAGCACATGGTCTAAATTAACGTTGATACTCTAACAGATAGCGCTGTTAATTCAATGTTTGATAGGTTTGTTTTTCACAAAACACATGAAGTAAATAAGGTAATCTCAGTGATATGTGTGGAGATCGAAGTTAATGAAAATATTCAGTGTTATGAAATTTTCTGTAAGACTAGTTGCGTCCCGCGGTATTACCAACAAGTTTTATTTATTTTT
Source organism: Hyphantria cunea (assembly GCA_003709505.1). Taxonomy (NCBI): domain Eukaryota; kingdom Metazoa; phylum Arthropoda; class Insecta; order Lepidoptera; family Erebidae; genus Hyphantria; species Hyphantria cunea. The sequence continues at coordinate 483,945 of PKRV01000155.1, forward strand.
ATTTATTTTAAAACTTCATGCACAGATGTACAACGGCGGGCTTAATGCCTAAGGCATTCTCTACCAGCCTACCTTTGGATGGTGTAGAAATTTTGTGGGGGGTGGGAAAAAAAATATATTCGTGATGTTACACATATACATAAAAATATAAATAAATATATATACACGGTAATATATAAACTTTATATACATACACTATGATACACACTAATACATAAACTTTACATACGTACACTGTGAGTAGGTACTAAGTTGTTTACTAATTTAAGGCTTTCCTGCCATCTCGTAAAAAGGTGGTTTCATACATTTCTTTTTATTGCTTTTGAATCGGAAATAGTGCACATTTCATTAGGTTAAATGTTTAAAAAAAAATTTTTCAAATATAAAATTAGTTTTAGTTACCTTTATACCATCAGCTCTCTGTCAGTGAAAGTTTTCTCAAAATCAGTACAACCGTTCCAGAGATTAGCCGGAACACACAGACAGTTTGATCTGGCTAATTTCTAGAACATTTCCTAAACTTAATAAAATCAAATCTATATACATATATAAAAATATTATGTTGATTTGCGTATGTTCGCTATACAAAAATCACAAGCCTTACCAGCCCATTACAGAACACAGGCCTCCCTTTAAAAAGGTGGTTTGAGCCTTATGTATCGTATAGGATTTGTTACAATTTTACCATCTATTTACACCTTCATGTTATCCTACGTAATCTGTTCCCTTAATCGTCTTTTACGACACCCATGGGTGACCCTTTGTATTTTTAAACCGGCACCACAAGCGTTGGTCACGGTATATCACGGGTCAGCTTGTAAAGATATCATACCTGCAATTCTCTTGCTACTTGGAAGAGAGCTCGAACCATCTTCTCTCCTTCTCCGACGTACTTGCTCGTTAGCGTCGCCGCCGATATGGAGAAGAATGTAGCGGAGCATTCTGCTGCGACACACCTCGCTAGTAAAGTTTTACCTGCAGGTAATATAATCGATTAGTTTGTCCCGGTTCAGTTTAGAATTATGACTATACATCTAGCTTTTGTTGTGTTGGAGACTCTGCTCCTGCGGAAATAATTTTAAACATCTTCAACGTAAATTAGATGATATAACACCCGCTCCCTGTCATACCTACTTGTTTGCATAGTCTTCAGAGACTCTTCGCCCAGTGAATAAAATTGACTAGTATTTATATTTTATTGTATAAGTATATTTTAGATCTCAAAATCTACGAATATACTTATAAAGTACTACTATTATTCTCTTTGTTGTACATATTATATATATATAATATGCAGCCCTAACCAATGGTTCCTTGGTACAGGGACCAAGAAACTTGAGAGGATATTACATCTAGAGACGGTGCCCGCTTCAGTGCGGGTAAGCGCTGGGAGGGGTCCGGATGGCGTAAGAAAGCGGTTCCCGGATCTCTCCCGTCTCAGGCGCAGAGTGACACACCGTGTGGTTTTAGTCGGTTCGATTCCGACACAGCGCCCCGCCGCAAACATCGGTCGGGTGAATGCCCGAGGGGGTTTCCACACGTAAAAAAAAAGGGACCAAGGAACTGTTGGTTAGGGCTGCAAACACAGGACCCTCCTGACTATACGAGCCGTGTCAAGGAGAACTGCCTTAAGCGTGAGATACTTGGATCCAGGGGTCTAACACTAGCCTCTTAAGGTTTTGGTCGAGGCTCTTGGCTATCAACCCGTTAGATACGCCTATCGGAACAATCTTTAAACGAGTAGAAAAATACATTCTTCGATATCTATTAGAAGTTTGAAAAAAATGCGAGTTTTTAGAGTTCCATTCACCAATTGTTAATTATCTAAAACGTGTTTCATAAAACATATTCATTCTAAACGTACTAGTACTAATTCGGATTAATTTTACGACCATACACAAGTGCGCAGTCACGATTACTTAACAAAGCGCTATATATTAACAAGAATGCTCATACAATACGATATATAAAAAGTTCATTGATAAAAACGGAAATGTTATATGTATATTAAATACCAGTACCTACATATTTTTCCTTGAAAACAAACACTTCGTGACTTATACTTCAAATAGCACAATTTTAATAATTATACCTACATTTTAGTGATTTAAATGTGAGGAGACACATGCACTCTATTCACGATGTTGCTAGCATATTTCAAGAACTTTTTGTTTTAATACAAAAATAATTATTACATATATGAGCCTCCGGTATCCTCGCTCATTCGGTGAAACACAGGGCAAGCGCTGTTTCACACCGGTTTTCTGTGAGGCCGTGGTATTACTCCGGTCGTTTATTCCATTCGTGCTCCTCTCCCACGGTAAAAAGGGTACATATTGTCGTTATAAGCAGATACATGTTTAAATGTAAAATACATAGTTACCATTTCCTGGAGGTCCAAAAAGCAGTAGTCCTTTAGCAGGAGACCTCAGACCAGTGAATAGTTCAGGCCTCAGTGACGGCAGAACCACCATCTCTTGTAAAGCTTGTTTCGCCGCCTAACATAAATATAAAAAAATTGTTATATCATTAATTACAATTTCATTTTCATACAATACATATAACAATATGGAGTGAACGACGAATACAAAATAAACCTTCTAATTCATAAACGTTATTTAACTTTAAGGAGTGGTTTTATTATTTTCAACTATAAGTCTGTAAGTATAAAGTTCACAGTAACACAACTGTTGCTTATCGTTAAATAACGCTTATAAATAAGGGGAAGATGTATATTTTGGTTTTTAACTGATTTGGTGTGGATTGTAGAACTTATCAGAAAAAAGTTACAAAGAAATATATTAGCTTATTGTATTTCTTAGACTTTTAGTCTAGTAAGTATCAATACAAAATGCTGAAAATGTTTATTTATTGATTCTTTACGTTCAATTAAGGGTGAAGGTTTTTAATTTTTTCTATACTATATGTTACAAATTGCTTCATAAGTATCTAATAACAAATCTTTTGCCCATAACATTACTTAACAATTTACATAAAATAATCACGTAAGGATATCTCACACGCTATTTGTACTACGGTAAACAGGTTGGTGATATTTCTAAACATTAATCCTCATCAAAAACAGCCTTTAACAGTCCCCTAATGGACATAGGCCGCTCCACAGAAAGAAATTTTTGGCCTACTATATCATATTTGCCAGACAGGTTGACATGGATTTATATCAAGTTTTGTCTAAACACTTATATTGTGACATATTACATCTAGAGACAGACCAAATGATCGTGCTTATATACATAACCTAACCCTTATTTACTCTGGCCTACTATAAAATTATTTTCAGCTACAGGTGGACAGTTTAAATACTTGTAGAGTTAAGAAAGCAGAGTGTATATTCGGGAATGTAGTTGAAACGTCAGGAATTCATTCCTTAACGAGCCTCAATGACCTTCATCCGACATTCCCTGGAATACCGACCGTGACGTGACGCCATTGTTAATTTACTTTTGTATTTGTTTCATCGTAATACTTGCATAAACTTCGTAAGGTCTGTTTAAAGTTATTTTTCTTCTTGTCTGTCTGTCATCTATTTGCTTGCTCATGGAAAATATACCGCAAGAACTTTCCCTAAAGGTAACCTTAGTAGTTGAAGCTTTTGGCAGTATGCCAAAAACTCTTAATAATATAGGCTGTCAATCGAAAGCGATAACAAAATACACAGTCTGGCAATCTATCTAATGACTGCGACAAACAGGCATATCTACACAAACGATATCACACCAATGATAAACTTCGGTCTTAAAATGTGAGGAAATGAAATCGTTTACTTTGGAAATAGGCTAAAATAATACTTTGGCATGTCAAATTTTGCAAGGAGATGAGTTCGGCTTTTAACTGCTCCTTAGCCAAGACGCAAGATTCCTTTTCTAAAATCGATAACGTCTCCATTCTAGTATCGTTGAGTAATATTTTGTTTTGACCACATGACTTAGCTTTGAGATGATATAATTCCCATACATTTGTTAGTTTGCTACGGGGGCTGGCCTGACCAGTTTTTCAAAGGTTTTCATTTAGATTTTGTCTAATTAAGCTATAAGTGCCGTTGTTTGAAAACATCTGGAAGAACTTTGATGTGGTGCTATACTAAATTTAATCATTGAAATACTTTAAAAATCATTCTCAATCTAGGTAGAAACTTATGATTGTATACAACATTTCTTATTACATATTACATTTGCCTACCCAGCCCTTTATTACATATTAGTTAGGGTAATCTAATAAATATATAATTATTTGAACCACACCTGTGCCTCAAACGTATACGTAAGTTATATATCGTATCAAACTATAATTATAGCGCAAATATGAGGCTAATTCCGTAGTAATATCGTGGAAACTAGGTTTCAGGTTCATTTATTTTTCATTATCAGCCTGGAAATATCTGGAAACGTGCCCGAAAGGCGTGTTTCTTGCATTCAATTACTTGAGTCTCTATATTTCTACATTTACTCAAGTTTATATTGACAAGTCGGTAGACAGAGTCATATTAAACGCCCATATTTTGTCGACAGCAATGTTAGTACCACTTACGTTTATGTGCAAGTCTATTGCCGAAAACCTGGCTATCCAAGATTAAGATTGGGGATATATTAAATGTAGCCTCACAACCGTATTCGACTCCGGCAAAATAGTTAGGAGCTATTTTGTATATTAAGGTTATACCGAAGGAAAGAGGTAGACAAGAATGGGATATTGCCTACGATGATAGATTGGGGAATAAAAATAATAGCTCGAGACGGTCAAGGACAGGTAACCTTACCGCGGGAGAGCTACGCTACGGCATGAATGGGCCGGCTCGATCATCGGTCACAGAAATCCGGTGTGATACCGGAGGCCCATCACCTAAAGACCGGCGGGGGTAATCGTTCGTAAAATCGTAAATCAGGCGATATGTCTGCTCGTTTGCCCCCTAGTCCATAAAAAAAACTATAATTGGCTGTTCAAGGCAACTTTGAACGTTTTCTAATAAAAGATTAGTTGAGTTAGTTACTTATACGTTCTTTTGTTCCTTTTTTTGTTTTAGAGGATTATTTTATTGATTCAAACTTTTCTTACTGCTATGTTTGAGTAACTAACAAATAAGTTTTAATGACAAAACATTTTTCATTTGTAATAAACGTTATTTCTTTTGTAAAAGGTACTCTTTTTTAATATAGGTAACAAAAGCAAAACCTCAATTCCTCAAGCGCGAAGAGGAAATAAACAGTCAACTATACAATAGTTATAAATATCCTCGTTTTCTTCAACGACTTTGAATAATATTTTATACAATTAATGGTGACCTCCGATTTGCCAGAAGTAGTGTACAATTTAGAGGTCAAGCTATATCTCTGCTTGAATCAATTGAAATGACGTAGGTATCTTAGTTTTCATGATAAGTATCCTATTTCCGTTATAATAACAATAATAAATAATAGCTTATTTCCTTTAAATCTATTTCTATTTGGTGCATACTTATGGTATATCCTTTGTTCATTTGGTATGGAATTAAACGGGTAGGTTATGAAACTATTTAAATGAATTTATTCCGAATAGGCTAAAGTTCTGAAATATTATAAAAATAAAAAACTTTATTGAGAAACTTCTAAGTTTGATTACACAAAATTGAAAAAAAAAGGATACCCAGTTAATCCCAGCAATTTTAAAATTGAAATGAAAGTGCAGAAATCCGATAATTGAAAAATCGTCTAGAAGTCGAATTGGTCAAAACTTTTTCTAGTGTTATTTAAATAGTTATTTCGCATTTACATTCACCTAATTGGTTAGTTACTGATTTTTGTGTAATTTACTTTCGCCAAATCATTGTATTGCGCAATTCAATAATAGGAGGGTTTTAATACATCGTTTGCTGGCCAAGTGTCCCAGGTAGTATTAACTAAGATTTTTTCGGAGGGTTACCAAAAGATGTTTTTTTTATGTAATATTTGGCAAACGAGCAGACATAACACCTGGTGGTAAGCGATGTTATGGTTATATATGGATATTCATACAGAATAATTGAGGTTTCTACGTACGTACTAAACGTAAGTAGAAAAACAATGCATGCAGAGAGAAAAACATGCATTTTTGGGATGCGGGAAATACGTCTTTTTACAACCATTATGAGCAACAATAACAAATGAATTAGACAGCGCTTATTAAGGACGAATCTTAGGCACGACAGAGCAATTTTTATTTGTATATGTCTCCGACAAATCCGCTCAATAAAATTTAATTCCTGTAATTTATTTTGATAAATAATGCTATTGTGCCTAGCACATTTAGAATAAAGGAATAGTAAGCAAGCTATCTTTTGACAAAAGATGTTACAGAGTAATAATGTTCTACGCAAGATTTTATTCCCCATGATTATGTAATATAATAAATAAATATTTCGGACATCTAAGACACAAGGCAATCTAGTCCCAAGCTAAGACCTTGTGTTATGAGTACTAGACAACTGATATAAATGCATATAAACTTTTTCTTTGTAAATACATGCATATTATTCATATTAAACTCCGAAACAAGTATTTGCTAACAAATTTAAACAACAACAAAAACTTGAGATTCTTCTCAGACTAGGTTGGCAATTCAATAAATTACATTTCCTAATTATTTAAACAATCTAATATATTACAACGGCATTTGGTGTTATCATATGCATATCTTAATCTTAAGTTTATGTTAAAGAAAGAAAAATTCTCGAGATCATGAATCTCAGTAATGAGAGAGAAGGATATTCCTCATATTTCTACTACTTTTCGCAATGCCGAACTTGAGATAATTCTTACAAGTAACAGTATTCTAAAAGAATACACAGGTGTCTGGTGTTTAACCGTTACATTAAAGATCAACGTACGAATACGTTTATTTTTCCTAAAACGATACTCAGTTGACTTTTTTGAAGCCATTAAAATCTTTTCAATCAAATTTTAAATTGGTTCGATTCAAAAAGTTGTTAAAAAAAGTTAATGCGCGAAAGAATTCGTTCCATACAAGCCTTTGAATACATCATTTTTTAAGTACGGAAAAGCTAGTATAAGTTATACAAGCTAGGCGACTATTATTGTAACTGTTATTGTATTCTTGTGTTCTGTTTGTTGACCATTGTATAACAGTGGAGCGACTCAAAGAAAGCCCTGTTATAATAACATGAATATGGCATGTGTACACTTTATTTCAACACTTGGGATGAATGATGGGTTTATTTGTATTTATTAAATGTTTAAACAAGTACAGACACGTTCCGTAATAATGTTTATAACCAGAAAACAATGAAAAGGACGATGCCGAAGAGGTGGGTAGATGTTTATATTTAAACGACTATAATTTGTCGTATTTACGTAACGGGCAAGCCTGTAGCCATCAACATGACGGATAAATTCCTAAATAATCATACTTATTTATTTATATTGTTGATTGTAACAAAAAACCCAAGCCTACATAAATGTTTTAACTAAACGATTATTTACATTAGACCGTTGAGTGACATGAAGCTGATAAAGACGTCTTTATAATATGCTCTAATTAGTCGTGCTCACAATAAACGGAACTGAACAGTACAGATGAAGACGTGTTTCATTATCCTCTGCGTCAGTAATCCCAACATATATCATGATCATCATCATCATCAGCCTATCGCAGTCCACTGCCGGACATATGCCTCTCCAATTTCACGCCACTTAGTTATATCTATGGCTTTTCACATCCAGCTCCTGCCAGCCGTCTTGCGCAAATCATCACTCCACCTGGCCTGTGGACGTCTTACACTAAATTTACCGACACGCGGTCTCAACCTATATAATAAATATAATTATGTTATAATACTTTCTGAGTGGTGACAGACTAAGAATACGGACAGCCACCAACCCGTAAGAGGCTACTGAGGGAGTTAGTTAACTCCGCAAGACGACGTTACTACAAAGAGTAGGTAAAATTAATGCAAACCCTACCCATCTAGCCAGTGTGGCGAAACCTCCCTTGTAAGGTGTTGTGAGACTACTTCATCATCTTCCTAGCCTTTATTATTCCCAAGATTTGGGGTCGGCTACTAGTTCAACCGGTTTAACCTGAATATCAGTTTTTAAACGGAGCGACTGGCATCGGACCTCCGAAACCCTGAGGGTTAACTGAATTGGAAGATTGGACTAGTTGTCAGTATACTTGAGGGCACTGACTTCCCAATAACGATTACACATAGATGTTCATGACAACCGGCACCGACACGAGCGGAAAACACCACCATCTTCCATAGTTCTTGTAGGAAAAACCCAACAGCAGTCCGACCCGGGAATCGAAACCGAGACATCTTGATCTGCAGTCGCTTACACTAACTGCTAGACCAACGAAGCAGTTGGCAGGCAGCAATGTATGACTTCATTACGATAAATCCTGAAATAATATTTATAGAATTGGCTTCTACTTACATCTTGTCCGGCGATATCGTCCCATTGAACTTTTGGTCCACCTTCAACGATCTCATCCAGTATCAATTGAACCAGCTTTGGGTCCACTCCTCTGACAGACAGCGCTGGTTGCGGGGTCCGACTCCTCGTTGGCGTACCGCGCTGTGATCCCCCGCCGACTACTCGCCGAACCGGAGAGCCATTGGTGGGAACCTGGTATGCGCTCTGATGTGAGCAAGGATTGTTGTACCAGTTAATGGATGGGTGTTAGCTAGTGAGTGATTAGTATGATTTAAATAATAAAGATTTTTGAGTAATGTTTTAACTTTGACAAGATACAAGTTAAGTCAATAGACAATTGGAGATTAGTAGATTAATTAAGTTCGAAAGAAAGGTAAATAAACAATTATGAAATGTGTCTCTGAAAACTCTAGAGGCTGTCCATAATGAGGGCATAATTTTAAATTATAAGAAATGTGTAAAAAGTGAATTAAGTTACCAAATAAACACCTTTTTCTCGGAATTAACTACGTGAAACCAGTCGCGCAGCCGTAAACAATTTAATATGCAGCAAACGAACGAAACGTTGATAAGGTCTCATTTTTTAAATAAGTCTGCATTAAATTGTTAGAAAAATATTATTTTATTTGTCTTGTTTATACTTTGTTCAACTTTTATTTGTCTTGTTTATTTCGTGTAGTCTTGTGTTTTATTTATTTCATATGCAATTGTATAATAGTAACTCGGTATTTATTTTGTATCTATGAAGACTCATTAGTAGCATTTAATATTTATTATTGAAGTACATAAATATTAAATGTACAAACCCAATCAAAACTTTTATAAGTTTGAAAGAGGCTACATAACTACTAGACCTTTTATTATTTTGTAGGAACCCGATCACCAAATTTGATACTACCAAAACCATAGGTAAAATGTTTTTTTTTGTACAGATGAAAATATAGGTGTGGTGTGGTATATCGACTCATGTGATGTAAACCGAATCGAACTATGTACTTTTATGGTACGATATTTCATTCGGCCAATGTTTGCTAGTTCAGTTTCTACCATTGTAGTTAGTAGTAAAATGGGCATATGAATTAATTTTTAGAAAGGAGATCAAATGAATTAATGAAATTCAAATGAGTGAAGATGGTAATTAGTGATAATTAAAACTAATATATGACCCATTAGAAAATGTGCCAATTAGAAAATGTTATATTAGATATTCATGCAAAATAAAATAGCATGTAAACAGTATTATTTTATATTACGTATTATTAGCATAAAAAACATCCGCATTTAACGATATATTACGTATAACAATATAGTACGATGAAATTTGAATTCATTTTACATATAGGGCATACGAGCAAGTGGTTTACTCATCGTAAGATATTATCATCGTCCATACGACTTAAACAGTCACGAGAGCACTACCGGGCTTTTGAGCTTTTTTTTAAATACCTGAAGGTCTTTTGCATTGACATAATTGTAAAGACATTTTTTATCAATTTGTATGCATAAAACAATCATTTCTTCGTATTATTTATCTAATGATCACGGATCGCCGCAGTTATGGCATAAAAGTTGGTATTAGCATTATAAAGTTTGTTTTTGAATTGTATATATATAGGCCGAATACTCGTATACATTGGCAAAAATTGAAAAAAAAAAGCAAATTAGCTTTATTTACTTTACAACGGTTATTTACACTTAATGGAAAAAAATAAACTAGACAACCTCTTATAATTGATTTGCGTTTGAGAATCCAGCAGCGAGTTATTAAGAGTGTTTATGCATTTTAACGGTAATTGTATTAATATTAATTACCAAAACCAAGGTTACTTTTATACATTATAATAGTACGTATAATATTTTGTTTGTCTTTATTAAAATATTTTTTTATACGTTTAATTCATGAAGTTACCTACAGATTTAACAGTTATTTTGAATATAATATATATCGGTGGGTATTGTTTCATTTTCATTTTAGGCACACTGAAATAAAAATGTTTTTTTTTAAAAGACGGCATCCCTCATTATGAAAATATACGCGTATGGCGGGGGACTTTATACATGCATGAACGGACACAAAGAATACTCAATAAGTGTTGTCCCATGTGAGATTTGAACTCACAACGCCCAATAAAAACAAGTAACATCGAATATCTTAAGATAAAACATAGATTTTACTAAAATTTTGTGCTTACAAAATTTTCTACGACACATTCTAGGATAAAGATGACATACTCCATAGCGAATTACAGATCCAATATTTCAGCTTGCGGAAGTTTTAAAACTATTCTCACAATAAAAAAAAATAACAAAAACTCTACTATAGAATGCGAAACTAAGCTTCACGCATCGAGATGGTTTCACGTTTCTGTTTTGCATTGACGTCAAAACCACTCCAAAAATTAAAATGTCAAGGATTTCCTTTTTATGCCTTGTTCACCGGCTACTGGTTACCCGAGACAACGGAAAGACAGGAAACTAACTCGACCAACGAACCAACTTGGTTGGCTGGACTTCGGTCTCGCGTCTCTCTCTCTGGTCACGGTCGCGGCGCGATTCGACACCTTAGTTCAAATCCGACATAATCACTCCGATGATCGTCCACCAGAGGGTAACGGGTAAAGTCAGTGAAATTTGCGTTACATTTCGACAACATCGAACCATTTTCAATAAAATATACTCACAGATAGTTGTCTCTTCACAGCTGGCGGTGTAGATGCTGGCTTCATGGGATATCTATTGTAGCCCCCGTTAGTATTGTTGGGTTGTGACGAAGACCTGCCCATTGACCTGGGCAGAGTTTGGGACTTCATAAGCGGCCCTCCCCCACTGCTGGGTACTCTTCGACCAGCTGTCGTGAGCTTGCGGCCTGCGACTGAAGATCGGGTCGTTAGAGAACGAAGTGCGAATATAATTATAAGGATTGTGGTTAAATACTGATTACTTATGTATAAATAATGGTTTAGAAATTGGATATTTCATATGGTTAAAATAAGATATAATATTGATAAATGTTTTAAGCGCATTGTTTGTTTTTTCTAAGCGTGTAGAGTTTAATATATTTGGCTGCTTCTACGAGATTTAAGTGTGAATGAAAGTATGCATGTACGCATGCATGTGTGAAGAATGACGTATGACGTCATAACGGTCATAAACTGTTATCTTATTAAAGTTTGTACACAACCTATCATTATGACGTTTCATGAAGAAAAACTAATGGGATTATAGAGCGATGACAATGAAATAATTGTAAACAATCGTATCGATTCAGACTAAGCGAATGTAATCGATAAGTGAATGTCGTCGATTTCCTATAAACAAGCCGTGGGACCATCTCATTCGAAATGCTACCGGATATTCGATTATCTGATGACAATTTCTGATTTAAACGAGAAATGAAAATGATACTAATGATTAATTAATTATAATTAATTAATTCAAAAACTTGATCTATATGTTAGTGGTCTAGTGAGTTTCAACTTTCTAAGCTTTCTTTAAACTTTATCAAGTGATGTAAGCTTTTATAATTATATGTTTATGTAAAATAATATTATGAGATATGTTACCTATTCTAGCTGGATTTTTAGATTACGATTTTAGAGATACCGTTATGAACTCATATTAAAGTAAAACGTACGAGAAAATAAAAATTACAACAACACTAATGAGGTTATATCATATGGAGGTTTGTGGCTAAAACGTCAAAACAGATTAAAAAAGAGGAAAGTTTAAAATTGAATCTAGAAGAATTAATCATCAAATGGAGGAAGGGAAATGTTTCCTTTCGAACAAAAACAATAATATCCAATAAATGACGGAGTTCTAAAGAAATATAAAAATACGCTCAAAATGCGAACCTCTTGCTTTATTAAAAAACTAACTCTACGCAGAGAATAATTCTTGAACACAGTTTCGTAATAAATCTTATTGTTTTACAGACGATGCGAACTTTTAAGAAATACTCGACACGCCACGATAAAATATGGAAAAGTCGTTGTTGTCTTTGTACAGTTCTTAATAGCTTTCCTTTGTTACAATACTGTTTTTATTGTTTAAGTAACTTGTTAATAAAAGACCTATTATTGTACTTTTAATTTTGTAGATTGCAGTCAAAGTTAGGCAAGGTGATTTTTTTAGTAGTGATCGATCGATTTCATGGCTTCTGAACAACTCAGAGGTCATGAAATCGATAGTAATTAGCAAAGGTTCAAATATAACTGTTTTGGTGTGAAATATTTAATGAGATAGTTGGTATGGCGATGCGTNATATGGATTACATGGCGTCGCGACGCACAGTCTTATGCAAGATTTCAGTTGTTCACATCTATTAGATGTTTTATTAAAGATATGTCACCGACCAACGTGGATAATGTTTTATATTTCATTACAGAGACATTTTACTCTTTGGTTTAGGATGTCCTCCCTAACTATCTGATCTGACAGACAACATAGTAAGAAATATATTTAAAAAAACACAAAAATATTGTACCATCCATTACTTCGTTAAATTTTATTAAGTTCGTACTTCGCATATGATGTAAGAGTATAATGAAAACTAACAGTGTTAATATAGTTAATGATCGAAACAAATGAAATTTTTGTACCTACAAGTACTGACAGTAACAATAGCGTAGCGATAGTAGATAATAAAATTATTCTGATAGTTTAACATTATTTAACTATATACATTGTTTTAGTATAGCAATCGGTGGTCATTGCCTATAAAGTAAAATTAACCCCTTTTTGATAATTTTCTAATGAATATAACCAACAAAACGTAGTAAAGAAAGTTTTGTGTGAAAGTTGATAGACTAGAGGACGACCAAATAAAAGATGGGCTGCGTGAAAGGTGAAAGAGGGCACGTCTAGCAAGGGAGTAAGTATCTCTCCTACCACTCTTTAGTGAACTGACGAGCGATAGAGGAGAGTGGAAGAAGAAAGCTCATTGCACCGATCCTAAACAAAGTTCGGAAAGGGGTAGAGAGATGATATAATAAATATATTACATTCAGACCAACGATACCACGACAATGAAGTTACATACATATATTTACAATTAGCGGTAAATAACCAAGGATATGTCTACACGTTTATGAAGTTTCCCCTTGACTCAGTTTCGCATAAAAGAGCGTATGTGGCATGCAATTGCAATTATTTCTTGTTGCATAAGTATTTAGAATATTCAACATCTACATTATATGTCTAGGAACAAGGAACTTACTGTTGCGGATATTTTTGTTTGGAACATATATAAAGTCACGATTTTATACTTAAAGGGGCATAGAAGCGATTAAAATTTCGCCATTTTGAGAACTCAGAAAAACAGCTTTGGATTACATAAATTGTTCTTTTATGAGGAGATAAAACCTGTAACACTCAGAGCAGTAGGGAGTGGCGAGGTGGCTGTTTAAACTATGCCATTTGTGCAGTCAATCTTATTTATTAGTTTCTGTTACGAACGTATTTTTATTCTCTTCTTCCTTGCAAAGTTATTCTGCTGTTTGTACGACGAGGTTTGAGTAACTATATCTATTGTTTCTCAGGTTAAAGAGCTTGAGTAATCTTAAAATACGTGAATCATCCTTGTATTATACTGTATTATGTAAATTATATCACAATACACAAAATACGAATATAGTTGTTTTATATTTCATAAATTTGAATATCTTAATGTTAGACATTTCGCGTTTTTTTTTTATGAACAGTCACAATCACAACTATAGTCTACGAAACACAACTGAATAAAAAAACAAAAGGTCACTCCAAGAGTTGAGGCGATCCAGATCTATTGTTTTTTGGTGATAACTTATAAAAGATCAATACTAATAAAAAAACAAGAATAAGATTTTTTTATGGAATAGGGGGCAAACGAGCTGGCCTATGATACCACCTGATGGTAAGCGATTACAGCCGCCCATGGACACCCGCAACACCAGATGCACCACAAGTGAGTCGCCGGCCTTGGGCGATGGGGGGAGGGGTTAGGGTATGAACCACCGGTATCCTCACTCACACGCAAGCGCTGTTTCACACTGGTTTCTTGTGAGGTCATGGAATCACTCATGCATGCCGAAGTGTGGCTCTCCCACGGTTTAAATTTACGACTACATTTTTTTTCAATACAACTTATATGGCTTATGTCTCTCGCGCCATTATTACGTCCATAATCTGTTATCATTAATTAAAAACGGGTTAGTAATTTTATGTAGGGGCTACGGTGGTACATACTATAATACATAGACTGGCAAAACTTACCCTTCCTTTTGGCTTTATCGTAGTAGGGTAAAAACAAAAGTCGACTACAAGAATATGTTTACCACTACTTTCATAAACCCAGAATAATTTTTACAAATAAAACGAAATAAACCGACACCGCAAACAACAAAATTCAGCAAGCAGTGTATAGAAAAAAGCCGTAAGGAGATACACCAACATACATTAATACACTCAAAAACCACAGCCCCCCTTTCTGGCGCAGTCGGGTTAAAAAAGTACGTTACAAGTGACATAGTATAAAAGTGAAATTAGTAAAATGAAAGTAAAAAGTTAATGTATGCACTGCGCACCCATTAAGGCATCACTAATACCCACAAGAAAGTTGACGTTTTAAACAGCTACTTTGGCAGAACAGCAAGCAGCCCTGATAGCAAGCGGTTACCTTACCCTAAAGCTATCACCATTTTACGTTAGCTTGAACTAAGAATTAGTGTCAATATATAGCAATAAATCGATAAATAACATCAACATACGGCACTCCTTATCGAGGAGGTTTGGACCTACAGGGTAAAATTAAAAATGATATCCATATTCTACAAATTCTTTGATTTAGAAAGAATTTCATATCATCATCGTTATCATGACTATTAATAATTTATAATATTAATATTTATTAACTATTAATAATTATTAATTTCATCACCACTTTTCTATTAAACGATTTCGATTATAGAATAGATAACTATTATTAAAAGTTAAAAAAAAGGTACATTTTTGTATGAAATACTATTTCATGAGAGCCTGCGTACTTATTGTCAAATCATTTATATTTTATTTTGAGTTGAAGGTACTAAATCAATTATCATCACCAGCTTTTTTTACCATGTGACCATATTGTGTTAATTTATAAATATCCAAGGATATTTATAAATTGACACAATACGAGTATACACATTTTTTTATCGAATCAATTCAAACCCATGTATTCAGCCTGTACCATCATATAAGTACCCATAGAAATAGGAATAATATTCCTTACACCATGACGCTACCCTATTAATATGATTAACATAAATTGCATAGCTTCGACCATCTTTGACCAAGGGAACTCACACATATAACAGGTATATTATCTCCTTAAAGTCTAATTATATCAATAGACACAATTGAATGATTAAATGAACGCTATTAAAAGAGGCCAGTGCCAAAGTCACTCGGTCACTGACCGTCCGTTCAATTGTCCGTCATTACATTGCGAAAGGTTTGCGGCAAATAGACTGTGAAAAACCTTTTTTTAGTTCGTCAGTGATAGTGAACTTTCTTCTGACCAGATCGATAGCAGACTGATCTGTGTGAAGCGTTCCTTTGCGACTACAGATATTATATACGAACTTTTTCGTACTTTCAACCTCGAAGATTTCTTTGTATTACACGAATATTTTGAAACACGAAAGCGAATTGATTTTCGTTTTTTTCTTAATCGATATGCTTATATTGTGAACGCAACCATAACTTATTTTTGCACAATAAATCAGTGAAAGTATTTCTGTGACTTAAACATGGATTTAATGCATCATTGCGGTTGAAGAGATGGACGCTTCGCAATCCATGAACGTATATAAGGGATCTTCTTTTCTATTTGTATTTCGAAGTGAAAATTTATATAGGCAGTTGGGAAATAGGGAATAATTAATTTTAATATGTAAAAATAGCCACTGCTTATAAAATTTTTTTTCTTTTGACGGCTGAGTCCTCATGACATTTTTAATGGAATAGAGGGAAACGAGCAGACGTATCACTTGATGATAAGCGATTACCGCCACACATGGACACCCGCAACACCAGAGGCGTCACAAGTGCGTTATCGGCAGTCGGGAGATGGGGAGTGGAATCTGAGGAGGACTTGGGTTTATGGGCCTCCGGTATCCTCACTCGCTCGGTGAAACACAGCGCAGGCGCTGTTTCTGTTTTCCGGTTTTCTGTGAGGCCGTGGTATCATTCCGGTCAAGCCGGCCCATGCATGTTGAAGCGTGGCTCACCCACGGTAACGGACTGATTAGGTTCTAAAACATCAACAATACATACAAACATGTTCCACTATCCTTTTGGAGGATTTCCCTCATTCGAAACTGGCCTACCAATAAAGTCTACTATTTCATACAAAGCATATTTTAAAAAGTCAGATCATAGTTAACGGAAATATCGACAAACATCAAAAATCTACAGGCGACCATAGAGCATCCTCCTTTTGTTGACTCTTTGGAAAAGGCCACATAAGCGTGTCAATTATGCTATTCCCTTATCGTACAATTCTTGATGATCATCAAATTAGTCAGCAAATACTTTTAAGGAGGATAAAATAATAATATAAGCGTTATCTAAAGCTAAAAAACATCGATCTGTAACATGATCTATACGGAGATGATAGCCATAAACGAATGGGAGTGTTAATAATAACGATGGATTAATCAAAAAACGCGCAAATATTTATAGCAATTTCGGTCAAGGATCTTAGTAATGATTACATCGTTAATTTGCTCGTTAAAATTTGTGATCAGTTAACGTGTAGGTGATTTTATTGCTTAAGTAATAGACGAGGTAAAATTGAAGTGTTTTTTACACGTCCCACACACACAAACTAGGCAGAGCCTATATAGTAGTGTAGTATCCAGAATGCGAATACGCATACTGAGATATTTTTAAATAGGTACATTTAATGCATTACAACAAGACACAGAACAAATGATTGCTCTAATTGTAGTTTAAGTAGTCGCCACGCCGTTTTCTACTGAGCTGCCTTCGGGAGAGCCACAGTTCGGCATGAATGGGCCGGCTCGACCGGAGTCATACCACGGCCTCATAGAAAACAGGTGTGAAACAGCGCTTGCGCTGTGTTTCACCGAGTGAGTGAGGATACCGGAGGCCCACACCCTGACCCCTCGTCCCATCCCCATTCTCCTCCCCATCCCCAAAAGGCCGGCAACGCACTTGTGACGCCTCTGGTGTTGAAGATGTCCATGGGCGGCGGTTATCGCTTACCATCAGGCGATACGTCAGTTCGTTTGCCCAAAAGAAAAAAAAAGCTGAGTGTTGTGGGTACAAACCCCACATAAGACAACACTTTGTATGATCTACAAATTGTTGTTATCAGAACATCGGGGTGTTCTTCCCCGATTCACGATTTATTCCTAATGGGGGAGTTCATAATAATATCGCCACTTAACTACCATTACCATCCCTTCTATTCTAACTTTCAAATAATTCCATTTTCTTCAGAGGAAACCTAAATAATTCGTTTAACTTTACAAACGACACGTGACTCTACGTAATGGGGACTAAAAGTTGGCAGCTTTAAGTTTAATACATTCTGATATCAACGACAGTGTACCTACTTATGTATATGTTATGTTACAGACGCACGTTATGGGACATAAAACCTTTGTATTATATGATGTCTTATTACGTTGAGAAAGACGAAATCGTAGCGCCGTAAACATTCAGCGAATAACGTCTTTTGGATCTGTTTAAGAGTAACTAATTTGAACAAGAATTCCTTGGCTTTAAAGGACAAATAAACAAATAGGCGTTAATAGAGTCGAAATTTGTCAAAGGTTAATCTCTATGAAGACCTAAGACTATGGGTTTAATGGTGTATTTCCCTCAGTAGATACAGTTTGCGTAGGATTATAGATTGTAATTGTAATATAAATTGACCTACAAAATATACACACATGATGATAACCTATAATATGGCTACTTGTTTTATAGGGATAGTTGTTTTCTAGAAAATGTTGACATATAATTATGTATATTTTCTATATAGCTCCTAACATCTTTCAGTAATGCAAACTCGACTAACCCTCGAAGAGGAACGCGATTCAACATCCACTATATGGTAAGTAAACTTCAAATTAAGACAGTTCAATAACTATAGTTTATAAAACAACGAATACAATTATTATTCTTAGAATATCTTTTTCTTTCCCGAACTTAAAAATTAAACTAGAACCGGTTCAACGTCCTCTGCTTAAGAAAAACGGGTGACTTCATTTGTGTTCTAAGAAATAGCAATATAGGTGCGATAGTGTGACGTGTTCGGACCGACATTACACGAAGTGGAAAATTAGCTACAGACAAACAAAGCTAGCCACAGACAGCCTCGTTTAAAAATATACGATACACTCATCCTGTGACTAAACCCCCATTACATTTAGAGCACATAAAATGACCAAAGCGTTCCCTTTCAATGACTAATTTGTTAATACTTTAAATAGCCATCAGTATTTATTCCCCATCCACTGAACTGTGACGAGATGTTGGGGAAACGAGTCAAATGAAAAGATCATGCGAATGCGCACGCTTCGTTGGCTACCTACAAACATGTTCAACAACATACAAATCTAATGAACCGAAACTGTCGCGGCTGGTTACGCAATTAGCATAAAAATTTTCGGTTGGTTTAAAATCTGGTTAGATTAATTTTGTGCGTCTTCAATCACAAGAGGTTATTGATAGATTTTATTGAGTGTATGTTTCTGAAAGCCTTGACTTTTATATCGATTTAGCTTTATAAGTCGTAACCGAGTTCAATAGCAATTATTAGTCATAAGAATATAAGCCTTAAATCTTGAGAAAAGACGTTCGTGTGGCTAAGAAGAACTTCTTAGCTAAATAGAAAGAGTCAATTGTTTTATATAATAAAAACGTACATAAAATATATTAGATTACTATAAAAATGTTATTCATTTTAAAGGAAGATGAGGAGTTAAGAGAGAGAACCAGTTATTGCCAGAGACCTCTATAATAGGTACATTAATGTGACAAATAAGGACCAAAAGTCGAAATTAGGACCAACAATTACTTGACAACCCTGAAGAAGATCATCATAACTACGTCGATGAGAGTGGAGCTGCGGAAGTAAGCTGTGGATGTATAATGAGCTTATGGTTTTAAGCTTAAGTTACAGTAAAGTAATTTGATTACAATCCTCCTTTTACCGATTCGTTACAAAATCTATCAGTATGGGAATTTTAATCCAAAAAACGTACAATGGATACTTATTACAGAAAATCCTATAACAATTCTATTTACAAATGAACGTGGCTTTAAAAAAATATGGAAATAGACTCTAACGATTTTTCTATTATACACTAAATGCATTTTTCCAAGGTTTCTAACTTGACTAACATGAAAATTAAGTATCCTATGTATACGATCGTAATCGTCGAATCACCGTTAGAGAAATTGCCGTGGACCTAGGCATATCGATTGGCTCGTGCCATTCGATTTTAATCGATAATTTGGGCAGGAGACCAAAATTGCTCAATTTCGATCAAAAACAGCATCGCAAGAACGTTGCTAATGAGATGTTGGAATCTGTTCGCGAATTTTTCTTGTTCCTGTGACTTTTTCTTGTTCCCGAGGCCCAAGGCTCATGAAATGAGGACGAGATAAAGACGGCATCGAAGGAGGAGCTGAACAAGATAAAAAGAAAATGATTTTTTGAAGTGCTTCGAAGACTGGAAAAGACGTTGGCACAAGTGTATAATATCCCAGGGGGATTACTTTGAAGGGGACAAAATAGATATTCACGAATAAATAAATAATTTTTGAAAATACACAAAATTCGCGATAATTTTTGAACACACTACGTAAATGCGAAGTTGTCTAAAAGCTTTTCTCAATCTTTAGCTTTGGATTATTTATGAAAATAAGTGGAAGCATATCTCACTAATTATACAAAAAAGGGCTTAGATAGAAATAATTACATTCCGCCTTCACGGAGGAAGTATTAAACCATAGGCAATTTAAAGGAGGAAACCGCATTTGTAACGTAACTTAAGGAAGAAAGCTACATGATTCTATTATTATCTAAATATAAGATACAGGTGAGATGAAAATGTGCCCCGCGTTACTTCCTCCGTACTGGGTGAAATAATTTTGCTCATATCACATATCAATATCTATGTACTTCGCAAAAAGAATGTACAAAAAATGATCAGTTCATAAAATATTTAAACGACAAACTTTGTCGAGCGTGTTTTCGAGTTAAACACACATAGATAAGGTGTCTTTAATGTTGCTTTAAACATGCTAGTCATTGCTTTCTACCTACTTACAATACTACCTACATAGAATACTAAATTTAGAATTGTCGCGAGAATAGCATTAGATATAAGAGCCTGTATAAATAATGTATTTAGCTAGTTTCAGCATACAAATAAAAATATTACACACAAGACTCAAACAACCACATCATAAACAAATAAAATGCATTAAATTCGGCAAGCTTGAATAATGATAGGCGTAGTGACCCACATGCAAACACAGACAATTAAAACAAAGTTCCAATCAGACTTCCAATGTCAAGTGTAATGTTAAAACAGTTAGGTTCGGCAGGTTAGTTTGATTTCGTTTTGTATTTTGCAGTAGGTTACGTCAAACGAAGCTAAGCAGTATTTCTGTATATTCTACCTTCGTTCGGTGGCTTCGTTTGACCACTGTTATTTTCTGTGTGCGCGAGTAACGTCGTCTTCGACTTCTCTAACGGCCTTCGCACCTTTAGAGGCGACTCCGTTGGCTTTTTGTCACTTCGGTCGGCCTCACACTCTACGCCCAACTTACTGAGCGCGACAAGGTTCGCTACATTGGGGAACAGTAAATTAAGTTGAAGAAACTTTAGGAATAAATTGTTTTATGTTTCAAAAGAAAATATCAAGCTGAGCATGCAAACATACAGCCAATTTCCACTTCCAAAATAAATAGCATTGTAATTTTAGCTTGGACAGATGTGGCAGTGATTCGGGTGTCTCAGTAATACTATATAATCTCATACCGAGGAAGTGAAGTCTGTCTTTCGCCATTCCGAGGTTGGTTTTCATTTTGTCGTGCAATCGTTGTGCTCTCTGCCAGGCGTCGCCACGGCCTCCCCAGCAGTCCACGGCGATTCCTCGTTCCAATTCATATATGCCTTTCTTGTATAGCTCGATGGCTAGTTCTTTTTGGCCTGGGAATCGAAATATTCAGTTAGATGATACTCATACACCGTTTGAGCTTGTACAACTTGGAAGATATGTAACTAATAACGTTATAAGTTATATGGTATGTAGCAATCTATGATTAATGATTGATAAGACTTATAGACAGGATCACTTCGTATACAGGTGCAGGAAAAACTTATCACAAGAAGATAGGATCGTCGCTCATCAGTCCATCATTAGTTCTCCAGTTACAGAAAATGGTTCTAGTAATATTCTGCTCTAAATAGAATCTCATTGTGACCTTACTATTTTCAATCAACACATAGACTTGTTAATGACATCTTTCCATAAGTATACAGTAATTTTAACTATTTCCGCATAGTTTCGACAAATGATGATCTGTGCGAGCTAACAATGGACAAAAAATTCTGAATATTTGATGGTTGTGAATATTTATAATTTAATTGTTATTTGCACTTAATTAGGAATTCTGTTCTTAAGATATGTTTTTATGTGAGTAATTTTCAATGAGTTGGACATAGGTGTGTATTGTTTTATTTTTAATTTCAAATATAAACTTTATAGTCTTGAATTTAGCGCTGTTCAGACGCTTTTGACGTCTTAGCGTTTAGTTACGTTTGCCATTGTGTCGTTTAACTAATTTGGAACGTTAACATGAGTATTCAGACCTGTCACTACTTCTAGGTATATGAATTTTTGAATTTAGCTACTTTTGTGGCTGACTAACGTGTCATTTCGCGGTTCTTTTTTTAATTCTGTGTTGAATACTATACTTATTACGTGGTGTAGAGTGCGTTTTTTACACAAAAAGTATCCCAAGAAAAATTTTTTTCTTAAGATGGAGATTTGTATTCACAACTTTATTTTAACATCCTATGCAAAACCTCTTTCAAAATCGAGAAAGTTAAACTTTTTTGTTGGTATTATAGTCACTCAATGAGGTATAACTTTCTCTTTCCGACGTTTGTTACAGGAAAGCAACTCGGCAATGTTAAAATCGAGGGATCCCATTGATTAGGAATTCGCTTAGTATTGTAAATAATAAACACTCTATTGCTACTTGTGGGTGTACTTAAAACGTACGTAAATATTATAGAATTAATACAAGAATAAATCGTATCCAATTTGTTTAGTAGCGAATGCCCGGGGCATTGAGTCCGCCGATGTAAATATGAGTGCATTTATTTAGAGTTTCAGTCCCCAAAAAAGAGATTTCGGCCTAATATACGACGCACGCAGCCGTATCGCCTGATGGTAAGCGATTACCGGCGCCTAAGGACACCCGCAACACCAGAGGTGTCACAAGTGCGTTGCCAACCTTTGGGGAATAGGGTGTTAGCCGGTATCCTCAATCACTCCGTGAAACACAGTGCAAGCGCTATTTCACACCGGTTTTTTGTGAGACCGTGTTAATCACTGTATCACGCCGGTCAAGCCAGCCCATTAATGCCAAGTTGGTCAGCGGTTTGTTTAAAGTTTTCCTTCTCTTCTCACAACATCACTGCAGAGAGAAGTTTTTAAATAAATAAATAGATAATACTTTTCGGTTCTTTCTTTTGGAACGAAGTGCGTAGCGTCGTACGGCATGAAGGCTAAGCCCAGGATAAACAGCTTTGCGAGAAGTCGGTATGACATATCACAGCATGTGATTTACTGAGTGATTACTTTTTCGACGCAACTATTTTCTTCTGTAAAGTAAAGCTAAAGCTAAAAATAAAAGCTGCCTATATATGTATAGAAGCAAAAAAAATCATGAACGCAAACATGTATTTAGTTCAATAAATATTTTGATAACGTTTATGTGGCAAATAAATACATATATTGACGAAAATTACTTACGTACCTACCTATGTATGTTTTAGTTATCTTACCTTGCTTCGGAGTTATCGAGGATTTTTGTAAATAAAGGTTGGAACAGAAATGTGAACATTACAGTTTATACGATATCGTAACAGATGCAGTCTATGCCTATGTTTGGCAGTGGTCTATTTGAGGCTGATGATGGCATACACCTTAAACTGCTGACACTAAGTTTATAAACAACGAAAGTTAGACATAAAATATAAGCTTCATAGGTAGGACGTTTGGCTCCTAGAAAATGGTTTCCCGTCAAGTTCAAAACCAGTTGGACATCCCAGAAATGCAGTCGTGACTCAACATCATCAACGGGCTCTAAAGTCCACAAATGGACGTAGGTTTCTCTTAAAAAGAAGGTTTTAGATTACCACACTGGCGACCATACTGGTTGTTTTAGGGTTTGAATCAAGTGATCCTTTTCTCTGCAGTGATGTTGTATAGAGACCGGCATGTAATTTGGCCAGATTAGGTCTCTTTGGTTGATAGAGAGACGAGAGGATTGCAGTAGTACCGTTCCGAGCAAGCGATTGGAGCGTCCGTAGTCGATGGACGCTCTAATCGCTTCGAATTCGACTTCGATTTTGTTTGTTTTGATTTGTTGCACTAAAAGTACTATGCGCGACCTTATTCCCATTACGTCGAAATCTGGTCAAATTACATGCCGGTGCTTATACTGCGTTATTTGTTAAATTAGTTACCTCTTACGACACGAGATGAATAGGTGCGGAGACACTTCGTATACTTTATCCGTTACCACACAGATAAAACTTTATTTTTTTTAATAAATATTACTACCGGTTCTGGTTACGCAAGACGCTAATATTTCCTATCAATCGTCTTATACCTGAACGCTAATAGTCATACAAGTACTTTCCATTTCATCGTTTATTTAATATTTTACTTTCATTACAAAAAAACGACAAATTAGACTTGATGAATTCATCAATTATGTGACGGTATGAAGGATTGATTTGAAATAAAATATGGATAGCTAGACAACATAATTTTTTTCGTAAATTATACATATAATACATAGAAAACACACAGACATTTGTTCCGACTTCGAATCGAACTCGAGGCCTCAAACACAGCAGTCGCATATACTACCATTGCGCCACCACGACAGGCGAATAATAATAAATAATAATATGTTCAGACATTTTAACACACAACGCCATCTAGTTCCAAACTAAGCAGAGCTTGTACTATGGGTACTAGAAAACTGATATTAATACTTATATACTTTTTTTTGTAAATACATACATATTATACATAGAAAACACCCAAACTCCGAATCAAATATTTGCAGATCATTTGGTCCGACTCAGGAAACCGTGATCTCTTGCACAGCAGACGCATTCGCTACCACGGCGCCACAGAGGCAGTCTCACAGAGGCAAGCAAAATAATATCATTTACTGATTACATTGACATGCATTATAAATAAAAGAAAAAACAAAAATATATGCCTTAAAATAAATATGTTATTTCAGGACTTAACATTCATCTTTGTCCTTTGCTTTTATTTGGCAAGGCGTATGCAAAATTTCATAATAAACTGCTGACACGACAGCGTGACATATACGCACAATTATTGATTCGTTTATATAAGGTTGTGGTATTATGTAACATTATTATGTGATTTCTTAATAAAAGACTCAGCTTTATAAAGTTCATGGGCAGAACATAAAGGAGAGAAAATTAAACTGGTTCATTAACTAGTTTGGTGTAATTGGGCC
This sequence comes from Hyphantria cunea, assembly GCA_003709505.1. Taxonomy (NCBI): domain Eukaryota; kingdom Metazoa; phylum Arthropoda; class Insecta; order Lepidoptera; family Erebidae; genus Hyphantria; species Hyphantria cunea. The sequence continues at coordinate 509,180 of PKRV01000155.1, forward strand.
AAAAGGATTTGCCCTTGACAGTTTTTTTAACTTTTACAAGATAAAATACAGACCAGACGTAATTTTTAAGGTTAAGGTCGAGACTATACTGTAACAATGCATGGCGATGTATACACTAGCGTTTGTCTGTGGCTCCGCCCGTGTATATATCAGTTATAGTGGTGAATATTTAAACTGTTACAACTTCTTCATTTTGCAACCAATTGAAATGAGACAAGCACTAAATATTAGGTGAAGTTTACCACAATACATAAGATTAAGCGACTTCTGAGAATCGCATGCTCAAACTCACTAATTGAACAGAAAAAATCTAAAATCTGGTGTTTTAAGTTATGTTATTATACTTTAATAAAGGCTGTTTATTGGTTTTTCTTTAATATGTTAAATGCGGAAACCTCAACTCTTTAAAATTTTATTTTATGATGGTGAATGTTACTTTCTTCAATATCACTACTATCCAGTAAAAGGACTCTTAGGAATTAAAATAAAATCTATAGAAAATAATAGAAATAGGATACATCCTAAATCTACTTAAAAANTTTTAACATTATTTACTCTTTATCGATTATTAAAGATTGTCCTTGTTTTATTACAGAGAAATTTGGCAGTCAAAAAATAGATGATGAAGTTATACAGAGGTTTGAGAAAGTTACTGGAAAGAAAGGTATGGCTACAGTATCATTTTGTAAAAATTTCATTTGATATTTATATCTAGTAGCCCTGTCAGCTAAGTCAGAGGTTGTAGGTTTGATTCCTACCTAGAATAAATATTGGGTAGTGAACACAATTGTTTGTTCTGCATCTGGGTGTATTTTATCTATAAATAATCCAGGGATAGAGATTTTTTTTTTTTAACTTTTTGTCATGAGCAATCTCCCTTTATTTTATTTAAATTCATAATTTATGGCAAGTGTCATTAATTTAAAAAAATGACTAACTCACTACAACCTGATGCCACACTGCCAATGAGAGTGTGAAAACACAGACATATTATATTTACAAATTATCACTTTAATGATCATCATGATCCACAAATAGTTGTTTTGAGTCTGGGTGTTCTCGGTATTTGTGTCTTGTTTGTTTGTCAGTTGTCTTTCATAAAAAGAATAAATGACTAAGGAAGTTCTCTGAATTGAAAAGATTTGATTTTGCAGGCAATAGGTTGATGATAGACTATATAAATAAATGGTTTCAATAATTATTTTCCAGCTCACCATTTCCTCACACGTGGAATATTCTTTTCTCACCGTGATATCCACAATCTCTTAAATCTATATGAATCTGGCAAGAAGTTTTATTTGTACACGGGCCGAGGACCTTCTTCTGAAAGCATGCATATAGGACATATGATACCATTCATGTTTACAAAGTGAGTGCAACATATGTAAAACCTTTTTATTTTTAACCATAAATAATCTAAGGAGTTGTATCCAAAGGAGAGAGAATTACGATGGATATGAGCTGCTATTGTTGGATAATGTCCACAAACAAAGGATTATTCCTCCAGTATGTGGTCTTGACTCGTATTGTCATCACTGAGTGATAAGATATAACTTGGCCGTTGAAATTCTCTCGCCGAGGAGAAAGCACAGCAATACATGTTTATTATAACATTTCATAGCAGAGTGAAGTTGAATGAGCTGTCACAACTTGAGCATACCTTACGTTCGCATACTCACTTATAAAAATATTCATCATTAATATCATACTTAAATACTTAACACTTTGACTGCCTCGGTGGCCCAGCGGTAGCGTATGCGACTGCTGTTCCTGAGGTTTCGGGTTCGATTCCCGAGTCGGATCAAATGTTTGTATGATCTGCAAATATTTGTTTCGGAGTTTGGGTGTTTTCTATGTATGATATGTATGTATTTACAAAAAAAAAGTATATAAGTATTATATCAGTTGTCTAGTACCCATACACAACAATACACAAGCTTTGCTTAGTTTGGGACTAGATGGCGTTGTGTGTTAGAAGTCCGAAATATTTATTATTATTACTTAAATATTCACAGCATATTTTTCATTATTATTATTACTTTCATAGAAATATGAAACGTTTTCCATGCAGAATAAGTTTAAATCCACGAAATTCAATTAATATATTTTAAAAAGTATAATAGGTAAGTAATATAGTTTATAAAAATAGTAAATGGAAAATAATACAGTTAAAACTGTTAGCTCCAATTGCTCATAATTAAATGATGTATTACAAAATACTTGAGTAATCCTTCAATGGTTCTACAAAATAAATAAAAAACATATTCCATTCTCAACAAAAAATCTTAACATAAGGTAATCTTTTTTTTAATAGACGGCAAACGAGCAGACGTATCGTGTGATGGTAAGCGATTACCGCCCATGGTCATCGACACCAGAGGCGTCACAAATGCGTTGCCGGCCTTTGGGGGATAGGGAGGGGCATGATAGGTAAAACCTCTTCCTAAGGCCTCCGGAATCCTCACTCACTCGGTAAAACACAGCGCAAGCGCTGTTTCACAGCGGTTTTCTTTGAGGCAGTGGTACTCAAGTTAATATAATCAATTTAATTAAAAAAAAACTTGGCCTGTAACCATTAATTAATGTGTGTAAACCTGTGCCCAAAATATTTTTCTGAAATATTTTTTGACTATTTTTTTCTTTTCTAAATCAATAATGAATTAATTTTAAAATTTTCAGATGGCTTCAGGACGTATTTGATGTACCGCTGATAATTCAATTGACCGATGATGAAAAAGTACTTTGGAGGGATATTAAGATCGACGATGCACGACAGATGGCCCGCAATAATGCCAAAGATATAATAGCTGTGGGATTCAAGCCGGAGAATACTTTTATATTTAATGATTTGGATTTTATTGGGTATGTTATTTGGTTATGTATTAAACTAGCTATACATATTATATTTTATAATTTTTTAGTATCATTATCTGCCTGCTCAGTTATGCCTGGCAGGTAAGCTTGAGCTGAGTTAATGGCATATCTCACAGTTGCGCCACCTCTGGTTCACCTGTAAATTTCTTCTGTACAGGCAAACCTATCAGGTATTCATGTCATGTCAATGCATCACAATGGGCTTACCCAGTTAAACAAGCAGTTAGTATTAGACATAAAATACCACCTTGCATGTAAAACATATAATTCTTTATTTATTTAAACAACAACCCATAATGTCCCACTGCTGGGCTCGGGTCTCCTCTCAGGAGAGGGTTAAGGCCATACGTCCCCAGGCTGGCCAAGTGCGGGTTGGGGACTGGCAAGAATACGTTGTGGCTACGTAAATCTTGCCGTTGGATGTTTTTAAGCCGCCCAAAGGCCTCCAACTAAGCTTCACGACTGTTATCGTATGATAACAACCGGGACCGACTGCTTAACGTGACCTCCGAATCACGGAGACGCTCATGGTAACATGCCACCAGCGGTCACCCATCCAGGTACTGACCGCGCCATCGTTGCTTACCCTCGATGATTGTTTCTAATCACCGAGTGCAACTGGGCTATGAGCGCCTTTATTTATTTATACTGGCATTTTTTAAATTCATTGCCTTAATTACAATCCCTTGGAATACATACGCGAAATATAAAATACATACTTTTACTAAATCAAGTTCGTACAGAAAATTTCTACACCATACAAACCTTCATCACTTCATAACTCTCATTCTCTTCAGGCAGTGTCCAGCTTTCTACCAAAACATGGTCCGGATACAGAAATGTGTGACCTTCAATCAAGTCAAGGGTATCTTCGGTTTCGGAGACTCGGATATCATCGGCAAGCTCACCTTCCCAACTATCGAGGCCGCGCCAGCCTTCTCTACTAGTTTCCCTTTCATATTTGATAATAAAATTGTAAGTTAAGTTCAATTATAAATATTTATTTTATGTTTATGTATAGGTACAAACTTTGCAGGACAATAGCACTACAAAAGGAGGAAAAATGTTACCACGATTACCGACATACGGGCTAGTCCTTACTAATATTATAAATGCAAAAGTAACTCTGTCTGCCTGCCGCGCTTTTACACCAAAACTAATGAAGTTTGGTACACAGATAATATAGATCCTGAGCATACACGCAAACGGGGCCGCGAGAAAAAGCTAGTTATATTTAATTATAAATGTTAAATAATTTCCAGCTCCCGTGCTTGGTGCCTTGCGCCATCGACCAAGACCCGTACTTCAGGATGACGCGTGACGTGGCCGCACGGCTCAAGATGCCCAAGCCTTATCTCATCCACGCAACCTTCCTACCAGCACTGCAAGGAGCTCAGCACAAAATGTCCGCCAGTGACGCTAACACTTCTATATTTTTAAATGATGGGCCTAAGCAGATCAAAAATAAGGTAAAGTATTTTTGAAACTACATATACCGAAATTTTAATTATACTTTTAACATTATATATACAGTTTAACTTTAAACAAGCAATTCTTATATTTTTTATGAAATTTAGTATACGCGGGTTTCAAGGGCCATAAATCGATCTAGCTACGATTTACTTTTAGAATATGTCGTTTTTATTCGTGTTTTCAATAAATCAACTTTATCGATAAACAATTTCCATCTAGCGCCATCTATCACAACTAGAGCGAACTACATTAAACTATACTGGAATAAGATCCATTGTGCTGTCATTGGTGCACAATAAAGAATACCCCCTAAACTTATTTTTTTTATTGGACCATGCATAGCTTCAGGAATTGTTAAAAATATTTTAAACATAACAATTCATTTGTTTTCTAGATTAACAAATACGCATTCTCTGGTGGCCAGCCAACTGTAGAAGAACATAGGCTCAAAGGCGGTAATACTTCTGTAGATATTTCATTCAAGTACCTCACGTTCTTTTTAGAAGACGAAGATCGGTTGGCACAGGTAATTATATCATTAGTTATAAATAAATATTATATCTAGAAAGTACATTTTTCAAGTGAGTTCAGTGTTTAACTCCGGCATCCATGTAGTTTCCGTCATTTATCATCATTATCAAAACTATCGATGGGCCTATAAGTTATTTAGCGACGGCCAGGCACTAGAAAACGGAGCGTGGTAGGCCCTCTGTAAGGTGGTCTGACGATCTGGTGAAGGTCACAGGAAACCGCAGGATACGGGCAGACCAGGATATAAACTGGTGGTTGTTGAGATCGTTGTGGAAGACCTATTTACGGAAGGGAACATCTTCCGGCTGCAATTAGGATGATTAATATTTTAGAATTTTTTTTTATCATCATCATCAGCCTATCGCAGTCCAGCAGTCGCAGCTGGACATAGACCTCTCTAATTGCACGGCACTTAGTTAAATTTACGGCTTTTCGCATCCAGCTCGAGTATTTTTTTGTGATAGGTATATTCTTTTTTTGTGACACAGATAAAGAAACAATACGAATCAGGCGAAATGCTAACAGGCGAACTTAAGAAGATAGCTATAGACACAATTACACCTTACGTGCAAGATTACCAGAAACGGCGCTCGGCGGTCACGGATGAGGTGGCGGATGAGTTCTTCAAGATCAGACCAATCAAAGTTTAAAACTATATCACCTCAATTTAGCCTTTCTTAAGTCGAGAATTCTATTTTCTACTAGCTTTTGCCAATTTCTTCTCCACTTATTTCTATTCCAGGAGTTGTATTTACAAAAAGAAAAGCTTACGAATGACAAATGCCTTATTTATTAGTTTTTCCATTAAAATTACTTTAATCTTAAGTTAAATATGTTTCAGATATTTTCAGTATAATAAGTAATTAGTCAAATTTGCGTATACCTTTGAGGTATGAAACTAAGGAAAATAGTATTGTTGTACTTTTACCGAAAAAAAATGTTATCATCATTTTAAATATTGTTTTTTTATTATTTATTTAAGTGAATCTGCGCAAGTACAATTAAAATATATGTTTTATATTGAATTCATCTTATTTTAAACTGTTATATATGTGCAACTTATTTCATAATTCAGCTCAGAAAAGCGAAAAGAAAGAGTCTAGAGCGAGTTCATTTCACAATAAGTCTTTACGAAATAGTATATAAACTCACATTAGACTCCAAGAACATGAAACAAATTTAGGTGTTTGTTCTCATATCCTTATTTTGAAGATTTCCCGACTGGTTTAAGACCTGAAAGACGTCCTTAACCAATAGGTGAAGCGACCTGAGTGAAGTTAAAGGTAGCAGGTTCCACAGAGTCAAACTTATATGATACATGAATACATGATACTATCAGCTAGTCTTATATACAATTTTGAGTATTTTCAACATCATCAAACTTGTATTATGTCCTTGTAAACAGATATTTCCATTTTATATTTTATTCATATATGTATATTTCAGTATATGACTTATAGTATCGTCCAAATGTTTTTACAGAAAATGGTAAGAGATATATGGCTGTGCGTTAAGCATCAACATATTTTTTTGCTAAAGTACAATAAACTCGTTGAAAATTTTGTAACTTTTGTTTTATTTAGATAGGTATATGAACTCCGGCAAACAGTATTAAGTTTTACTAAAAGAAACACATTCTAATAAATACTTATTTCTTTTTCGTGTGGAAGTGAAAAAAACCTTCGTATTTTTAGTTTTTTTTTATATAGGAGCAAACGAGCAGACTCATAGGTTGATGGTAAGCGATTACCGCCGCCAATGGACACCCGCAACACCAGAGGCGTCACAAAAGCGTTGCCGGAGTACGTTCTTTTATTGAAGGTTTGAAGGTCGTATTGATCAGGGAATACCGCAGGCGACAGTTTCTTGACCTTGACCTTGAACTACCCCGTCGGCTGGTTTCAGTCGTCGTATTCCATCTCCATAGTGCCTCACAGCAATCTTCCTTACTACGTTGTGGCCCAATCGTGTCTTGATGCGATCAGGCCGCTATCCTATCCTTTACGTATTTACGTAAGTACTTGTTTGTTTGGCGATTTCAAATTGACATCTGTTCAAATATTTTTACCATAAACTTAGTAGGTATGAATGTGTTATATTGTTAAATATGATTGCCCACATAATTCCAGATGCAAATTAAATCCTATCCTACTAATATCACAAACGCGAAGGTTTGTAAGGATCTTTGTTACTCTTTCACGGTAAAACTACTGAATGGATTTTAATGAGACTTTACAATAATATAGCTTATACATCAGAATAACATATAGACTACTATTTGTCGCCTTAACCGACACATAAGCGGGTGGAGCTGCGGGCATAAACTAGTATTTCAGATATAAATCTATTAAAAATAATCATCATATACAGAAACTATTGGTGATAAATCGGACAGGCTTTAAAAATAAGCGAATCAGTTCCAAAAAATAGCTTCTGATAGTAACAATGAAAGTTTCAAAGAGATTACCATACAAACAGAATAAATATAGATCATCATGGGAGTCCTCTGAGTGTCGGAGGTGCTGTACAAAACAAACAGGCAACAATAGCATGTGAGACAATGGCGGTCCTCTTCTGAAACCTTTAAAAATTGTACCACACACTTGTGCACACAACACCCATTTTATCGAATATGCATTACAATAGAAAAGAATTGTCGATGGCACAGTCCTCGGTTCGGACAGGTTGAGGTCGGGTGTAACTACCTGCCTGTCCTAATAATTATCTTAAAGAGACATTTTGATAGCAATTAGTAGCGAAGGTCTGCGGTTGGTGAAAATGCGACAGTTCTTGAAAGTGTTTTAAAAGTTCGAAACAACTTAATAATCGGCAGTTATTCTCAAAAACTTTAATTCGCATCATATGGACCTTGGAAATAAATAATATACAACGAATATTTTAAAATATATGGCGTGAATCAACATATATTTCACTGACACGTTGCCATTTGGCTGTTGTTGAAATTTCACGGCCTTTAAACAGATGACTAATATCTTAAACAAAAGCATTCATAATTTTTAACACGAAAAACGTCAAGATGTATCATCAAACTTATGACGAAGAAGCTCCATTACCTCTCATAGCAAACTACACTATGGTCAAGGAAGGTGAAGAAGAGAAGAGGGATCCAGAGGATCGTGTTATTCTAGAGATTGGACGGCAAGATGAGAAACCAAGAGAAGAGCTCACTTTTTCTCACAAGAAGTATGATAAAACTATAGCTCATCATCGGTCATATGTGTTAGAAGACTACGAACCTAAAAGAATCTCTTATTTCAGGCCTCATGAATTGGATAATAGTGCCCCTGAAGGTAAGACTATTGATAATAGAATTTGCTGAAATAACAAATAAAACAATCTACTCTTTCTCTTTTTTTCAAGATGTACCGTACCTACTGCCGACATTTTCTAGTCTAGTCAGTGTTTTTTTGGTTCTGGTTAATCAGCATTGTCGAATTTCAATAGCAAAGATTCTTGCTACGGCTAGCTACCTTAATGTTTATTTCTGTGTGTGTACATCGTGTTGTTATAACATATACCATATAGACCAGCAAACTCTAATGAAGGTCAGAAGTCACTCCCACCCTTGGGAAAGTAAATTTATATAGCCACAGAGTATAGTATAACGGGGCGAGTATTAGCTACTTTTGTGTAGACATCTTAAGGTTTTTTTCTTTTTCTTCAAAAAAGACAACTCCAGTTTTAGAAATATACATCCTGTGTGTGAACTTTACAAACGTACATGAAATGGACACAGAGAATACCCAGACTCGGAAAAACAATTTGTAGATTAACTTAGTCCCACCCATCATTTGAACCCAAAACACTTGGTAGAAAGCGGCGCGATAGCTGCTTAAACCACTAGGGCAACCGATCAGTTTCTGATGCAAAACGTTGATATAAAGAATGTATTGTATGGGCTTTTATTTTGATCTTTATTAACACAACCAAGTCGTAACCGGAGGCCCACGAAAGAATGAATTAGCTGTGAGCTGATATCAAATGGTTGGTAGGAACTCCTTACATGAATACGTCGGTTAAAAAAAACTACTCATATCTTAGGTCCGAGGTACTACGAGCAAGACTACAGAGAAGCGTCTATACCAGAGACGGCGAACTCAGAATCATCGCTAGATTATTCTCATGAATGTCAAGATACCATCAAGTATGGCATAGAGGATCCCAATCAGGATGCAAACATTCTAAATTGGAAAGAAAAAGCGTTACTACTTGAGAAAGGTAATCTTTAAAATTGTTTATATGACTCTAAAACTAAGCCAGTTTTGATGTGTTGGGCGCCGGGTCCACGGTTTAGTCATATTACTTTCACAGAGCTAGGAAACAATCTATTTTATAATTCTTCGTGTAATACAGCATAGAAAATTATTGAAGTAAGTCTTTTCATTCTTGTTGGTAAAAAGAAAATTGGGTAGTTAACACTTCAGTCAAATTACGTTACTTTTTATCATCTGTCAAAACGATAACAAGAAAAATTTATTTTATTATGAATTAACTTGTGGGAGATCGTTTTTTGTTTTTTCGAAAGACGGTCTCCATTTCATTTCATCCACATTTTTTATATTTTATCAATCTTTTCATCAAGGCGAAGACTTGAAGACTTAAGATTTGAAGACTTTAAGTACTTGAAATTGGCAGAAATAGCTGATTAGCTGGTTGCCATCACATCAAAAGAAGAACTTGTGACGTCACTGTTTAAAACTATCAAATTGAACAATATAGTACAATGTTTGTTTGATTAAAATTTGTAACTGAAATGAACAGCTGTAATAATTATATTTTCCAAGATGTTTTGTAATATTCGTTTTAACGAACGAGACATCGCTAATTATTTAAGATGCAGTTAACTACCCTATTGATGTTAATGATATAGGATCTATCCCCTGAAGTGGTTTTGGAGGCTTTTTTGTCAACCTAGTTAGGTATGACTATTAGATTTTTTTAAAACTACTATTAACTTGATTGAACAAATATTTCCATCCAATTTCCAAAAAAATTTCGGGAGCGAGAGCAAATTGGCATCTCATTAGTCATTCTACGTCCTACACCAATAGCAGCATTCAAGGAGCGAATGTGTCAAGTTAGTGCCTTAGTATTTTATCGTGTTTTCAGAGTACAAAAAAACAGCTTGCGACAGGGAAAGAACACGGATGCGTGATATGAATCGAGCTTTTGATCTGCTACGCTCCAAACTTCCAGTTACTAAGCGTTCCAAGAAAAAGTACTCCAAGATTGAATGTCTCAGGTTATGATCCTTCTAATTACTCTAATAATTGTTAATATTCACTAAAACATTATCTTTCGTGTGTGGACGGAGGGACCACAGTTTTTTACCTGTGATGCTTTGTCGTCTGTCAATTAGTAATTATCTTTACCAAATTTCTGTAGTCAAAATACTTTAATTTTTCACATACTTGCAGAGATCTTGCTGATGTTCTGTGAGGATTGAGGGACCATACAAAGGACTTTTGTTTTTAATAAATCTTTTTGAAAATTCTCAAAGTTGTTCTACAATGTTTTAAGAGTACTACAAATTTTTAATTTCTTTTTGCGCATATATTTAAGAATCACATTTATTTTATCGTATATTTTGTAATTTTAGTTTAGTGGTTTAGAAATACTAATTCAGCCATCATCACAAGTCTATTGCAGACACTACTAAACTGGCCTCCTTCAAGGAGCGCCGCCGCGCCCTTCATTCAAACACCAAATTAGGCATTCTACAATCAGTAACGTTAATAGGAAACTAATGTATACAAACGACGTCAACTCAACGCTAAGTTATGAGATCACAACTAGTACTGACGTTAGCGATTGTAGAAAAGAATCGTCAAGAAACACTTGCATCTATGCTAAGATGGCTGGGCTGAGTGGCTAGCCAATGCATTTAATCGCTGTCAGCTAAAAGCGATATTATTCAACATAGCGATTTTCTTACATTAAAATAAAACATAACGTTAGAAAAATCAGGCTTTTTGGTCAGAAAGTTTTGGTTTCGATGTTTATCGCTGATTTACAGTGAAGTGTTTAGGAATAAGCAGTTTCCGATATTGTCACTTATAACTGGAACACCTATGCCAAGAAAATTGATGAAACAACGGCAAGGACTGCACTAACTGGTATTGCATCTGGACATCTAGGTAATTACTTATAGAAGCAATTTACCTGGAAAGTTGCAATCATTATGGATCAGTAATTTAAAAAGCTGTTTTTTACCGTATGTGTGACTTTCATTAACCCAATACAATCTTTCATTTCAGAATAGCGATATGCTACATTCGACATTTGGAGTACATGTTGGCTGGAGGCTCGCCCGATGACAATCCCACTTTTTTAGATCTTAACGCCTCTGAGATGAGACGTCAACAGCTGAGATATTGATTTACTATAATACTAGAAACTAAATACATACATCATACTTACATTTGAATATGTGTTATACAAAAAGAGTGCAATATGGTTAAATAGAAATATTTTTATTTTTGACACCATTAAAATGATTATAAAAACAATATATTTAATTTCATATAAGCTTACCATAATATGCTACACTTTTGTAATCGGTCACTATATTTTGCGAAACATTAACACACGGACTGAACGGGTGCACTCTGTATGAAATAATTATCACCATCAATTTATCGAGAAACACGTAAAACCAAATTAAGATTAAATATTCTAATCCTGATTTAAATTAAAAGAAGTTTTGACACGCACTTATGTGGCGTATAGTTTCTGACAAACTTTAAAACAGAGCCGAGGGTACTGAATAATAACGATAACAAATTAATAACGTGGACTTAACTTTATAGAATATACCAGCCCTCACACGCCGGACACCAGACCTGTAGATTAAATATCACGCAGATTGCAATACCGGACACTTGCAAGTTTCTGATTAGTTTCGTTATCGATGTCTAAACCCTGATCAATGATCAAGGGTAACCTGAACAGTTAATTAAGATTCAATTTTGAGAAATTAATGTTTTTGTTAAAACAATTTTCCGGCGCCGTACTGGGAGCAGTCGCAACGTGAATTAAGTTAACCTCACTCTGTTATACAAATTCTATCTGTATTAATGAATTATTAATTCAGAACAATACGCAGGTTCGTTATTAACGTCCTTAATAATGTTTTCCTACACGCTGATATGCAGGTTTAGTCCGCAAAGGATCGCCCGCATACTGTTTGCCTTGTAAGAATGATCTGTAAAGGTCGTGTTCTCGTATGAGGGTTGGATATATGCTTGTATAAATCTTTATGCCCTCTTTCTGATTTGCCTTTCTTTAACCGCGTCGGCGTGCTTCCTCTCTAACTCCTTCAAGTATTCTAGATATGCACATTTTATCAACAACGGCACCTTTACGACACCTGAAAAAAACCTATTACTAATCAAATAATTAGCAAACTATTCTGTACTGCTTGTATTAGTTAATTTTCAGTATCAGTGAGTATATTCGGATTTAGACTGAGTAAATAAGTGTACATGCTCTTGCCAAGCTGTAAAAAGAAAATTCGTTCAGGCTCAGTTGTTTTCTGTATTTAGCGACAATTCAACACAGCTTGGCTAAAGGGTTAAGAAAATACAATAAGAATAAGTGCGCAAGGGTATAAACGGAAGAATAGATCGAATTTAACCTGCTTAGAATAATATTCATGTCAGCTTTAGAGTATGTTCTAATATAGCGACTGCCTCTGTGGCGCAGTGGTAACGAATGCGACTGCTGTGCAAGAGGTCTCGGGTTCGATTCCTGAGTCGGACCAAATGTTTGTATGATCTGCAAATATTTGTTTCGAAGTTTGGGTGTTTTCTATTTATAATATGTATGTATTTACAAAAAAAAAGTATATAAGTATTAATATCAGTTATCTAGTACCCATAGTACATGTTCTGCTTAGTTTTGGGACTAGATGGCGTTGTGTGTTAAAATGTCTGAACATTTTTATTTTATTTTATTTATATTTATATCTCTAAGAGGACGAATCACTCACCCGAAAAACAAGTAGTGACAAAGCTTTTATACAAGTTGTACACAGGGGCTAAAAAACTCTCGACACTGTCTTTTTTCTGAAAACAACACAATGTTATGATAAGTATAAATAAAAGTGGGCCACTTGTGTCATCGTGTCAGAATCAAGGGTGATAATGAAAATGGCACAACAATTGTGTACAGAATGTAGCTTTTAATTGTTTTGTAGTTTAGAAGTGAAAATTTAAAGCAGGTTTTAATTTTAATAACTTATCATATCGTTGCTAAAATGTAGATTGTGGTAGAGGTGCATCGGGCACAGTAGTGGAAAATGGTTCTACACCGTAAACTTTGGAACTAGACGACAGAAAGATGCTTTAAGCCTCTTTACCCGACTGCGAAAGAAGGAGGGTTGGAGAGCATTAAAATAAACAAAACAAAATAAAAAAATATATCTAAAAACAACTTTTCAGTTCTTCAATTAATTTAATAAAGTTAGCAGATATTGACACAGTCGGGTTTTCTTTATATTAAATAATTTATTGCACAATATTAACCAATGTCTGAAAACTTATGCCATGTATTTAAATATTATAGAAGCAAATCGTGTCAAAACATATTTCGTTTCAATCGCTGGAATCGAACGGATGATTTGATAACTTAATAATATATAGAAATAGCTTTAACCACAATTCAAATACTAGAATAAGTGGTAACTTATATACGGTTTTACAAATTTTATCCTTGCAAACGTAACATTGTCAGTGATATGAAACCATTTAGACCAGGCATTTATCAGCACAGAGGATGTCGCTTCCGTGCTATATTACTTCATCATTGTATCTATACTAGGAACGTAGAAGAGTAATATTGTGTAGCTTAATTTCACAGATCACTTTGTGTGGCGTCTATGATTTGGATTTGGCACCTTGATATATATGTGACCAGCTTATTTTTCTTTCTAATTACACATAGCTATTTTTTTTTAATACGTGCCTGCCCACGTGACTTAACTCGGCCTCCGGTTCCTCGGTTCACCATACTCAGCGCGATTTATAACTGTCCGCGTGGTGATGGGTTTACTAATTTACGGTGGTGTTGTGTCAATCTTCGCTTGACATCAGCATTGCAAGGAGATGGAAAACTGAAAAGTCTTTTTGTTATGTGTGACAAACCCCACGGGCCGTCACCTCACCGGGGTTTGCGACAAGGTGGTAGTGGTCGGACTAACAAAACCACCCACACGGTGTGTCACTCTGCTCCTAGAATAGGAGGATTCAGAAACTGCTATTATTAAGACATACCAACCCGTCCCCCAGCGTAGTACCCATAGTTTGCCAAAACTAATTTCTAAAGAAAAGCGTGTGACTAGCAGTGGGTTCATAAAGGCTGATTAAGATGACACAATACTATGCCGTATATTTTGTTTCATTTATAAATTTATTTTATAATTTGGTTAAATTATTGTTACTTATAGCTATACTGATAGTTTTATTTACAAATAGCGTGAAAAGCGTATGTGTACATTCACTTTCGCAAGAAATAACTACCATACTTGATTTTAATATCTTGCTTTTTTTTCGAAACAAAAGAAACCACGCTCTGTATAATCAATCTATCTTGATCCAATCTCTACTATGAATCGATAAGTATGTATGTTATGTTTATCTATATAAAATAATCCGATTTCATTTTTCTTTACTTTGAAATTTTGAAGATAGACAGAGAGAGAGAGAGAGGAAAGGAGTGAATGATAAAACCACCATGCAAAGAACGGCGTCCCTCGTATGTTAGTGACGTGAATATACTAGGACATCATAGTGAAAAGGAGCATCAAAGGAATTCCCATACTTAGAAAATGGATGCGCGGGGCGTGACTACCGCGTCGCATTGTCTGTGGAGCGTAGCATACACCTACCAGGTATACAGCAATGTACGGTACGTTTAGTGAGCGAGTACACACAGACACACTTCGAGACTCGCGAATCATTTGCCAGCCTCAGTCCAATATGCGGGTAGCTTTCATTGCGTGCGGTCGCTTTGCAAAAATGAGTCGCTTCCGACACGAAAGGCACGCGTCGCTTCTGAGATTGACTCTCGGGTACTAGGGTCACAGATCTTATAAAGATATAGATGATAAAGTTTTGAAATAGTTTTCCAAGTAATATTTTGTTGCTAGACAAGAATAAGTTACAAGATGATGTATCTTCTATTACATAATTTAATTTAAATCGCGCTTCAATTATGTATTTTTTCGTGAACTTGTCTAGAACTAATCACTTCTAACTTAATATTTAAATAGCTCTTTCTTATAAATGAGTACTTTAACTTTAATTATGTGTACAACGAATAATAAGTAGCAGTTTTTAATGAACAAAAAGGACTTCGAGTAAATACAAATGGATTCACAATAATATAAAAAATGATACCAGAGGAATACCGGAAGTGAGTACATATATAATGCACACATATTTAGGTCCGCCTTTGTACCAACAATGATATTTATTTGTAAATATCACTACAATCTGCATGGTTTGGAATAAATAGTAAAAGAATAAAGTATTAATTAGTACGTAGGAAAACTATAAAAGAAAAGAATTCATGAGAAAACAAAAATTTGACAATAATAAATTTAAAATGAAAACAATAAATATAGTGGGGAGACAGACGGACTCCTAGGAAACCACAACATGGAGTAAAACCGAATGAAACACAGTGACGTAACCATTTCTATTAGGATGACATAAAAACTAAAGAGGTTGAATATCTGGAAACGATGTAGCATGTAAAGAACTTATTTTTAACCTACGCTAAAAGTTTTAGAGTATATTTTGACTTGCAATTTGAACTTACAATAACGTTTCCACAGTGGTCAAAGGTAGGTGGACGTCTGGTATTTAGACTGCGGATGTATTCCGACCAACGACGTAGACACTCAGTGACTTCGCGTTGTTCACCCCATATTCCCTGCGTGTACGTGAAATAGATAGAACCTGCTAGGATCCCAGCCTGTTGAGGAGATAGACGAATGTTAAATTGTTACAATCAGTACTAATGACGATGAAGTGGTGAGGAGGTCGATTATAAAGTTCTTGAGTCTAAACCAAACAATAGAAATATTTCAACACGTAAAATAGATGTTACAATATTGAATACTGAAAACATCTTCAATATATTTGGCATCTTTTATTAGGGGAAAATTTTGACTACCTCATTGGCAAAGTGGTAGAGTACGCGAATGTTTTCTAAGAGGTCTCGGGTTCGATTTTCGGTTAGACTAAATGTTTGTATAATCTGAAAATATTTGTTTCGGAATTGGGGTGTTTTCTATGTATAATATGTATGTTTTTACAAAAAAAAAGTATAAATGTATGTTTACCATTTGTATAGTGCCCATTATACAAGCTCTGCTTAGTTGGGGACTAGATGGCGTTGTGTGTTAGATGTATGAAATTATTAAAAAAAAAAATTTGGGAAATAAGCAAAAAACATCAGGAATGGTTATCTCCTGTGTGTGTTGTCCATCCTTTTCTTTTGTTTAGTAGCTATAGGTTAGATGAGCTTTAGTTATGACTCTTGACATACATGGCCCCTGAAATTGTCAAATGTCAGCACATGTCATAAAAATTGAAGGCTAAAACTTACTTTGACGGCGTACATGCATTTTCCATGGCCGTAATAAGGCGGTTTGTACTGTAAAGGTTTTTGACCTGTTTTCCTTATCTTATATTCTTCTTTGGTACATATTTTTATGCAGGTAGGTTTCAGAGGAAGGTCTGTAAATAAAAAAAAAATGTTAAGTTAATTATTAGTTTCATTTTAGTAAATTGTATTTTTTTTATTAAAAACCAAAAACACAAACAAGGATTTTGTTTTTCTTAAACTATGTCAGTAAGTAAAAAATATTCCTGTATTTTATTTCTAAACTTCCATTGTTTTGTGACTATAATATTTATAGTAAACGTAATGGAAAAACTATAATTTAAAAATAACTGAATATGTACATACAAAAAAAATATTCGAACTGAATAATTAATTGAACAAAACAAAAAAGTAAATCGTTTTCAAATAATTATAGTACTGATTGATGTGTAACTAAACGCATTATTTCAAATTTTTGGATTAATTAACCAAGACGACGAACTAATTAATAAAAAATATTGAGCGTCCTCTATGGCCCGAGTGGAATAGAAATGTTACATAATTTGTAATAACTACCAGGACATCATAAAAGCACAGAGACTCGTTTGGCGAAATGTAGAGCATTCACCATTACATGGTCGTCGTGCGGTTGTATTCACGTAAGGGAGACAGAAATGTTTTAATTACGTTGTTACCTCTCTTTTCCTCTACAATGCTACGAGGTTGTGGATTCACGAAATTGTAAATCTAATACGAGTTATAGCTTCCTGGTACATTGGGCATTATTACTTTTTTTTATTGAACTTCACAAATTGTGAAATTGGTAATATTTAGTTTTTTTTTATTTCCTATTGATTTTCCCAGGGCTTTCTCGGAGTAACAGTACTTTATAGAACGTGTGACATAAATCATTGTGAAATTGGATGAAGAAATACTGATATCTATATACATTTTAATATTAAAGCTGTCGGCATTCCGAACAAAAAAAAATATGGTCTTTAAACAGGAAAATGTACTTTTTCGTTTCGCTTACACGAAAATAACACTAGAATATTGTTTGCACAATAGTGACCTATGCAAAGAAAAAGTTACATATTGTTCTCGAGTCACTTTTTTTAAAGTTCTTTCCAAACCTCTCAACAAATAATTTTCGCTAGTCCAAAATATAGGCGGACTAGGTTGTACGAGAAAGAAAATTCGGTGTCTCTTGGTAAGGTTTAACTTTATCGTATTTCCAGAAAAGTACGTATTTAGATAAATATGCTAAGCTCAAAAAGCTGAAGTTAAGAAAAGTTAGAAAATATCATCGCTACCCTGCGGTTTTTGTAAAAATATTTCTTGACAATGTAAACGTTTTTGAGCCTTAAATAATAAACAATGTGCCATGTTTATTCATTTTATCGTATCAATTTGTATCGAGTGTGGTTACAAATGGCTGCTTAACGCTCTATGACTAGAACTGTATGGCAAAGTCACTGACACTGGTCGTTCGCGTTATCTGGCGAAACTAAAATAGAATTCACGTAAGATTCGACGTTTGCGGAGCTCGCTGACTCATTCCGATACAATGTTAGGATTCGAGTACTGGGACATCAGAAACTAGAGAATGTCATCATGAACTACGCTTGTATTTTTTTATTAAACTAAGCAGATATTTTTATTGGTTTGAAAACTGAATGTATATACATATTTCATTTCACGGATGGTGCAAATGTTTAAAATTGTTGACTGTTTGGGGTGGGGTTCGATTTCTAAATTTTTTTTTGTATCGGAACAACTTTTTGCGATTTAATCTTTTTTTTATGATTGTTACCCTATATCGTAGGCCAAACCTCCTTCCTTAGAGAGAGGCCTATGACCAGCAGTGGGCTGCTTAAGACTGTTCATGATCTTTTGTACATCGTGATGTGATTCGATGAATACTTCTCTCGGTTCAGAGCTCGGGTAAATGAAAAAAATCACAAACGAGCTTAATTATTAGACTATTTAAATAGGTATGCTATCGAGGTACGGAACTATCAGATGTAGCTATTTCTGTCCCGGTCCGCCAATATATAAAACCTATTCTGTATTATAGAAGGGGTAAAAAAAGGTATACGGGCCACATGACAACCACCATGTAACTCTGGAATTACAAGCGCGTAAATAAATAGATTACTAAAAAAATAATGTAAATATTAATAGGTTAAAAAATACTTTGTACACCCTTTTATCAAAAATTATACGAACGGAGGAGTATAAAATTTGGGACAGTTAAAGTTTATATCGAGGAGGAGACCAAAAAGCTAAACAAGAAAAATTATTTCTAAAAAAACTGTAAAATAAATTCTTTTTGAGATACTTTTTCACGCCAAAAAGCCTCAAGCTTGTATTATTTTTTTAATTTTGATTCACCCAGTGTCACTCTCACGACTAAGACGAATCTATTGATACCACTAAAAAAAAAATAAAAAATAAGAATAAAAATAAAAATAAGACAAGCCGTTTAGGCTCTAGGGCGTGCCAAAGAAATATACATACACACGTAAACTCGAAAAACATAACCCCCTTATTTCGCAGTTGGGTAAAAAACTAAACATTACACTAAACTAGCAACTAAAAAAATTTGAAGTGCGGTGTGTACCAAAAACGTATAGTAACAGAAATTCTAAACGTATGTGAAATAAAATTTTTGCAGTCTGAATATAGAACTGTTTGTTATCAAAAACTACTTAGGGCAGAAGGATGTTTAGACGTACAGACATAGTGCAGAACATGTACTGCTGAAATACACATTTCCTGAACGTAAAAATGAGATTTCTATGTTAAGGTATAAGCGTACGTTTTTTTTATGTATAAGCTGCCAAAATGACTCTGCCCTGCCTGATGGAAAGCATGAGCAGAATCCAAGAGTGGTGGTCACCATCCTCAATGCGAAAAAGAACAATGCAGCATGGTGACCCACACTGTGGCGGCCTGGTAAGATGCTTTTTCACACCCCGCTTAAAGGACCCGGGATCATATTGGGAAGGAAACACGTGCGCTGGTAGTGAGTTCCAGGTTTTGACCGCTCGGCACAGGAAGGAAGCACCGAAGCGATGAGTAAGAGAACGTATGTCTTCCACTTTAAAGCGGTGACTTCCAAGGCCGGCACGTGTTGTTCTGTAGAGGAATTTTTTATTTAATTTTTATGGAATAGGGACTAGACGAGCGATCACCGCCGCCCATGGATACCCGCAACACCAGATGCATAACAAGTGCTTTGCCAGCCTTTGGGGAGGGGAATGAGAGGAGGGGTTGGGTATGAGTCTCCGGTATCCTCACTCACTCGGTGAAACACAGCGCAAGCGCAGTTTCACACCAGTCTTCTGTGAGGCCGTCGTATCACTCCTGTCGAGCCGGCCCATTCATACCGAATCGTGGCTCTCTCTTTTATCACTTATTTTATTTAAAGAGCAGAGAGGTTCATTAGAGGTGAGCTTAAGTAATTATTTGTTTATAGTTTTGAGTTTCCACTTCTATCAGCAGTTCTCATGAGCACTTTCTGTGTTTTATGGTCAGATGGTTAGGACTAGACGAGTCACATGATGCCGAGTGACTACCACTATGAGCCCTCATTTGGAAGGTTTGAGGCGCCGGTATCTTCATTGACTCGGCAGCAAGCAATATGACATTTATTCAACACCGGTTTTCTGAGATCGTGGTCTCATCATATCATTTAAGCTATACATCACCACAATTATCTATGGCTCATTAATGAGCAATGAGGTTCATGATTATAGCTAAAAATTGATAGAAAGAGCCTTCGCAGCAGGATGTACATACATCGTCTCAAAACTTAAACTTAATTGGGGCAGAACTTGAGTTTCTGAAGCGTAAGCAAACCAATTAACATCTATAAATATTAAAAATGATTTAGCTGAAAATTCGTAGGGAGATAGCTTAGAATCGGGAGACGGAAATAGGTTGGGTACTTTTTACATAGGTTTTTCTTTTGGCGTTAACCGCGGTTGTTATTGTACCGCGCGTAACCCCGCGGGCTCAGCTACTTTATTACACCTGGATAACCAAGCTTTGCTCAGTATTTCTTTTTGGTGAATTTTATAAAAATATATCCTAGATAGATCGATTTATCGCCCCTGAAACTCCCTGCATGCTAAATTTCATGAAAATCGTTGGAGCCGTTTCTGAGCTTCAGATATCTTTAAAGATTTGCGCATTTTTATGTATTAGATATAGAGATTTTACTTAAAACGACATGGCGTAATAAGTTGCTATAACACGCACCTGTGACAGTAGGACATACAAACTTTTGTGCTGGAGTGCACTTATCATATATGTGCATTTCAGGTTTCGGCTGATTCACATGTTTGGCTAGGTTGATCGTACGACAAACGTCACAACTCACACGATTTTTATCGCACATTTTGGATACCTCCACTTACACATATGCAGAAATCAATAAAGAACACGTTAAATTTGTCGAAAACGAAAAATTTTGGTTGATTTATAACTTTTTAAGCCGGGTTATGTGAAAAGATGGTCGAAGGTTAATGTTTGGACAATGACGTTTGAATTTTCGGAAATTTTCTGCCAGCGTGAGTTTTGTATCAAAGAGGTTCTATATCTTAAGCATGACTAATGTTAATTGCAAAAATTTAAAAGGTTAATTAATCTTAAACACCTGTCTGATCGGAAATGGCAGACTGCTGCTAGAAAATATCGTGTTCATCACACATATTCATATTGACTGCCTCAGTGGTGCTGTGGTAGCGTATGCGACTGCTGTGCTAGAGGTCTCAGGTTCGATTCCTGAGTCTTAGAATGCCTGAGAATATTTATATAATCAGAAAAACTCAATTTCACTTTTGGCCCGACCAAAGATTTGAACCTGAGACCTCTTGATGGGCAGTCGCATACTTCAACCGCTAGACCAGGCCTTTTAGTATACCCATAGGATGAATAGCGGTGGTGACACTGATTTCTATATCTTCACACCACACAGAGACACACCTAAACATTCCTGAAAGTTCCCTGCTATTTATACAGTTCTCTTACTGACTTTTGAAGAACAACTTTGACCTGGATCTGTGGAAACTTACTGCGCATAGCTGAACGTCTGGTGGATTTATCAAAGGAAGTTTATTTTAACTGTGTTTAAAATTTGCTTCAAAAGTAATAAAAAAATCTAACCTAAAAAAAATATTTGATCAAATCGTGACCATGTAGAGTGTAATTTTTTTTTATAACTTGTGTAGATTATACTCTTGTCTTTATAACATTAATTGCTTCAAGTTAAGGTCCTAATACGACAAACTTGCTACCCCCTATGGCCAATCTCTATGCTTCCCTTTTCAAGCGACTTCAAAAAAGAGGAGGTTATCTATTTGACTGTATTTTTTTATTTTTCTTACCTCTGAACTTTAGTCTTCTTATTTGAAAGCTGGTGCTTCCCGTGTGAATCCATTTCAATTTGATCCAGTTCTTGAAGTCGAATTTATAAATCAAAATTTTGTATTATTTACTAAGCTTTAGAATTGTTTTACGATGTTTAAATTTATCGAATGTTAAAGAGATGAAAAAAATCAAAGCAGTATTTAGTTTTAAGTAACACGATAGAGCCTTTTTTTGTTGACGGGCTGGAATCTCTGCGGATCCTCGGGGACTGATGACCCAGAGATCTGAAGGGTAAGCCCTCCTACCGCGGACCGCAGCAATTAACCTAACTTCAGAGGTATACCTACCCTATTCTCCGGCAGCTTGCGACTGGTATTCGTTTATTGACAGCCTCTAACAGTCTTGTGCTTGACAAAGGGCTCTCTTTGGATTCTCTTAGATTCCCGATCATAGTCTCGGTGTCGGAGGCACTAAACGCTGAAGGTAAGTTTAACGCTGATGTAATCGCTCTTCTAGGGGCTCCACACATTCCGAGTTTATTTTGTTTACCTCGCTTATTTTTGAGCTGACTAGTTCAATGTTCTAAATAAACTGTGTATTTCTTACATAGTGACATTTTAGGCATACATATTCCGCATATTACCCATCAAAAATACGTGTTTTTTCACTGGAAAAAAATTAATAGCCCGGTTTTATCTTGCCTACTTCTTTCACTAGTTTAAGGGTTTATCCGTCGATAGCTTTATATTAACTTATACTTTGATAAAATTTGGGTGAAATTGTTTTTAAAGCGAAGTTGATGTGTTGTCACAGGGAAAAAAATTTTTCATTGGCAGTTTCCCTCTCGAGGTTACCAGTTTAATCCCATAATGGTTCTCAGTTAACTCCATATAGTTAATTAAAAAATCAATAGCAATGAGATCTCATTGCGTCGGTTGTGGCCGGATGCGATAAGCCCCCCACGCACTGCATCCGCTTCGTATGTACATATATGTGCTTGCGCAACACATATTAGTTTCCTACTATCCTAGATAGCGGTAGGTGTATTGCGAAATTTTGCCAAATTCTGCTTAAAATATTACTATGGATGAGATTAGGGCCTGAAGTCTATTATCAATGAAGGGCAAACGGAACTCTACAATCAGTTAAAATGTTACTAAATAACCCTAAATAAGCTTCACGTGGTTAGCATAGCTGTTGTCAGGGGATTTGATATCATATTTCCGTGAGAATAGTGTCAACTTCCGTTTATTTTTTTCAGGATTACAAAGGCTAAATGATTCCCGCCAACGGGATAACAAATTCTTACAGTTGGTTTTTTGTAATCACACTTATCGTAATCAATATGAAAAATTAGGAAAATTCTTTTTTTTTAGTTTAGATTAGTTATTCATTTAGATCATGTTCAGTATTATTGAGATTAAACAAAGAAATACTGGATATAATAAGGAATGCCTCGGTGGCGCAGTGGTAGCGTATGCGACTGCTGTGTTAGAGGTCTCGGGTTCGATTCCTGAAACGGTCCAAATGTTTGTATGATCTGCAAATATTTATTTCGGAGTTTGGGTGTTTTCTATGTATAATATGTATGTATTTACAAACAAAAAGTATATAGGTATTAATATCAGTTGTCTAGTACCCATAGTACAAGCTCTGCTTAGTTTGGGCGGCTAGATGGCATTGTGTGTTAAATTGTCTCAAAATATTTATTTATTTATTTTAGAGGCAGAATTTTTTTAAACCCTAGTATAACAACATATTAACATTGCTGATACCAGGGTAACAGAAGAACAACCGACAAAAAATATTTTTTATTTTGTTCTAAGTTTCTTAGACTGAATGTGTGTTTTACTTAGTTGGGTAATTTATTTTAACTTCGAAAAGTTTCCTTTTGGAACACCTTTTGGTGTATAACTTATTATATTACTGACGCTAAAGGCCATTCTGATCAAGCTTAAATATTTATTTTTGATTTATTTTATTGGTTATACTACACCGGATAACTGAAACTCATTACTCATTCATTGATATGGCTTTTCAGATTATGAATGGCTCAAATATGCTGCCACCGAGACCCTTGAGCCTCTACAGTCGCGTAGAGATATCGTCTCCTTGGCAGTCCTCTATCGCCTTTACTATGGTGAGTGTTCTGAAGAGCTCTTCCAATTGATCCCCCCCCCCTCTCCCTGTCTCAACAGAACAACACGTGCCGGCCTTAGAAGTCACCGCTTTAAAATGGAAGACATACGTTCTCGTACTCATCGCTTCGGTGCTTCCTTCTTGTGCCGAGCGGTCAAAACCTGGAACTCACTACCAGCGCACGTGTTTCCTTCCCATTACGATTCCGGGTCCTTTAAACGGGGCGTGAAAAAGCATCTCACCAGGCCGCCATAGTGTGGGTCACCATACTGCATTGTTCNTAAAATGGAAGACATACGTTCTCGTACTCATCGCTTCGGTGCTTCCTTCTTGTGCCGAGCGGTCAAAACCTGGAACTCACTACCAGCGCACGTGTTTCCTTCCCATTACGATTCCGGGTCCTTTAAACGGGGCGTGAAAAAGCATCTCACCAGGCCGCCATAGTGTGGGTCACCATACTGCATTGTTCTTTTTCGCATTGAGGATGGTAACCACCACTCTTGGATTCTGCTCATGCTTTCCATCAGGCAGTGCAGTGTCATTTTGGCAGCTTATACATTAAAAAAAAAACTCTTATCTGTATTTTTTAAAATACTCTTTTATGTGAAAAGCCCAAAATCCATTAAAGTTAAATGGGTGAGGTCTCTAAAGCCTAGCAGGGGACTGCAATGGGCTGACGATGAAATGATATTTTATAATGTAATATAAAATATTTTCTGTCCTTATAATGTTCTTTTATAATGGTAATACTCCTTAAGTCAAATAATAAACTTGGGCTTTTTTAAGCAACAAAACCGAATAAAAATTTGTACCTATTAACTGTTACATATAAAGATTGCATAAATTGTTAATTGTGTTGAGGTAAAAAACATACACACAACTTACTAAAAATAGCCCCGATAGCTATCCTACTAAAAATATGAACTTAACAAATCATTAAAGACTATAAGTCTGTCGTATATTATTATCAGTAAACAATCAACTTCTTTCAAAACAAATAAAGAAAAAGAATCGCTTCCTAAAGACCTGAAATACCACATTGAACCTACAAAGCTTTTGCAAGTGCAAGTACAAAATAAAACAAAACAATATAACATGCATTGGTAAGCCCTCGTACTGTATACTTGAAATGAGGCTTGAAAAGCTTCAAGTTCCATTCAGCGGCGATTTTCATGAATGGCGTTGGACGTGGAGGGGGTGACAAAGATGCGCGCGCATGTTCCCGACAGATATTCCGCTGGAGGCTGCGTGTACGCAGTTCAGTGAGTCACTCCACTGGCCGCGCGCTTGCGCACATCGAGCGCGTTAAAACCGGCGGGAGATTCAAACTTGGAACATTATTTCTTTTTATTTTTTCTTTTTTATTTCTTGTGTTTATTTGACTTGACTGTGGTGTGTTTGTGGAGTTCTACCAGGTGTTTGGTGATGCTGGTGTAACGATGACGGCTTGTAACTTAAGGTACGATTGGAAATAAGTTTTAATAGATTTTAAAAATAATTGCAAAGAAATATGCCTGTGTTTTTTTAAAACTTTAGTATTATTTTATGTATCTCGTGTTTGTTATATTTTTCTAATAATTAAATTGAAGCAGTGCTCCCGTATTGAAAAAATAAGTTTTATTGAAAATTTTAAGGAAATTTATTGAAGTGGTTTGTTGCAAAGCAAAAAACAGAGCATAATAGATTTTTTTGGCGGGTAGTAAATAATACTATAATAACACAAAATTCTCTGTAGCAACTCATTTCTTTAATACATTTACATTATTAGTGTAATTGTATAATAACTTGTGAATGTTAGGAAGATTTTTTTCTCGTATAGGTCTCTTCTTCAATTATTTGGCTAGTTGTGAGTTATGCAGCATTGTTGGTAAATTGAATATTTATTGCTCGCGGTTTTATTTTAGGCGTTTAAATATTTATAAATGCACATTACACTTCGATGTTAGCTAGCTCCCTGGTGTAGTGATATTTAAAGTTCCAGAGTTAAATTTATTCTGCTATCTGGCGATAAAAATTAAAAGTATATTGGATTGATAGAGTAATTAGGTACAAAAAACTGCTTTATTTTTTAACTTAGTACAGGAAAGCCAAACGGAAGGTTAATATTTTTAGCGTCTAAACTGCTAAACCAATTTTAATAAACGAGATGTCAATAGATTCTTAATAATAGCCCGAGTGATACATGCTATATATATTTTATAGAACGGTAAAAAGTTTCATAATTTTTTTATTGTTAGATACTTAGAAACTTTTGTGCAAGTTTATCAGTGAATAAAGCTGGATTGCTTCATTTGGAAATAAAACTCTTAAATAGGTTAATTTTATTTAATAAAAATATAGATTTTCAATTTTGGGAAGTGGTAGTTACACGGTACTTATCTTAAGTAGATTTCTTTGAAATATTTGAATGTAGAAGTGAATGGATTAATATTTTTTGTATGTTTGGCCCTGCAAAAATGTCTTTACTCTGCTTGATGGAAAGCATAAACAGAATCCTAAAGTGGTGGTCACCATAATCATTGCGAATGCAGATAATACAACAATGCAGCATGGTGACCCACACCACGGCGGCTTAGTGATTCTTCTGCATCATTGGGCCTCCGGTCTCGCACTCACCAGGACGAACGCTGTCATTTTACGTTGATCTTCTTTACGAGGCTATTACCGCCCCGGTCGAGTCGACCCGTTCGTGCTGAGATGAGCGTGGCTCTACTGCCTGATTACTGACTATACTACTCTGAATTTTACTAAGGTAGTGTTGTAATTTGACTAAATCACACTAAAATTATCTCTTACTGACAATGTTAACTAGAGTTGGTATGTTACATTCTACATAACATGAGTTAGTATGTTGAAGAAATTATGAGACTACATTGGTTTCCCTATTACAAATTACCTCTTTGCTAAAGACTGAATGTTATATTCCCTGGGAACATATTTGATGTGGGAGGTAACCTGTATCCTTTGCTGCGTGCTACATCCCTGGTTATGTGTAGGATAATTGTACGTATGATAAAAGAATAGTAGACATCAGCGCATTAAAGACGAAAGCACACGTTGATTTTTATATAAGAATATTAAGTAATAGTCGTATAATAAATAATTTAACCAAAAAACTGACTTTAAGAACTGAACCAAATTGAAATGGGACCACAGGGGAAGTACCAGCTTTCAAACAAGAAAAACATCAAATCGATTCACCTTCCTTTTTCGAAATCGATTAAAAAAGTTCGCAAAACAAGAAAATGTAAAAAAAAATCTATAATATTAAAAAAAATTGATAAAATTTATGTACATATGTCAACTGGGCCATTATTACGAATCTATTGACACCTTATTCATTTAAAACGGTTTAGTGGTATAGGTGCTAAGGTGGAACATACAAACCTTCATAGACTGGCAAAATTATTGCCCTACGTTTTCACCGTACTCGGGTAATAACACCATCTCTTGATAGCTCGTTTAAAATTAAAACATGCCTCACAAGGTACATGTTCAGATATACAATTTAAACCTTGAATCCATGAACGAAAAAAAAGATACAAATCGAAGTTAACTTAAAGTAGTTGAAGGCTTAAAACTCACACTCACCACTCAGTTTTGCGTTCAACTCATGACCATCTCTTATCAGTCAGAAGCGCGCTGCAGGGGCACAAAGAGAATGTAGGGTTACCGATTACCGCGTTTAAGGAAAATATTGTCATTTTTTGGTAAAAACAAAATGGAGGATAATCCTTGCTATCTAGTTTGGTTAGGAGGTATAATGAATACAAGTCATGTTCGCTTTAAAAAAAGGCTAGCGCACAAATATAAGTCGATGTTATTAATTCTTAGATCCTTGTGAAGTTTATCTTTAAATAATATGATAGTTGTGAAATAAGGAGTCAGACAAATAATTCCAATCAAATTACTACGATTGACTTTTAATATCAATTGCTGAACACACAGTATACAAATATTTCTTATATTTTAATTTAATTTTATTAAAATCTATACGGTTGTTACCGAAAAATATAAAAATATATTGTTAATACTGCGTCAAAATATGTTATGGGCCACATAATAATTGCGTTTTATGACTACAGTTTTAATTGTTTTTTAATCTGGAATCTTTCAAACCTCATAAAATAATGCAATAAATCCCGAACAGGGATTGAAAAACTCGACATCATCTCGTATTAACGGACATACCTTATAGAGACATTAACAACCTCGGTTCACACCTGATAAAGTCTCAGGAGCTTATCTCGTGCCAACCCTAAGCTGGCCCTTGTAAGTCGTAAATCCTGCGGCACACGAACCTGATCTGGACGCCAAAAAAATGTACTAAAAAACGACGCGAGATTAAAACTAAAGACTATTGTTCCTTTTGTACAAGATCCCGACGATTCGAGTGGAGAAATTCTCTGTCGCTTCATGCATAAATTCATTGTCGGTTTTCTGGCAAGAGACTTGTATAATTAAACGCTTAGAAGATTTAGATAACGGCAGAAAAGCCTTTTAATACTGCACAATCTAATAACAAATCAATACTCTTCACAATAAAGTATATTTTGCCTCGTTGATGTTAAGATTTACTTAAAGTTTTTGCAAACAGTAGCTTTTGAATTGAGTGTACGCGATTTCTTTGAAATTTTCGCTTTTTGGTTTCGAGTTGTGTATATTTGTTTTTGTCGTTACGTCCAGTTCGGTAATTTTCTAAAGCTCTTTGTTTAGATGAAGACAATGTTTATCTTTTAACTAGGTTTAACAAACTGAACTAGCAAATGTAATGGATGTAACAGAGAGTTTCATAGAAAGCATTGTGCTTGAGTGAATCCTGTTTTAGTGGTTAGAGTTTTATATACTTTTACAAACTATTCGAACTTTATTTGTTGTACGTATGTTAGTGAATATATTAACCTAAATCTAAGAACGAATAAGTCATACTTATTTATTTATTCACAGTTAGTTTTTTGCAAGTCTAATTTATTTTATTCTATACTGACTCGTAGCTGTCGCAGATGTGACTCAAGTACTAGGCTATCATAAATTTATAAGGAATATAGTAATCTCATCAAGACTACTTGTTTAGTTTGCGCTATGAAAATCAATATTGTGTAACTTCTAAAAACAGTAAATAACCTTATATTTGAAACTCGGCAAGTACTTATGATGTTTTCTTTTGATTTTAGTTAGTCATAATGTTCTAAACGCGTTAATTTTTATGTTTAAAAAAATATCAATTTTTATCGGAAATATAAATTTTATTGATACAGAAACATAGGTAGGTAGGTAGGTACACTACATTTGAAGTTACAAGGAATCTTTGACAAACGGGTCAAGTCGCAACCCGAAGTGAGGTACCAGGCGTACATGTTCAAATGGAGGTCTTTTGATAGCCATGCAATTTCTATCGCGTGTGGTCCGTAGTCAGATTTCAGCAATATCTTTGCAAACTGATATTACGGAGTTTTATCGTAAAACAATAAACTATTAAGTCTTTGTTAAACGACATGGCGACAGGAAGATTTTTGAATAAGTCGACCGACTACAAATACTCGGTTAAGTATATTTTACAACCGCATTTCGTAAGACGTTTTCATTTGCATCGTCCATAACCCGTTGAAATTGAGCCCACCTATTGCAGTACCTACTGTTTAAAAATTCTAACTTTGTATTTCGTGAAAATTAGGAAATCAAATAATGGGTTAGTTAAAACTATATGAACTTCACTAAATCCTTAAAAAAAAGTATGTGAGCATCGGTAATTATAATTTATTTATAGTAACTTGAATAATATAAATACATGTTCAGAGTACCTACTTATACAATAAAAAGATAGTCAAATACTTTTGCTTTTGTTAGAGATAAAATGATTGTATTCGTATTCTAAATTATATTTAAAAGAGTAGATTTTAACGTCGAAAATTGCATGTGTGCAGTCACTGTACCGTTACCAATAAATAGGTTTAAACACGTTTAAAAGATGTATTTAAAAGTATATATTTAATACAACTTTTTTTACTCTCAAATAAACGCAATAGAATATACGAGTGATTTTGTATTTTTTAATATTCAAATAAGAAACAAATTATAAGAATAAAAACTCTTGCTTTTAAGGTATATTTTCATTTGAACAAGACTTTGTTGGTAGTTTAGATCTGAAACCTAGTGCTTACACATCTCTTTGAGTAGCTGCCGTCCTGGTAATTCTAGGTAAAAACGAGTTAGACTGAGCGATCTTGAAAATCTAGACTTGTTCGCAGCGCGCGAAGTTCAAATAAGTATTTTTTTTATTTATAACGATTGTATTGTTGAGCCACATGTTAGCTTTACACAGTTTGTTTTGTTCTTCTATATATAATTTAAGTTAACTTGTTAACGATATATTGTGAACATTAAATAATGAAAAATATATAGTTATATAATAGTCAGTAAGTGTATAGTATTTTATTGTAAATTTAAAAATAGCATATAATTTAATATCCTAGCTCTAAATTGTATAGAAAGTAAGCTTTAAGCAAAATTGTAAAAGCGTACTCACAACTCTGAAATAACAACAATACATATATATATATAGTTAGAAGTAGGCTCCGAACAAACATCGGAGGTGCTAGTAAAAAAAAAATATAAAAAAATATAAAGAAAAAAGTGAGTGATGATGAAAATAACTTATTCATAGGGTGACTCTAATTTCCCTTTTAATATTGTGGCGACTTCCATATACAGCGGCAATATAAACATATGACAACGCCATCTACCGAAGATACACTGAACTACGAAGTAACGTAGTGTACGAAGAAGCTACCAGTCCTGCATCGCACAATAGAAGTTCTCGCGTCGAAAAGCATATATATAACTTCCCAACATCTACCGTTGGGTAGTGGCCCGCCAGGCATGATCACCTCTCCTGGTCGGAGGATCCTCCCTTTGCGTTGTAGGAACATGTGACACCCGTTCCTCCATGATATTAATATAATCCCTCGAACAAAGATTTAATTCTAAGCTTTTACATGTACCTAAAGTTTTATTTCACGTTAAAGAGAGTAAAAACCTTTATTTGTTTGACAAAAATAATCAAGCCAATCATCTACCTGATCATCTGACAGATTTGCGGTTATCAACAAGAACTTTTATAGAACCAAAAAGCATACCAAACTTTATACTAGTTCTAGTACTGTGATTCTAGTTTCATACAAAAAAAATCCTTAGAAATTTTAGTCCGCACTAAAATTTTTGAATGCCTGGAGCAAAAACTTAGTAACTCTTTTTTCAAAATTGTGCGGACACAGGAGTATGAAATTTAGCACATTTATAGTTTCTATACTCAGAGGAGTGCACAATACATTAAATTATTAATACACAAATGTATGTATGTCAAAGTCTTGTTTTGATGAAATGGTAACCGGCTTATCAGCTATTTCCGTCAATGAAAGTGTTTAAAGTCTTCAAATTTTAAGTTTTGGAGTCTTCAAGTCTTTGTCGTGATGAAAATAATGATAAAAATGTGGATGAGATAAAATGAGGACCATATTTGGAAAAAACAAAAACCGATCACTTGTGTGTATGTCAAAGTCAAACTAAAAGGCTACTATTTTTATTTATACTGTCATACTGAATGTCAAAAATTGCCACGATGAAATATTTTATTACAAAGGTGCAATAGCTTTGGATGAAAAAAAACCTAAAATAATGGTAAAACTTCGACCTCTGGGCGACCACAAGTATGATTAAAATGTTCCATTTTTGAGACAGTGAAGCTCGGTGGCGCAGTGGTAGCGTACGTGACTGCTGTCCATGAGCTCTCGGGTTCGAATCCTGGGTCGGACCTAATGTAAATATGATCTGCAAATATTTGTTTTGGAGTTTGGGTGTTTTCTATGTATAATACGTATGTATTTACAAGAAAAAAAGTATTTATGTATTAATATCAGTTATCTAGTACCCATAATATAAGCTCTGCTTAGTTTGGGACTAGATGGCGTTGTGTGTTAGATATCCGAAATATTTATTATTATTTATTATTATAATATATTACAGTTATATAAGATGAATACGGCTTCTAACAACTTGTCATAATCTGGCCTCTTTGAAGTCGTCCTGTTCTCTCATTTCTATTATCGTCTAGTATACATTACATCATATTATATCCTAGGAATTATCATCTATAATATACGCGACAGCAAATATCTATCTTTTAAGATTGGTTCACTACACAGTACTTGCAATGGAAGATATTAAGATTTTGTTATGGGAGAGCCATACTTCGGGTCAAACAGGCTAGCTCGCCCGGAATTTTTGGTGCTAGGTAACTCTTTCATTGCTTTCGTTTTGTCCAGTAAGTGAGGTCACCGGAGGACTAATCATTCCGCCTCCTATATCTGGAGAAAAGCGGAAACAATGAGCTTGTGTCTCATGAATTGGATGGACACTTATCAATAACCGTCTCGTGTTACTTTGCTCCGTATACCATAAAAACATGTT
Source organism: Hyphantria cunea (assembly GCA_003709505.1). NCBI lineage: Eukaryota > Metazoa > Arthropoda > Insecta > Lepidoptera > Erebidae > Hyphantria > Hyphantria cunea. Next base: position 541,670 of record PKRV01000155.1, read on the forward strand.
ATTAGGGCAACAGAAAAATTCATAAACAACTCATCTATATATAATAAATATACACTGCCTACGCTTAATATCAGAGTTCAGCCACTGACGGCGAACACATGTAGCCGAAATCGGCCAAGGTCAATACCAATCGTTAGTAAAATGAGTGAATTACCAGGGAAACAGTGATTGAGAGGATCACAGTGCTCTTACTCAGGGTTATCACACCTGTGGAATTTAATAATTCTATAACATACATATTATTAAGTGAATAATAAAAAGTACCATTATTACATAATTTTTTGATACCCGACTACGGCGAAGCCACATAGAAGGCATTATTTTTACCAGTCTATGTATATTTGCATGTTTCCCCATAGCGCCTAAACTGTTGAACCGGTGCCAATGGCCCGGGTAATATCCATACTTCGTAAACAACCCTGTCTGTCTGTTGTGCCTTCACGGCTAAACCGCTATACCGATTTAAATAAAGTTTGGCATGAAAATGACGATGACTTTGTCTTTTAAAGGACGTGGGTACTGTTTACCGCTATAACCGACAACCACGTGGGCGGATCCGAAGGAAAATGCTAGTAAAGGATACTTAACATTTCAAATTAAACACACTTGAATTTGAATATTAAGTATTGTGATATTAAAGAGACGCATTGCTTAATATTTAAAAGTTAGGTAACTAAAATTATTAATATATTTACAGTATAAGTATCACATGCAATTTAAACATTGACTTATTCTGACAGCCGCGAAAGCCGAACAGACGGACAAAGTTACTTTCGAATTTATGATATGTATTAAGTATGGAACCATGGGCTTAAAATAATCTATGAAATGATGGGTTGGGATTTTAACAAGACATGGGATTACGTATTTAAATTTAAAGCGAATAACTGTATTTCTGTTTTTCAATAAAATAAGTTATTGCATAAAATATTGAGTCTTAACATTTCTCTAGTTTTAAATCTTAATATAAATGCATGGAATTTAAATATTATTTTTAATAAAGCTCCAAGCTTTTTTTTTTATTTGGGGACTTTATTTCATGACAGCCCTAGCCCTTTGAAGGGTGTGTGGCAATGCGTGGGTGCTGTTGTGTTTGTTTATAGATCTAATAAACTATTAACGAAAAGGGAATGTTTCTTTAATCTAAACCATCGGGTATCAGTCTTTTGGGTTATTAACAAGGTTATTTTAATGCTCTTAAAAACTGTTATAGTTAACTTAAAGTGGGTTAATTTAGTCGACTATCTGACTAATATTTTTGTATAAACAAATGTAGTAAATACTTTTATGATTCTTTAAACAAGCAATTATTGTATATATACTAGCTGAAACAACGCTTGCCCGAAACGTTGTTTCGCGATTTATTATTATGTCCTATAAAAAAAATTAGGGGTAATAAACATTAAGGGGGGTCACCCTTATTCCTCAGGGCTAAGAAAAATAGATGTTGGCCGATTATCAGACCTGCCCGATATGCACACAAAATTTTATAAAAATCGGTCCATCCGTTTCGGAGGAGCTTGGTAATAAACATCGCGACACAAGAATTTTATCTATTAGATAATTTGAATCTTGGAAAATGCTCTATCGATTTTCATCAAATGTCCAGATACTGTTGTTACGTATGTAAAAAGACTAGAATTATCATTGATTACATTTACACAATTTCATTTTCTTTTCAGATGGTTTAATTTAAGTTATTGTTTAGTAGTAAGTTCAGAATAAGCAGAAGGGCTTTGAATAGAGAGTTAATGAGTGTGTCGGCATAAACTTATCCTAGTCCGGTATGTGGCGTTAACGGCTCGGAGACTTTTAGACGGTTAAAACATGTTTCCGTGTGCAATATACGGTCTCACTGCTCAGCTCAATGTATTGTGTAACTGTCAAGCTTTTGGCAATGCTTCTGTCGTTTCCTGAGAGCCTAGTACTGATTCTTTGCGGAGATGAACATTCTTGACGTGCTTCGTCTGATCTTACACATTAAACATTTTAGGCCTTGTTTCACCAGCAACGGATAACAACCACCAGATTGCTTGTCTGAAACATGGCTAGACATAAATTATATGGAAGATATGACAAAGCTTATAGGCTAAGATGTCAGAACACTTGGCCTAATGGATAGTCGATTGGTCCGGATGGCGTAAGAAAGCGGTTCCCGGATCTCTCCCGTCTCAGGCGCAGAGTGGCACACCGTGCTGGTTTAGTGGGTAGTCTGGCGAGTCAGTCAGGAGTCCCACACGAAGCGAACCCCCTGTCCCCGCGGGAGGGGGGGGAGCGAAGTGCATAAACGCATTCCACCACGTAAAAAAAAAGTGGATAGTCGATTGTTAAAGTAGTGAAGTAGCCATAAAACGTTCTGAGTAGCATTTTCTAAATTTTCTCCATCGGTAATTTATTTTCCACGTTAATCATTTTGTTCAATAATAATATATTCTAAAATGTTTTCAGGCTATAAATTATTTTCGGTTTATTGTCCACCGCATCTAACGTTTTTATTGCCTACTTAGCTAATATACCTTTAAGGTTGACATGTTCATTAGCTGGCTCAGTAGAAATAGTTATTTTATGTTGGCACCTACAGTTCTGTTAATGTCAAGCATGGATTCCAATCTCTACAGGAATACTACTAATATATAATGCTTTTATGTTAACTATCGCAAGCATTTCATAATAGACGCTAACATAAAGCATTTCTCATAGCTTTGGCATGAATAAGTTAAAAAATATATTTGGTAATTTTCTCCTTCGACATTGTAACCGAATTAAACATTCGTTTTGAAGCGTGATTCGTTTTAATGTACACTACTATGGTATGCAAAAAAAGGTGTTATACGTCCTTTTTTCACTCAAAACTGTGATGATTTTAAATAATTTACGAATGTACCTAAAGTTACGTCAGCGAGACATATATGCTAGTCCTACATTAGCTTCACATTATGAAACAACTAAAATGTGTTTAAATAACCAATTAATAATAAACAAAGGATTATGCGTACTTACCACATGCAAAAGCAATTTTCGTAATTATGTCAATAAGTAACTTCCTAATGACAACTGTCATAGGCGATGGGAGTGTTCTGTATCTAGGCGCGAACGCAGCCGGGGCCCACATGTTGTCACATTAGGGGGTGGACATATGCACTTCTAATAGGGTTGCCAGTTTTGTCTAAGGACTAGAAAGTAATGCAAAATATTTCAAACTCTTTCTTAAATAAATAGATTTGTGTTATCTGCATGTCTATTATAAATAAAAAGTTAGTCTTAAAAAATTAATACATAAATTTTGTGATTATTTTATCGCCAAATACTTAACATGTATATGAATACGCCTTGTTATTAATATTATTTAATTAACTACTAGTGTGGCAGCCCTATCGCAGTCTACCAACAATGCGTGCTAAATCACCCGCAGAGCGCTGCGCGGGCGCATGCGTTTGACATGCCGCGTTACGTTTAACGACACATTCACGTCTTCCTGGCCTTTCGATGTGTTTAGATTCGATAGTATGATCGGCTAAACTAAACCTCTATCTCTAATTGTGCGCCTGGTACTTTCGTAGACGATTCGACAGTTATAATAAAAAAAAATTGAGGAGAAATGCATAATATTTATTATAAACATACTTTCTTCACCCGCGGCTCCGAAAAATCCCATCGCGATCGCATCTTGATAGTGTTTTTTCTTATTTAGTTGTTTATGGTGTGTGACTATAGATAAAGAGCTTATTTATTTGAGAACACAATGCTTTATAACCGATAGTCTCTAGCTACTCATAACATATGTGCAAATACATTAAAGATTGCAGCTATACTTTATCAGAAGCATTTTACTGCAATAAAATTCCCGCCAAATTACTATCCAATACGTAAAATAAATTTCTACGAGAAGAAAATTATTAGTTAACTCCGCGTAGAGAATTTCCTCCATGTACTTTCGCTATCAGCAAGTCCGTTCCATCGTATATTTACCCGCCAAAACAATAATTCACACGTTCAACAAGTACATGACCATTTTCATTTTCTAGTAATTTTATTTAACCCAACCAGGAAACATTATAATGGCTACCTTGCAGACCAATCTTCTTCCTGACTAAGGTAAAGCAAAAAGAAAGGGTTATAATTTTGGCAGTTTATGTTTGTTCCGCCGTAGCGCCTAAACGTTTGAGCCAATTAATTGAAGGAGGTGTCAATAGATTCGTAATAAAAGCTAGGGTAACATAGGCTATTTATATTTAGTTAAACGTTTTTACGAAGTCGGGTTTTCTAAAGATCTTTTTAAAGATCGATTTTAAATTTAGAACATGGTATGGTTTTATATTTTCTAATTACTATTCCTTTTAGAGTTTAATTTTCGATTTATGGTATTTTTGGTATAATATACTTAATTGTGAATATATAAGGCTACCAAAAGCTTAGTATTATTATATACCTTATTATAATCCCATCTTTGAAACTTAAACTCTTTGAAAACATGTTGTACAGTACTCTGAACTACGTGCTAAAGTCACCAAAAGCAACTATGTTGGTTTAGTCGTGTGAAAGTACTAAATATGCAAGCATAACACATCTCCGAACAGATACCAAGTAGTCACGTCACGAATCACGTGAGCACGCTCCTATAAATAAATCCAAAAGCTGTCCTTTTATCTCAACATTACATTAAGAAAGACTAAAGCAATACTTAAGCTCACCACATGTGAGTTCAAAATAAGAAATATGTGGTTTACCTGCAAAGGGCATACGATTTAAAAAGAGATCAATTTACACGCAGAGTTCCCGAGTTCATTTGCAACCGCTGACATCTTCGTAGCTACTGGTCTCCTGGTACAAGTTACACGAAGTTTACATGTTCCCTCGGGAATCATTTCGCCGCCACTTACATACAACGTACAAATTTATTCTACGAAAGAAACAAATAAATTAATATCATGTTTTGTAAAAATATTAATATAAACTTCTTTTGAAATGTTAATTAAAATATTATTAAATAAATATTAATAAAGAGAAATATGTTCATTTCATAGATTTTATTAAAGTAATAAAAAACCTATTATTATTTAAAAGCTTGAAAAGGATGTAGGCGTTGTGATCACATTGAATTAGGATTTAATTGACGATCTTGTTACCGGAAACCTTTGTTAGAGATGATGCGTAGGCTGTGACTTGATCTTGAATAGATAAACTTTCTCCAAAACATTGGATTAATTAAATTTTTTGTTTGTTTTTGAAACAATTTCCAATTGATATTAAAATTTCAAACTTGTTTTAAAATTCAACCCACTACGTGATAAATTAAACATTAGATCTATTTTTTTAATCTAAGCTAGATTCCCACGTTGTACAAGATTCGTTTCACTGTAACAGACTGGTTAACTCACGATTGCAGTATATCCAAACTCTTTAGTGCAGTTGCCTACCATAAACAACGCATTGTCTTCGCAAAATGCGCGCGTAAAATTTATTTTATCTGTATCTATTGAATAGAACCTAAATCTTTAAAAAGACTGTGCTGTATTTGCAAAATATTTTAATTCAGTTAAGTGTTACCATATGGAAGCGTCACAAAAAACGTTAATATTACTAATATTGATTAGGATTATGACGTTTTTTAATTGATAAATATTATATAAGTGTAACGGAATATAAATTATCTCCACTTACTACTTCAAAATCATTATATTTCCACATTATACATTACGAGTATATCTTAACATCATTCTGTAATAATCTTATAACTTCATTAAAGTGAGATAAGTCCATAACAGAAGAAAATGTAATAGCAATCAACTTCGTCGTGACGAATTACACAATCCCTTCACTCGTAGAAATGGAAGGAAACAAAGCGAGTTTACAAAAGATTATTTTAAGCAAAATATTTGACGTTACTTATCTGAGGACTAAAGGTACAATATCCGTCAAGAATTTAACGATATAATATTGTCACAGGAGTATTATTTGACAATTAAAAATAACCCCAGGGCCAGACTTAATCATGTCGCCATTCAACCCCATCAAATCTGATCCATGTCTTATTTAAGGAGCTATGTATATTAGACTTATACAAGTTTTTTATAGAAATATAGCAATATCACAAAGCATATTTTATGATTTAAATCGTAGAGAGTGTAGAGTCTCTTACTAATTAAATAAAACAGCTAACATACATAACTTATAAACAACTCTTATGAATATAAAACTAACCAACATACACATAGCATCTTCTAATTAATAATCCTTTCCAAGTACATTGTGTAAGAAAGATGAGATCTTATGGTGGTCTGATCGATCGAGGTAATATTATACTATCAAGCTTTATAATAAATAGCCTCTATTTCACCATAGAGTCTGGCATTGTGCGGTTGCTTTGGAATTTTTTTTGAACGATTTTGCCAATTTAATGGAAAATATGCAAAAATAAATATATAAAAGAAGATGATTACAAGATTTTTTTAACTTGGAGAATAAAACTTGCCTGGGAATAATTTGAAATCATTCTTGAGGAACCTGAAAGTACCAGTACAACATGAATGGCAAGGATACAAGTTATTTGTAAACGTGATCCACGTCATGTAACAGTACAGTTAGACTAAAAGTTTCTCAATTTATTTTCACGGTGTTCGATACTGCGCTTTTTATTTCAATAGCGTAGTTTAAATACTAGTTTAAATATTAAACAGAAAAGCAGCTTTTTATGGTCTATTGTTATTTTCTACACGTGTATGCTTGGTACATACTAATTGTGACGATTAGGTCAGACTTATTTTAGAACTGGCACAATTTTCATTTTCAAATAGGTACTTAACAAAGAAACCATTTTTTGGCTGGTTTCAAAGATTTTATCAAAACTATATACACTTAGATTTTAAATATATCGCATTTTTTGGTAACAAAGAAATATTGATATAGTACAATCTGTATATTTGTCAGATTTCTAAAAGTCGAAACACGGAACAAAAGCAAAGAACTACTTAACAAGAAATGACATACACATTTATTTCGTTTTTCACACAAAATTTGATAGAAATTCTTTGTTCCATTTTTTTGAATAGGTAAAAATCGAAGACGAACCAAAACACGCGCAAGCAAAGCAGATGTCAACAATTAACTGAACATTCAAAATGGCCGAACTTGTCAGCATAAGTGAGAGACATATGTACCAACACAACGCCACAAAAAAATCGAAATTCGAATATACGTAACCCGCGAAAATGCAAAATTCGCGATACTTTTTGAACACACCTCGTATGTAAAACAAATAGCCCAAATAACAGTAGAAATATAAATTAAAAAGTAATACAAACTTAGTAATGCTCAATAACTCACATTTACACTTGAATATTTCCATGCCGACTTTAGACAGCCTATGGATTTAATAAAATACATTTTTGTAATTTTGTATTTTAAAACATTTTTATCTTCTTCTTTTTAACTTTTTAATTGATTTTGTGAACGACCAGTGGAATGTGTAGAAAGTGTAGTAATTTTTTTGTTTACTTATATCAAATTACACATACAAATTAATGCCCAAAAAACTTGTACTTTTTAAACAATGGTAAAATCCCACTTACATATAGTGTTTAAAATTTATTTATATGGCAATACTGAACGGTTAAAAAGCCAAACTTTCGGGAGCGATAAAACTTTTGTTTCTAACTTTCCCCGTATTCGTCTAGCGTTTCCCGATCACATCGATCCACATCCTGTCTCTTTCGCACTTATGAAGCTCTGTCATCCTCACGCCTTTAAAGAGAGCTCTCACAATATTCTAGGCGCCTGGTAGTTGCCGGGCGTAAAGCACCGCACGCCCGCACCGCGCACACATGCGCTCTTCATTCTTGTTTCTATACCAATCCAATGGCTTTTATTTCCATTCATCTCACTCCAAACCATCATGCATGGTTGTGTGTGGTTACATTTCACACAGACAACGTAACTTCACACGCAAACCAACACAAGCTTTATAATTTTTTTTAGAAGAACGCATAATAAATCAACTTAATGTAAAAAGTTCTAAGATGGCTTGAAAATATAATAATATGCTCATAATACCATCCTCTTTTTCCTAAGTTAGGTTCATTGACTTGTAAATTTAATTATGTTTCATAACCTTTTAAAAAAAGTATTTTTATTTAACAATTGTGTGGGGTTAAGGTCTGCTACGATGGTATTCTTAATACTATGTGTATTAAGAATATGTAGTAGAAATAAACTTTTTAAATATAGACAGTACAGTTACTTTGATTTTAAAAATGTATAACAATAGGTATATGTAGATAAAGTAATAATACCGAAATAGATTAGATTTAATATAAAATTTGAATGTTCATCTAAACTTTTGTACATCGCTTAAGTACCAAAATTAAAAAGGTAACATCAACTTCAAACAGTTTTATTTTTCATATACCGTAAGTAGTCTAGTCTGACGTATAAAACCGTTCATTCATGTTTGTGTTATCGGTGTCCCTTGTCGTCAACTTAGCTTCTCGGCACATATGTTCTCCTAGTACATCGGGTGACATTTTCATTGGGACAATGACGTAACGTGACGCGATTACTTTTTCTGCCGTGATGAGTATAGATTTTTGTTGACCACAAACAACAATGAATGAAAAAACAATATTATATCAAAAGAATATTGGTCACTTCATTAGGCTCTAGTTAAAAATTTGTTACAAATTGATTATGAACCATGCATAGATTTATTTAGAAAAGAAAAAATCACAGGGAATTATAATGTTTTAATGTGTAATTATTAATTATAAACACTTTACGAACGAAGTTTGTTTAAAACGACATTTTGCAAGATTGCATGCAAATACAAACATGACTGCTGTTATGTAGTCACGTTCTTTGAATCATATCCTGGCCCAGTGAGGCATGCGGTGGCGGTAGCAACCGCCAGACAACGACCCGCCATTATAAACTTTGTGACGAATATTTAACCAAACAAGTGAACCCATTGTTCTAACCGATTTGTATTTCCGTTCGCGAACAAAAAATGAAACAGTTTATGAAGCCCATGTGTGCGTTTAACATCAATATTGTCTTTTCATGTTAAAACTTGAGACATAAAATATCATGGGCAAAATTTTAAATGTGTCTATTTCAAAACTAGCCCTTTACATTTTCGTAACCTTAAGTCAAACATGTAGAGATTTAATAGTGCATCTGTCAAAACAAACGCGCGTATAATGGTCGGGTATGGCGCAAACTATTAAAAAATGGCTTAGAAATGTTCACCTAAATTTTTCCCGTACAACCGAATGTGTCTAAACGGTGTAATTGATATTGGAAACACGGAAAGAGGCCGATGCACGGGAACTTGGTACATATTGAATTAGGCGAGTTAGCAGTACAAGTTGGTTGATTGAAGCACGATGTTTATTTTGTGTATTTATTGTCATGTTGTATCAAAGAGAATGTAACTGCTACAGAATAAAATATTTACTATTTCACATAATGTATATTTACTTCCAAGACTATTAAGCCACGGCCTAGTGAAAGAGACGATAATGACATACCCTAACAAACAGTTGCTTCAAAAACAGTTAAGTATTTTAAGTCATAAATTTTTCGCTTGTGGCACCAAATACAAACAAAAAAAAGTGAAAAAAAACAGGGGTTTACAACACCAGCTTAATATTATGGTAACGCAGGAATAATGTCGTCTTCCTGTGTTTCCACAGCGCAAAGTCGACACAAAGTAGTTTTCGTGACAATAAAACCAACCCCAGTAGCCGACAAGACAAGAACAAGACGTAAGAATAAACACTACTAATGACGCAAACTTATGAAAAGTATAAAAAAATCTTACCTTATATCATTTCAATCGAATGTAAAACCCTTTTAATCCCAGAAAAGGGATAGGGAGTAAAGATAAAGAAAAGAAAATGAAATAGAAGACCACTAAAATATCCTCATTTTACAGAGAGACAATTTAAGAATAGTGTTACGATAATTTTAGTAACTGAAGCACTATTACCTAATAGATTACTAAATCGATGAGGTACATACCTATTAGCACACTTAATATTTGAGAGCTGGTTTTCATGATTGAATGACGAATGCTTAAATAGCATCCAGAATGATTAAATTGGACCAGGAAGAGTTTTAGGCATAAGTATAAGCCAGACCATAATATAACCAGAACTCCGAGTTCATTGACATACCAAGTTTTGTTAAAGGGGCAAATTTATTATAGAGTTTTGTTGTTAAAAGTTTTCTTATAGTTCTGATACGGGACTTTTTGGTGTCTCTATAAAAACTACGAAAATCCTTACTATAATAATACAATATAAAAAAAATCATTATACGATATTGTCGACCACATCTTGATACGAACAATTCCTTGACCTAGCCGCGAGATATACATGTATTACTATTTATATAAAAGACCTATAAAATGGTAAAAAGCTAAGAATAGTCTAGTCTAGTCTAGTCTATATACTTGAAGTTTGTTAGCTATAAATGTATGACATATGAAATAACTAATAATATATTTCATCTTTACACAACAAGCTTTCTTGAAGTTTCAGTTAGTGGTTGTTCTAGAGCCATTAGAAATCTGGTAAACCTTAGTTTAAGAATAATCTTAAAGAAACCGACTCATTCGGCGTCGTGAAATGGTAACAAACACACATATAAACTTAACGTACATTAAATAAGTTTGCAGGAATTCTGTGATACACACACAACACACATGCGCGTCGTATAGGGTCAATATTGCAGGGAAAGTGTGACCTGTAACAGCCGAGGTATATCACGGCAACTGCATCATTAATCGTGCGGGAACGACATTTAATAAATTTACTTGTAGATATATGAACTAGCTGGTTAGGCAACAGTCTCGCTTTTACGATGCTCATATGGAGTACATACAATACATTGAAAGAGAATTTAATATAAAACGAAGGCGTTAGTAACTAAAAAAAATACATTTGAATTTAAAATTGTTACCTATATATCACACTTTTAAAGAAATATGGGTAGGTACATACACATTTACAAAACAGTCATTATAATTTTATATTTTTCGTTCCAGGTAATAAAATATTACGATGATCAAAAACTACGTAAGCAAGAATTTATTATTAGATGGGTAAGCCTACAATCTAAAGTAATTTTATTAATTAACACACTTTTTATATTGTTACCATGGCGAATTTATAAAAAAAATCTCAACGATTTTTTTGCATCTCCTTGATACTTTTTGTTTTCCCCAAACAAAATAGAAAAAAAATATTTTGTGTCTACACGTAAACAATCATACCAGGCGCCCATAACTTGCCTGTAGCTTAATGTAAACATAAAGGTTAAGTTTCAGGATAGATGAAGAGGACAGTTTTCATGAAAAGTATAGTGCCGAGTTCAGTATGATAGATACACTACATATTTGCGTTTTAAATTAAAGTTTTAGTACACGTAGAGAGATTTATATAGTTTTTACGACTTGAATGTACTCATAAAAATAGCTTTATTTTTAAAACAATAAAATTGTTCTGCTGTACATGAACCATTGGTGCTCATTCGCACATGTCGATAATGTGAGAGGGAGAGAGCTAGACATTTCCTAACAACACACACCAAACATGTTTTAAATCCCCTGTTAGATACAACCTCCACACTGAAACATAAACATTGGCTACTAGGTAAACAGCAATTGCGAGAGATAAGAGTATTCTACGCATAAGGGAGCAAATATGTGGTTATTTTACGAACCAATACACGCAGAAGTATTGAATGAAATGATGACACACACATCCGTTCAAATACTCGTTCAGTCGATGTTATTTGGAACACAAACATGGGTAAAGGGTTCATCGATGTTTGCTCACTTCTATCACAATATTGTAAATGATTGTAAACGTATTCATTTCTCAAAACAGCATCTCGAACTGCGTTAAAAATTATCAATGTAAGCAAAATTTATTTTGGTTTATAGTGTTGTGATAAATGATCTTGCGATTATTTGAGAATATAAATACAGCAGTCACTGTATGATTTTATATATATTATCGTCTCTCGACTTGGTATCAACATCATCAACAACCCATACTGTCCCATTGCTGGGTTCGGGTCTCCTCTCAGGAGAGGGTTAAGGCAATAGGTCCGTCCGTACATACGTGGAAATAATTTAGCAAAGGCATTTATATATATATAAAGGTGTATACTCGTACGTGGCTTATATGTTTCATTGTATTCATTTCAATTCTGTAATACCTTTATCTTTCGTGTAGTGATCTAGAACCTTACAGTTATATACAAATAAATAAAACTGAAGCGCCTGTTTGTGATTTCAAAATAACAGTATTTAAAAAAAAACTGTCTGTTAGTTCTGGCTGATCTCTTTAAGGGCTCCACGAATTTTGATGGAGTTTTTACTGGAACTAATGATATTAGGCTAGGTACGAAGCCGCTAATGCGTTCCTGGAGCTTCTCCTGACTGCCGAGGTATACCGCCGCGGTTTAAGTGGGTTAACCGATACGTCGGGAGTCCCACACTTGCCCTTCGTGTTTTCCCCACCACGAAGGGTATGGTGCTAAAAGTATTCTCCATATAAAAAAAAACAGTACCTTTATTTTAAACTATCTGCACCCCCCAGTATTTTCATCACAGGATAACTTACTTTGTTGTTCGTCTGCCTGTCAAGACCCTTTTTCTCAGCAACGCGTAGAGGTATAAAGCTGATATTCATTTTTTTTTGACTGCCTCGGTGGCGTAGCGGTAGCGTATGCGACTGCTGTTCTTGAGGTCTAGGGTTCGATTCCCGGGTCGGATCAAATGTTTGTATGATCTACAAATGTTTGTTTCGGAGTTTGGGTGTTTTCTATGTATGATATGTATGTATTTACAAAAGAAAAAGTATATATGTATTTATATCAGTTGTTTAGTACCCATAATACAAGCTCTGCTTAGTTTGGGACTAGATGGCGTTGTGTGTTAGATGTCTGAAATATTTATTTATTTATTTATTATTTCAAATACTTAGGTCTACTGTTTCTTGGAGCTGTGAAAAAACCAAACTTCTAAATCAACACAATCAAAGGATACAGACGTTTATGCTGGAAATATTCAACAGTCGCAAGGGAATCAAAACCCACTGGGTACTTCCAGCGTAAAAATTTAGTTACATCATATAATTTACTTACAGGCTTGTACGGAACCTTCGGTGCGCGAGTACGACTCGCACTTGACTGGTTTTTATTATCCTAAAAAGATATCTGAAACAGCTCTTTCTAAACCGCGTGAGCCTTCTTACAGGTTAATAAGGTACATTATATATAACGACTTAATTTTATTATACCCTAGTAACTACAGTGTTTACTGACAAAGTAATTTTGTTCGATTACATCACACATTACTGTACTTGAACGAAGTTATCAAGGCCTAATGGCGGGGAATCAATGGGATTCAATCTTCCACGGCATACAATAATTATTATAGTACAGGTTTTCAGTACATTTTTACTGCTATTCTTCCCACCGTCCTACATTCTCCAACACATCTATGTTCCTGCATGATATTCTTGTACGCGTCGTCACTCCACCGGGTATGTAAAATTTATGTAGGGTTGTCGAAATTTTCATTTTTACATAGTTTATAAAAGTCAAACAAAACTGATATATTTATGGCTGAGAATAAAACAAACTTTAAACATAGTTTAAAATTAAATATTTCAGGTACCTAATTAAACGAATGAACAATTTTCGTTAATTTCGATAAATTTTTTTATAGTTGGTCATGAAGACCAACTATAAAAAAATTGGGCAAACACAAATTTCACTAACAAAATCTTTATGGTTGTCTGGAAGAAATCGCCGAGAGCGATAAGACCGCCAATTGTTATACATATTGTGTGATTGTTCCTGTTGTACCACTTCGTACTATGTATATACAATAAAGATAAATAAATAAAAAAAATAAAAAATCTGCATTCCAAGCACGATTTTTGTATTAAAGGACTTATTTGGAAAAGTCCATAAGAATAAAAACAAAATGTCGCCTAGTCATAGCTAAATAAGAAACATAGAGTTAGTCATAGTAAAAAATAACGCAATAAATAAATAGTTTATAGCATTTAATGTTACTCCCAACCCCGCCGTTATTTTTTCGATAGCACGGATAACCGACACGACCGGGTAGAAATCAGGCGTAGGACGGAAAGCTATAGTTGCTCTCCGAGGCACGAGGGTTCAGACCCTAACTTCCAAACTTAAGTTATTAAGTATATAAATAACCAGAAATACTCAATAACTTTTGGTCCGACCCGGGATAAACCCGAGGCTTCTTGATCGGCAGTCGCATACTTCAACCACTGGACCAGCGAGGCAGATGGAATTTCCAGATTATATATTGTCTCAATCACGTCGTCTATCAATGTAGGTAATCAAAGTGCCAACCCTATATTTAACAGTACCCAAAATATCTCAATACTAAGTGTTCGTCGTACATTCCCTCGCGACAAGGAAGGAAGCGCAGCACGTGCGTTGAAAAATGGCCATGATAACAGGAATTGATTTATTGACCATCGTTTATTCTGTATATATAGCTTGTTCGGCGCTGTTCTGGAAGTAGTATTAAAATAGAATATTGATGCACAAAATAAAAAAATCGTAGGTCTTCTGTGAGATACTTCGTCAAAAATATTCTAAGGCGACCGAAGTGTGAGAGCCACGCTGCGACATAAATGGGCAGGCTCGACCGGAGTGATAACACTGCCTCACAGATAACCGGTGTGAGACAGCGCTCGCGCTGTTTTTCACTGAGTAAGTGAAATTACCGGATGCGAATATCCAAACAAAAGGCCCGGCAACGCACTCGTGACGTCTCTGGTATTGTAGGTGTCCATGGGCGGCGGTAATCGCTTACCACGAAGCCATACGTCAGCTGGTTAGCCTTATTCCATTAAAAAAGTGTGGTGATGGATTAAGAATATAGAGTACGGCAACCAAGGTCGTCATCCCTATTCATGCCATGGATATCGTAAGAGGCAAACCATAAGAGGCAATGCCAACTGCATCGCCTCCTATGGTTTGCCAAAACCTCCTTTTGAAAGAGTGGCTTATATCAAGCAGGGGATTATTAAACCTTAAGTGATTGGTAACCGATTAATGTTAAGCGATAAAGTTACGGAAGCCCAAGCCCCGAACTAAATAAATAAATAAATAAATATTTGGGACATCTAACACACAACGCCATCTAGTCCCAAACTAAGCAGAGCTTGTGTTATGGGTACTAGACAACTGATATAAATACATATATACTTTTTTTTTGTAAATACATACACATTATACATAGAAAACATCCAAACTTGGGAACAAATACTTGCAGATCATACAAACATTTGGTCCGAGCCGGGAATCGAACCCGAGATCTCAAACACAGCAGTCGCATAAGCTACCACTACGCCACCGAGCCAGTTGCTTCTTAATTGCATGTATTCACGTGCAACGTTCACTAGAAATCACATTAGGGAACATGACTTTGCCCCGCAAATACGTTACGATAGCAAGAAAAGTTTCAAAACTGTACTTCGACTGTTAAACATTTTATAATATCTATATAACCTATGTATGTATTTATTTATTGTTTATATCACTTGGGCCGTTGTTGAAAAACTATTGACACCTTATTCATAGAAATTGGTTGGTTCAGTAGTTTATACATAGATTGTCAAAACTGTTAAAATAGCTCTTGCTAAAAATGCTTTTCTATTATTACAACGATTATTCATCTTCTCCTGATGATGGCAATTGTAAAATTGCTTCAAACAGTTACTTTTAATGTATACGAAGTAGTGTTGTTTAACGACTTGATCTATATCTGTCTATTTTAATTACCATTGCAAATTAAAACAACAAAAAAATTGTTGTTACCAACCGCATTTGTGAAGGTCGAAGTCTGAGTGACTAACACGTCATTATTCAAATCGAGATGGTTTTAGGTCGAGATAAATTTGATTATTGTTAAATGTTCAATAGTAAGTACTGCAAGAAAATAATCTTGTTCATTTTTTCATGTGTGATGTGTGAGGCCCTTGACACTCCACTTGTTTTATAGAATTATTTTGTAATAATCTATACAAAACTCATTGATCGTAAATAGATCTTTCTATTCTAATGCTATATGTCAAATCAGTTCAACCGTTTCAAGAATCTCATCTTTTCTTTGATTCGTGACTGGTTCTGTTAACATGGTGCGTAAACTAGAACAACTAAAGTGCACTAAATTTAAATTTACTAAATAAACTTAATCTAATTTGTCCACACAATACCTATTTATTAAGGTACCTTCTATTTTATTCTTCTAGCAAAGCATTGGAGCCGACCCAGTTTCGAAACAAATCGATTTTTAACCAGCTTCATCTGGTCACTTTAGTATTGCCACATATTAATTTACATAATACACTCTTTTATGGCTTTAAATGTAGCTTTTAACAAATTAAATAGATATTCATCTATCATATCTACTCGTAATTCTAAGCAAATAGGTCGAATTGCAGCAAACTTATTAGTGTCAACTGGATACTTTACAAATTATTTAAATAGGAATTTATGGAAAATGGAATGGCGACGAAAAGACGAAAAGGCGATGATAGGAAAGAGATAATGCTTATAAGGATGGATTGGGAAAGTAAACCATAGCTGGCGTCAAGGTCGCATACAATCTCAATGATTTGACAATAATTTAAGGCTCTTTAATCTAAAAGAATCGAGCCGCTATGGGTTTTCTGGAAAATCTGGTCCACTGAAATTACTTTGAAGCAATATAGACAATCGCAGAATTACATATGCAAGGTGACGTGTCATCACACCGCATTACAAGTTACATATACTATGATAGAGACTTATACTGGGAGAGCCACGCTTCGGCATGAATGGGCCGGCTCGACCGGAGTGATACCATGGCCTCACAGAAAACCGGTGTGAAACAGCGCTTACGCTGTGTTTCATCGAGTGAGTAAGGATACCGGAGGCCCATACCCCAATCCAACGCCCCCTATCCCCCTCACCAACCCCCTTCCCCCCAGGCCGCCATAATGTGGGTCACCATGCTGCATTGTTCTTTTTCGCATTGAGGATAGTGACCACCGCTCTTGGATTCTGCTCATGCTCTCCATCAGGCAGGGCAGAGTCATCTGGCAGCTTGAATATAAAAAAAAAAATACCGTGGCAACGGTGAAGTATCGCCTCAACAAACAATAAAGTAGAAAAGTATTTTATTACTTTAGCAGAACAGTATCTGTATTAGTGTATTGTTCCAGGCCTACTACCTACCATGACGTTAAGTTCATAAATGAGTTAACGCGGTATTTAAAAATGGTGAGTAATTTATCTAGACCAAGTAACATTTGGTCTAATGTAAACTATATGTTTACATCTGTTTTTGCAAGTGTTCTGACGTAATGCAGACACCACGGAAATGAGCTTACATCATACCGTAAAACTTTAACATATTTGCGTACATTGTTATTTTAGCAAGTAGCCGTAACTGGTGTAACTATTTTTGACGTGGGAGAGCCACGCTTCGCAATGCATGGGCCGTCTCGACCGGAGCGATACCACATCTTCACAGAAAACCGGTGTGAAACAGCGCCTGCGAGTGTTTGAGGATACCGGAGGCCCATAAACCCAACCCCTCCTCTTCTTCATCACACGCTTCTGGTGTTGCGTGCGATAAACGCTTACCATAAAGCGATTTCATAAAGACATTACAATAGGCTAAGTTAGTTATCTATAGATTTTATGGTCATCGTTTATCATCGCTAAAGGTGTTCATGAAAGTACTAGGACTTCATAACTTCTGCTGGCTTCAAAAGATATTGAAGAATGTTTATGACATTCCACGGAGGAGGTATTCTGGTTGGCATTTCTGAGTTATTATTTAACCATCTCGTACGTAATATTTGTTAGTAGCAATACTGACGAAATATACTAGGAATTTAATTTTGAATTATAATAATATTATCTACTAGAGGTCTATTTGTCGTTGATTTGTTGTTACTTTTAGTTAATTACATATATACATTTCTTTGGCACGCTTTGAGCCTAAGCCACTGCCGTATTTTATGTGAGTGGTGTCAATAGATTCGTCTTAGTCGTGACACTGGGTAAATCAAAATTGAAAAAATAACAAAATTTTAAAATATATATATGCTGACGGTACTTTTCTAAACGTTCATAACTTGTTACTCATTAATTGATTTACATTCTATTTCACATATCAAAAATAGTTTTCTATTTTTGTATGTGTGAACCAGGTTTTTATATTTTAAGGTAACCTCACCAAAGGCCTATGTATATTCTACCGTTCTGCCGATTTTTTTATATTTACTTTTTAATTACGTCTTTAGCTCGAGGTATCTGTCATCAGCATGAACATTAATTCGACAGGTCTATTCCGACAGACAGACGACAGATTTCATTCAAGAAAGCAATCTTTTGTCTCCCTTTTGACAGCGCCCGACGCGGAGCAAAAAATAAATTAACGTTACAATGCGGTTAAGGCGCCAGCCACGGTACGTCACTTTGCATTAGGTCTGCTAATTAATAATACACCGTACACCCACATCATTAAGTACATTTTTAACTGTTTAGAACAATTTTAGAACAGTAGCTTTAATTTAATAATAAATAAGCACGGAACTTAATAAAACCAAATGTCAAGTTCCACATTAACTAAATAAATAAAACAGCAAATTCTGTAAAGTCACTACCTGAATCCAGTCAATTGGAAACCCAATGTCGGTGGTCTGACCATAGATGTAACGGTCAGAAATTTGATATCATATATGTAAACAACACCATTTTGAACTTTATCGATTAGCGTATAAGGGTTAAGTATCGATTCTTGGGAACTACGAATAGAAATACCCGTTCCATGATTCCCGTTAGTGTTGAAGTTTTGATCTTGTTTGGATGTTAATTTCCCTTTTGTTTTCAGATGTAGAATATGTGTCTAGCCTTTCATCATTTGGTAATAACACCGATTCGCCAGAACTACTTCCATCTGATTAAAAATTTATCCAAAAAAACAAGTTTCAGTAAAACATCAAACAAGTCATAAAAACTGCGCTCTGACCGTTTGCCGTTCAAATGTCGAACTAAACGTCATTGTTCACAGTAACTGGATCAAACGATATCCTGTCTACTTCTGTTCGCCTAGTACAAAACAGGAGCACGCAGGTGACTGGACAAAAAAACAATTTGTGAGTTATTGAGGGACGGAACTAAGATTGTGAGATTGTGAAGCAATTGTTTTTTATTTTATTTGTCATGTTCGTGTCTTGTCTCTAGATAATTTTTATGAAGCTTACTAAAAGTATAAATTACACTTCTTTAGACATTTAGTGGAGTATATGCGATTATTGAAATTTGTACAGTGATTTAAAAAAAAATTTTATTGGTTACCTACCTATCACATTATTTTTCGAAGTTCCTTTTGTACGAAGAATAGTTTAGATAAATTAAAATTTCATTTATTAAATTATTACGATTGTATAAATGAGAATTACTGCTTTTATAATAAAAAAATCTTTACAGATCTATAAAAAAAAACAAACTCAATATTTTTCGAGTAATAATTAAGACGTCAACAAAACTAAGCGCCATGAAACGTCAAACATAAGTGTCAGACAAAGTGGTTGGCTTCTTACCACATGTGATGTAAAGTTAATAAAGAGAGCGTCACATCGCAACTTGTAATGACATTACACAAAAAATGCATCATCCCTCCACTCAAGCTTACTCAACCCGAGGTATCACATCGCGATAATGATCGACAAAAACTCTTCGTCTCCACATTTTTTTCTGAAAGTCGTATCATAATGATCTATGACGCGGCGGGACCAAGTTCGTTCGGCGTACGCGCAGCTCCATTGACGGCTGATGCGCTTTTAAATGCACCGACACTATAATGTTTCTCCCACGGTCAGTGTCTTATTAAATTACTTTTACGTAGAATGGTGTTAGGAAATGTTCGGGTTGGAATCGATGGACCTAATTTATTTTACTTTTTTTTATCTATTTCAAGTTTCTCTCACACTTGACGTAGTTGACTTTCTCTCCCGTATTAAGTTAAAGTTTGTACGAGGCAGACGTTACGTGTAAGTATTATTTTGTTTGAGATATCAAAGTTAATCTTAGAGTTTACCATTACAGTATAGTCATCGTTGACGAATGAATAGAACTTTGAAAGCTTACGTAACTATAATATAATTTACTAATTGCTTTAGCGAAACACTTATATCAGTCACTGTACTAGGAAATCAACACACTATAGGCATTAAATTGATTTATGAAACATAATCAATCAAACATTCTGATCGTCAAATTCAGTTATACAAACCTTAAGAAATCTTACTGCCTAGCAATAACTTTACCCTTTTTAGGTGCGGTAGACGAAATTTTATTATCATTACTTTTAAAACAGATTTTAATTCCTTCTATTCCTTTCTTCCTAGTCGTATTTTAAACGCTAAATAAAAAAAAATAAGGACACGGTAGAGATAGAGGCAGCAGTTAGTACATGTGTGTTTAAATGGATGCACACGAAAAGGACCTCATTTTTTTAATTTCAAAAGTAGAATCTATTGATCTCTTCAAGCTAGAAATATGTATTATCTAAGAAGTGCTAGAGAACCGATACTCTCCAGATGGACTCATTTATCAGTAGAGCAGCCCATAAAAATGGTCGCTGCAATCCTATTAAATTTTAATGAATATTTTTATGTGTGTATGTATTATGAATAGTTAATATTACTTAAAAAACATGTTATTTTTTGGTTATGTTATACTAAAGAGATGACTCAAATACTATTATATATTCGACTATATTATTTGATGTATTAGGAGCACAACACTATGCTAGTAACATCATTTAACTACGTTTTTTTGTAGTAAGACACTCCCATTAGAAATATAAAGGTATATATAACGAGGACCTGCTTAAACAGCTAAGTATTTTTTATTTGGATTAAAATTTAAACTTATAACAAAATTAGAGGAAAGTTTTTGCCTCAAAGACAGAAATGTTTATGAGAGAAAATATGTGATAATATGTACATTTGACGTATCGTAAAAGAACTCTATCGTTTCTAAATTGTCTACATTACTAAAACCTATACAATTTGCTTATTTTTCAACGGCCACTTATTAAGTGAGGCGCTTTTCGAACGTTTGTTAAGAGATCTAAGTACAAAGTGAAATACATAAATCTTGTAACTCTTGCTCCCCTGGTAGTTAGATTTGCTTTGCAGCGTAACATGTTAGCCCGTTAGTTAGGTTCCGTGAAATGTTTGCAATGGCAGCATATTATCATACATAGTTGCTGCTAACCTTGAATTTGAAATTAAACCCTTTTCACAGAAGTCTGTGTACTGTACTAGAAAGAAATACTAAAATTGCTTTTTTTATTTTTTATCGCCCTTTCGTATTATGTTGTTGTATTACTACATTTTTAACTTATAAAAATATGACTACTATTGAAAATCTTCTCTTTCTTGGTTTATCTTCCATTTTTACTTTCTTTTTCTATTTTCTGTATTGACACGCACATTTGAATAATATAAGTGTGTTTCTTACAACGCATAATCTTACTTACTTTAAAACATATGCATGACTAAAGGGGTTGTTATATGGTATAAAAATGGCCCTCATTCCATGAAGCGCTCTTTCATTTTATGTGCTCCCCATAATCGTGTTTCGCACAGCACGTGCAACCCAGGCATTATGTTGTTAAAGTATAATTTTATTCGTTGTCTACAAGATATATTTTAAGCATATTAAGGCCATATTTACAGCTAAAGAACAAATGTGCTTATACGGGCTTTATAGAAGAAAATCATTTCTTTTTTATCGATTTGAGAAGTTTCGAGACCGCTTCTGTAACATTAACCAGAGCATTTATGTTTTTAATATAGATCGAACAAAAGTTAAGCGTTTAAAATCACAACCAAATTACTTAACCATGCAAAGCTTTGAAATTCCTCCCAGCAATAGTATCTTTGCTTCTACCGTGCCTGTTTCTAATAAATTTTATTGCTACGAGTACCCTAAACCTAAATAAAGCTTTAGTCGATAGAAGAATAATGCTGGACATGTGTTTTCTTTTTGATATTTTGCTTGGAGTTCTGGGTTGCTCTTACCTTTTGTCCTGTATTCAATTAAATACTCCTAAAAGGCGTACTAGGCACACCTTATTCTCGGTGTCATCCCACCGCACAAATTTTGGCAGAAATTCAATAATATCTAGAATAGTCAGGACGTATAACAATGGGTTTAGCGATATTGACATTTTTTCTTGACTAAAAATCATTTCAAAAACGATGTCAAACGTGCCCTGATTTTTGCCTCTTGCCATTTATATGATTGTGTATAACATTTAAGACTAACGTACTCAAATGAATTTCTCATTCATATTTCTTTTATAATTTTTACCTTTTTCGTGTAATATTATTTAATATACTTAATTATAGTAACATCCTGCCACAACTTGCCGTGGGACTCTGTAATTAGCTTAAGTTTATTGTAAATGCAGTCAGTTTAGGCTGACTGCATAACTTTTAAATAGCTGTAGAGTTTCCTTCAAATAAATAAAATAAAAAATAAAATAAAAATAATGCAGCAAGTGCTGGAATATTATTGGCATGCATTTTTAGGTTTTCTATACCTATACATGTATAGGTAAGTACGTAAATAACGGAATTGTTCAAAGTTTATGATAAGGAAAGGTGTAGTTACTTTTTCGGAATACCCTGTGTAGATCAGTTAAAGAAAACTTCGCTAAATGTTAAAATCTGAGTCATGAAATTTTAAATATTTGAGTTTATATTGCGACTCAAATAAGAATAGATATGTCAATGTCCCTTGAAAAAACATTATTAAACACCTTTAAAAACCTTGAAAAAACATTATTAGAAACATTATCGATACGCAAATAATGTTTCGTTGCAGACACCGTACATTTCAAGGGAAATTTGACAGTTAGAGGTCATTGACATTCTATTCTTATTTGAGTCACACGGCAGTTAGTATTAATACTGATAGATTCATTCCGAGTTTTCCCGAGTCTCATGCAATAGACTCATTCATATGCGATGGAACACCACATGGGTTTAGTGACCATGCTACTTTACCGTTAGCTCTGATGAAATGATGAATGACCTGTAGGGGTTACCAAATAGAAAAAGTTTTATAAAGTACCATCATTTTCTAAATAGATTTGTGTAATACAAATAGGAATCGAATTTCTAATATCGTTTAAGTTTCCAATTATTCACGGAATTTAACTATACGATTCTAAAATATGAGCATGGCTTGTTTCAATATTAAATAATGTGTGTCTAATTCTAAACAAATTGATCTAATGTAAATGTAAACCAGGCATATTAAACCAAAAAATATTTAATACTAGTTTATGCCCGCGGCTCCGCCCGCGTATATGTCAGTTATCGCGGCAAATAGTAGCCTATGTGTTATTCTGATGTATCAGTTATATTACTGTAAAGTTTCATCCAAATCCG
Organism: Hyphantria cunea; assembly: GCA_003709505.1. NCBI lineage: Eukaryota > Metazoa > Arthropoda > Insecta > Lepidoptera > Erebidae > Hyphantria > Hyphantria cunea. The sequence goes on from PKRV01000155.1 coordinate 565,192, forward strand.
TTCAATGTTTTCTTCATGATATCGTTACCCATACTTATAATATAAATGCGAAAGTAACTCTGTCTGTCTGTCCTGCTTTCACGTCAAAATCGTCAATGAAATTTCGCATAGCAATATTGGTTCTTAAGGAAGGATATAGGTAAGTTTTTTCAGCGATAACAGACAAACACGCAAGCGGAGCAGCGATAAAAGCTAGATTTTAATAACAAAATGAATATATTTAAAAAAAATTATTAAAGCAGCACACTAATAAAAGTCATACCGAAAGATCACCATTAAATCTACTTGCTCAGGTCCGCACAAATCGTAAACATAGGATTCCATTAAGATCCACTTGTACAACATCTTTTGGACATAGGTTCTATTTCTTTTTGGGACGTTTCTTATATAACAAGATAAACAACCTTTTAGTATTTCACAATAAAACAAAACACGAATCAAAAAAATTACTTACGAGTTATCTCCTTACACTTTCTTATGAGGATACTGAGGCTGACACACACACACACAAACACTAACACACACACACACACACACACATATACACACTCACAAACATAACATTATTATGTCTATTATATATCTATTGATTTTACATTTAGTTTTACATGTTTTTGTATGTTATCAGTGGGGCAACGTAAATTGTGTGTACTTGTATTACTTGTATTGGGCAAATCATGATCAATGTACCTATGAATGATTAACAATACTGTGTCACTGGGAGGTAGCTGGTACCTACATCTCAGGTTCTACCTTTTTAGGTGCCAGCCGCATTTTTAAAAATTGTAGCTCTAAATAGTGCCCACTTTTTGTTACTTATATTATTCTGTGTAATTTCATTGAATACATAAATAAATAAATAAATAAATAAATAAATAAATAAATAAATTTTAAAAAAAAGTAGGTTATAAACAAACAAACATGTAAGTGGAGCTAATAAAAGCGAAGCTGTTAAAAACTGATGCATAATCTGCTATAATGTTATAAAACAGTGTCATGGAATAACGTTTCTTTTTTATTCAGAGGAGAATTGTATATACTTGCACTAATTATTTAAATCTTACACCTAAACACCATATAACACACGAGGAAAGGAAACGGTACAACCAAACTCCCTATTTTATCCCTTTGCTCTTTACCATAAACACAATCCCTCTACTACTTCTTTCCTTATTTAAAAAAAGTAAATTAGTTCATGATAACAGACCTTATTCGTAGAAATTCGTTATAATTAGATTACTAAACCAAACATCTCTCAGACGTGATCATCGTGAGATCAGACAACAAAAAGGACCATGAAGGAAGAATTGCACAGTGAGGGAGGAAACTATATCGATAAAATTAATGTAATAATCACCTACAATGATTTTAAATAAATAATGGTAAGCAAGCAGTTTAACTATCACCGTCCGATGTATATTTTTAATGGATAAGTATGCCACTTATACAGAGCTTAAAAATCCACAAACAAAACATGATAAAAAATATGGACCAATTAGGATCCAATGTGGTCTATCATTTATATTATACAACAAGACTTAGAAGAGATTACTAGACTATAACAAATAATTTCGTGTAAATTTCTTAAGCATTTTTTAGTCAGCTAAATAACTTAAACCATAACGCTACAAAAAATGGTTTTACTAGCTCGATGCGGTTGTTAAGTAGAATTATAACTTTAATGTATAAATATTTAGGTTTATTCTTACAGCATTTTACTATTATGTGTGAAATATATTTATATGTGTGATTTAATACCATGACCATTTCGTGACTATTTTGTTTCAATACTTAGGTATATGTAAAAATTATAAAACTACTTAGATTATTTGACAATTTAATAAAATAACAAATATTACAAATCGCCAAGCAGTATAACTTGTTCAATAGACCATCAAAATATTTTTTTATATTTTAAATTAAGAAACATCTTAATTACGCGTGGCGATCAGAATGTATTTTTAAGTTTTATCGATAAAGCATAAAGCGGAGTGTATATCGACCAATTAGAGCGGGCCGATGCTTAATGGCCCATAATCGTTATTCACAACACTATGTCGATAAAATTAGGTATGGCCCAGCAGGCGCTCTTGCGCAACTCATCGATGCGGCTCAGAAATTTTATGTGATTGTGTGCAATGCACTTTCAAGAGCGTTCTCATGCTATTAGCGTTATCTTAGAGAATGTTTCTAGACATGATACAAGTGTAAATCTATTTATTATTATATTTAGATGCGTATAATTATTTATAGCTTTGTAGAAATTCTAAACTAGTCTACCTGTCGCTCTTTATTATATGGACATTGAAAATGCATATATAAATGAGTAAATTATAGAAGAAATAAATAGTAAGTTTACACTTAAAAGATAACTGTGCAAAATCTTAATATTAAAAGCAGGTAAACTTTAAGAAGAACCGATAACCATTGGGGTAAACGAGTTCGTGAGTGGAGACCGCGTCTCGGCAAACGTAGTGTAGGACGTCCACAGGCCAGGTGGAGCGATGATTAGCACAAGACGGCTGGCAGGAGCTGGATGCGAGAAGCCATAGATCGAACTAAGTGGCGTGAAATTGGAGAGGCCTATGTCCAGCAGTGGACTGCGATAGGCTGCTGATGACGATGATGATGATGATGATGATGATAGCCAGTAATATCTATGGATCTCTCCTTAAAAAGGTAGGATAGGACTTCCGAATAGGAAATTAGGATAATTAGGAATAATCATCGGCCTCTCCTTAAAAAGACGGCCTACTATTTAACAAAAACAAAAAAAAAAGAAAAAGGCTTACTATGTTATACCAGCCTCAAAATTACAGAACAATATAGATGTTTTGTTTGTGAAACTATTAAACAAAACTACCTAGATCATAAACTTCGTTAGCAATGTGGGCGTAAAAAATACGTTAAACAACTCTCAAAACTCCATTATTTAATTTAACATAATAAAACAAACCTAAAAATCTAGATCAATACGCTTTGAGCACTTAATTTAGACTAACTGCCTGTCTCCATTGATTTATAACATAAACAAATTGTTTTCGTTCATTAACTTTTATAAACAAGCGCCTTCCTTTATTTTATTCTACAATCAATCTAGAACGCAGTACTTTAAAATACCCTGTTTAATTTCATTCATTCATTCAAAAACTGTGTAGATACAATTCAGCCAAAGACTTTTTGCAAAAATACTAAAAACAGATGTAAAATTGCGCTCTTAGTGTATTTACAGTACACATTTACAAAAATAGTTCATGTGTAGCAAGGAAACTCATACCACTCGAGTATTTTTTGAATAAATAAATAAAACGTGTTCATAAACGTATGTCTATTGCAATTATTAGGTCAAAGGAATGCTCTGCTTTTCATTAAGCTAGGAAACACTTAGGTTTATTTGATATTGCTTCTAACAGTAATATATTGTTTAAATAATCCGTTTCCATTCATTTGTTTTTTTTTAATCTAGTCCAATCCCGAGGTTCTTAATGCGAATGTTTGCCTGTATTTATTCTTACCTATTAAATGACTTAGGAGATACGTGAATGAATGAAATGAATGGTAAAGTGAATGTTAAAAAATAATGGAATTGAGGGTTCATATGGTTAGGAACGTACTCCTTCTTTGCCGGCGAGACGGCAACGCACTGGTGACGCCTCTGGCGTTGCGGATGTTCATGGGCGGCGGCAATCACTTTCCATCAGGCGATACATTTGTAGAGAAATGTTTTTTTTTTTCATAAAACAACACGATTCTTAGTTTTTTATTTATTCATATTTAATCACTAGATAAATTTCATCAGTCTACAAAGGTATGTTTTTATCATATTTGTCCGTGGAAACAATCAATTCCTATTTAAAAAAAGGGTCCGCATTCCTGTGTAGTTTTCTCAACAGAGTTATAAATCGAGACGAACTCACCAATTGTAGAAACATCCGCCTAAATTTAATTGTTCCGAAAAGCACACATTTCGCAACGCCAGCTCTTTTGATATAGGCGAATTACAACATTCCAGGAATCTTACCATATGCCGCCATTGTTTGTTGTCCCATGAATCTTTACCAGACAGTTGCTTACAGTAGCCTAATTTCCCGCTAAAAGTACAAAATGTAGGATGTTTAAAACAACATTTTATGATCTTCGCGCTCTCAAAACTGATTCTTGCAATTTATTTTTAATCTTTTTTAGACTTATCTGGCTTTACGTCATTGTTAGTTTTTTAGTTTACGTAGATTTATTAGTTTAGCCAGTATATGGTATTAAATGTTTATTATCTATAGCATTATCCGGCCAGATCTTGTTCGAATGGGTAATGTAAACATTATGTAATGTCTGGAAATAATATCGCGATCAAGTTAGGTAAAGGTTTATGATAGTTTATATCCGTATCCTACAAGAATAATCTTTTAAAGAAGCTTGTTGTTAATAATACTCTCGATATAGTTAGTCGGAAATTACGAAAAAATCGGAAGTTACGCGAGTATATACATTTCGATAATATAATTAATATATAGATATTTTTTTCAGACTGTCGAAGTAATGTCTGCACTGCAAAAACAATTCGTTAGCTTGAAAAATAATAAAATATTTAAGTGGACAATTCTATTTAAAAAATGCTACATTGTTTTCTAAAGCACAAGTTAAAAACGAGCAATTAATGTGAGAGAACAAGTGAATGACATGGAAACAAACGGAACATGAACAACAACGGATTGATAAGTTGGTGACGTAACATTTTACTGAAAGTACTAGGGCAGCATAGCGTAATAAGAGTCCTCTTTTGCGTCGTTAGGGGTGGCACCGGAGGCAAAGGGTGGGTGGGGTGGTAAATGAATGACATGGGGTAATAACGGACACAAGCACTGCGTAAACAAGATGGTGACGTAACATTTTTCTGAAAGTACTAGGGCGACATGACTTAGTAAGAGTGTTTTGCTTTGATCGCATGGGGCGGCAAGAGGTAAGGCAGTGGGAAGGGAGGTTCTGCAGAGTGTAGCGAAAGTACGTATCATACATTACGCTATAAGGCTCAGTCTTCAATAATTGTCTGATCAAAGTTTGCTATGGGATTAGTCTTCACATAAACTTGACTATTTCTTGAACACACTTTTTCACATCAGCTATTAAGAAATAAGGTGTTCTTATTTCTTAATAGCATAATATTTTAGTATTATATTTTATAGCAGCTTAGGTTTATATATAGGAAATCTGAGAATATTTGCTTTGTAACATAATTTAAGAATTAAATTTAGATACGGCAAAAAGTAACTTTAATTTCTTCTCAAATAATTTACATAATTGTATTAGTATCCATTCAAGTAATAAAAAATAGTAAAACCATTAATCAAAAAGTTAACCAGTTTAACTCAGACGGGTTAGAAAGAGACAGTATTAAAGAAAGGGACAGTGCCACATTCCTGCGGGATTCGGTCTTAGGCATTCTTTAGAAAGGGATTTTTTCTTTTTTCAACCCTCTTACTAAACATTTCTTTTATGAGGCTAATTTTAGTTTTGAATATTTTATCGTTCGTGATAAAGAGGTGTGAAGGCTTTCATTTAAGTGTTTCATTGGTTTTATTTATTTATGTGTTGGTGCCAGGAATAATTTGAATTTCAATTAATTTGGATGATTGGGGTTTATGACAGGCAGAATTAATTACTCTAATTATTATATGTGTATATAGTAATACTGCGGGCAATATTAGTTTGGTTGATAGTACGTGTATCACTTGTTATTTTTTAATTAATTTCTTTTTTTTTAAAATAGGGGACAATCGAGCAGATGTATCGCCTGATGGTAAGGGATTACCACCGCTCATGGACACCAGTAACACCAGAGATGTCACAAGTTCATTAACCGGCCTTTCGGGGATATTTCGAGGATAGGGGGAGAGGTTGAGGTATGGACCTCCAGTATCCTCACTCACTTGGTGAAACACGGCGCAAGCCCTGTTTCACACCGCTTTTCTGCGAGGCCGTGGTATCACTCCGTTCGAGCTGGGCTCATTCATACCGAAGCGTTTTTCTCCCACGGTTTCTCTTCAAATCGTCATTTCAAAATAAAACATCGATAAAAATGTCTATGCAATACGCTGCTTATGTGGTATATCTGTTTAATGCTTGTTTGCCATCTTATCAAAAATTATTTCACTCCTTTGCGACTTAGGCATGCCATAAGGCAATTATATAACTCAGAAGTATACCAGAACTTTCCATACCCGAAAAAAACATCAAAGTTAATTTTTTGTATTAAAATTACACCAGTACAACATATTTTCTTAAATCTACGATAAATATTTTTTTTTGCAATAGCATTTATAATTAGGATTTTGTGGTTTCCACTTATTGAAAGAGCTTTCAATGGAAGCTGTTTTCCATCTGTCAAGTCGCTGACAGTAACAGCCTTGTGTTGATTGTGATTTCCAGGCCAACCGATTGCTTGAAAGTTTTCTTTATTCTGATGATGCTTCTTGTCTGCGTATAAATTGATTGTGTCTGTGCTGATTATCTAAACAAACTTTTGAGGTTCTTAACCCATTTTGTTTTGTGCGGAAATCCCCTCGGATACCACCGACTGGTGGTTATGTTGGACTCGAACCGACTAAATCCGAACACCATTGGGTACATCATCTGGTACTAGAAGCCGGGGAACCAAGTGTACCCTTGGAAGAAAATCCTTGGAACACCAACGTAGGTTCTTAACCCAGAAAAAAAATTAATACATACTTCGGTGACAGCCTGTGGTGTAAAGTCTACAGATAAACTATTAAATAGCCAAAGAAAATATTAATATTATTAAATCGAAAGTAACTCTGTCTGTCTGTCTGTTGTGTCACGGTTAAACGAATCGATTTGAATCAAATTCAAAGTGAAGATCCTTTGAATTTTGAGGAAGGACATAGGCTAATAGTTAGCGCGATAACCGACAAAACCATGGCGGAGCAACGGGCGAAAGCTAGCAGTAAATTTAAATAATGCTTCAGAAATGCTGTAACATAATGGTACTTATATTAGTAAATTTCAAAGAGGCGACAACTTGTCATATTTCATTTTGACAGTTATTCAAACATGGTGCATCGCGCATGCGCACTAAGCATCGAGGTCGGTAAGCAAATAGCACCTCACTATCTTGTTTGAGTATATAATTGTTTATATTATGTAAGATAGGCGTTCATTACCTCAAATACTTCATTATTTTCTGGTAAATTATTTAACTAATGACACTAAAATAACATTATACTATAAACTGTGTGAATACACTCAAAGATATGGTTTTTATTGGTGTCAAAATTCGATTGTAATCGATATATCAGTTGCTAAGATTGTTCTTGTTTGGTCCTCTCGTAGACTTGCAATTAGAATCAATTAAAAAAAAAAGATTATATTTTTCTTAATTAGCGTTTACTCAAATAGAATCCAAATACTTTTTAGCGACATATTCTAATTTTAAACGGGTTCACACCAATACAGCCAATTCAATTTAAAAAAGTCTCAATACTGACATATGTCAAATACTACTTATTAAAAAGCAATTGATATAGGATATCTGTGGACCTTAATTAAAAAAGAACAGTGTTATGCCAACATGTCCTCTGTCTATTATAAAAGAAAAAAACTGTTTGCTATGACAGTAATTGACATAGGGTCAAAGCCCCAATCAATGTAACGCATCATAGAGCGCCATGTACTGGCTAATGAGGTCAAACGAAGTGCACCGAACCGCGAAACACCACTATTATCCCCACAAACTCATAGTAAATATATCAATGACTTAATTTGACTGTATGATGGCTTGTCTGGACATTTTAACATAGAAATTGGAATCATTATTCAAGTATAGGCTATTTAGTTTGTCAGTAATCAGATGGGCCCACATGGTGATTGGTTTTGTAGACTGTACAAAACGATGGTTATTAAATGAAAGTATGCTTTGTAATAGATGCTGTCTTGATAGAAAATCACTTCTTCGAATTTTTGAGGAGGTCGCTGTGATTCTGGAAGAAGCTTTGTTCACATATGTGGGTAACTTTATAGGGCCCAAATACTTTATTAAAATAAAATTCAAATAGGTGCTTCTTATATGAGTTAAATTTAAGTAAGTCAATAGAAGACGAGTACAATGGGCAAAGAAAGTGAATACCAGGTTGGCTAGTGACTATTATGTACAATATAGGTTTTGTGCTCGATTGTTTTGATAATAGCAAGTTTACATTTTTGCACACGAATAGGAATCCTAATATTTTAGTGGTGTAGTTATTTTTATGTCTTACTAATGTTTGTCCGCTGATTTGCATTCCGCTGAGTGTTTTCTATCGCGGTAAGTAATAGCTGCGTGATATTCTATTTTATGAGCTGCATAACAGTAAACTTTCATTTAAATCCGTTCTATAGTTTTTGCGTGAAAGAGTAACAAACATTCTCGCAAATTTATCCATTTGTATTCGAAAACGTAACTACGCCACTACCAGCCTGTTTGTATCTTTAAAAGTGGAAGCTTTTTTTGCAATTGTGACGATCAATTTGTATAATTTTACTGACTATACTACATTGATATTTGTAGAATCAAATCGCTTCTTATGCTAACGAAAAGCACGTAAAACAAATATATGTAGTAAGGTTTTAGAATTACTTAACCGATTGAACTGAGATTGTAAGTAAATATGTAAATAAAGAAACTAAAAGTCTAAACGTCATTTAATACACATCTTTTGTTAATTAATATTAAAAACTAAAGCAAAAATAAACAGTTTAGTAAAAGAAACCTTTCGAGAAAACTGCGAATGCCTACCTTGCTTAGTAGTATCGTACGCACACATTAACAAGCCGACCCGAAGCTTTCTCACACTTACAGTCCCCAACGACGAGCCTACTTACGTACGCACCCTTCAACCTTTCTCTACGCGATTAGCCTATTCCCTCAGCCTTGTCACCTAAGCGGCCCTTTTTTATCGAGTTTTGTCCTAAAATGGAAAACAAGTACTAGGTTCTCAGAACCTGGGAGCGTTAAACGGACTCTCACCCTTAAAATAGACTCAAGATGCGCAGACTCAAACTTGTCTTACGTCTCCGCAATCCGCTCCTGATATCTAACTCTTTCTAACGTTAGGTTTGTGATATTGAATGGCATCTCTCTCGCACTTACTTAAAAGGGTGGCGTTCCGTAACTATGTGTGTGTGAATTTAGGATAGGGGACACACGTACGTTCAACCCCTTCGATATGCGATGCGTGTGTGGCTATAGCGTGTGTTATATCTCGCAGGGAGACAACATGTGAAAACTTCCTGCTAGCTTCTGATATCTTGGTACACGAGTATGTGTAGAGATTAGAATTTTCTAAGCTAATGCCGATTTTTTTCTAACATATTTTCTACACATGGTACAACAGCACACATAAACTTCGTATTTCTAACAAACAAATCCGTTATTCAAATGTACTACTAAGCTCTCGATATGTGGAAGCATTTTCACACAAGTGGTTAGAGAAGGCTAGAAAAGGCAGGAAAATCGGTGTGTCTCTTTTTCACAGTGCTGATTCTGGGAACACGCCGTTTTAAGTTAAGATAAATTTTAGAAACAGCGAATTTTATCTGTTATAAATTATTTAGGTAATGAAATAAGTAAATAATAAGTTATTTATGAGTGAAAACATATAAATTTCCTATTAAAAACATTAAAAACGTAGTCATGACTCTCTTTAATTTTCTAAAATATTTAATAAAAAAAGCTACTATTTTTGTTAAACTTAATAAAACTTGGTAATTTATTAATAACAATTAATAAGTATCAATAATTTATTACGTCTTACATAATTTAAAAACATGGTATTCTTTACGAATATCCTACAAATATTATAAACGCGAAAGTTTGTAAGTATGGATGATAGATGTTTGCTACTCTTTCACGTAAAAACTACTCTACGGATATGGATGAAATTTTACTTACTTAATATTACATCATAGCTCATAGGATAACGCATAGGCTATTATTTGCCTCGATAACCGACATATACGCGGACGGAGCCGCGGGCAACAGCTAGTACTTAATAAAATCAAGACGAACTGACAATACGTTTATTTAGAAGTCAAATGTAGAAAACTTTTTCGTCGTGTTAAGTCATTGGGTCTTTGAGAGGGTTGCCATTATAGAAATAGGTCGATGGTCACCAATATTTCCCCTACATGCATTTTTTTTAAGAAACAAAATTGATTTAGGTTGTTATCATGCGATAAGAATCATGAAGCCTAGTTGGTGGCCTTCGGGCGGCTTGAAAACATCCAATGTCAAAATTACGTAGCCACAACGTTATCTTGTCAGTCCCCTACTCGCACTGTATCAGCGTGGGGACGTATGGCCTTAACCCTCTCCAGAGAGGAGACCCAAAGCCAGCAGTGGGCCATTATGAGTCGTTGTTGTTTGTTGTAGGCTTATGTATATTAGGATAGGAGACAGATTTTAACGTTCACCGTGACACAGAAAAAATCTATTTATTCTTAATTGAGTTTAGATTCAAATTAACTTATATATCAAAAGCATTCGGGTTTATGCATTTTCACGACTTTTAAGGTTCTGCATTCATGTTTAACGAAGTGATGACTGTCAATAAATTAAAAAGCATTCCGGTACAAGTTGTCGCTAAGTGCCGAGTGTGGACGTAGCGTTCACAGTTTCGATGCCCGTGTCGACTCCAGATAAATGTACTCTTTTAGTACACATTGCCCAACGACTGCAAGTCACACACAAGTGTGGTGTTTGTTTGTTGAAGGTCGCGAAGAACCGGTTCTGTACGCAAGCTTTCCGTTAACCGTTTTGCGATAAATACAATGAATCTTTTTAGTCTAAGTTTGTTATTTGAAATTTAGGTTGTAATCTTTAGATGGAAGACTTAGAAAAAAATGTGTCTAGACTTTGCTTTCAACTGAAATTTTTTTTTTAATGTTATAGTAGGCAAAAGAACAGACGTATCGCCTGATGGTAAGCGATTACCGCCGCCCATGGACACCCGCAACACCAGAGGCGTCACAAGTACGTTGCCGGCTTTTTTTTTTACTTCAAACCTTAAAAAAAAGAGCGTACTCCTTGTACGCTCTTTTTTTTAAGGTTTGAAGTCGTCACACATTGAAACTTGAAAAATTCATTTTAATATAATTTAAATTACATTTTGAGTGGTGTAGTCATTCGAATAGGCAGGTTACCTGCCAAGTACCTAATCGTTGCCCACAAACACTTACAATTCGAGAGTTGCAGGTGTACCTCCACAAAAACTGGAGAGGGTGTTTCGGGCTCTAGAAACTTCATTTATTCTGGGAAAAGCAACAATAGAACTCTTTATTACCCGCTCTAAGAAACAGTGATATTGCTCCACTGTGGAATAATCCACACATGACTCTCCCACAGTCCTTTTGTTGCTCGGCTGACTGCCTAATGCCTACTCTTCTTACAAAAATTACGGTTATTAGGCGAAACGAAGGTAAATTTTGGTAAACTAGTTAAAATAAACAGCACATTGTTCACTATAAGCTTTAAATTGCAAATAAATACTAAATCACTTCGTAGAAAAAACACACTTTGCTGGCTATTGCTCAAAGTTTTCAAGAAGTGCAAATATTTAAAAACTTTTTTCGAATGATCCAAGTAAAATGTTTGGTGTGTGTAAATATTAGCGATACACTCTTGACCTCTGACGGTGTATACTCGGAGTAAACTGATTTTATTACATAAATTATATAGTGCGGACGATACATAGGTATATTTATGTATCTAATATAGGTATTTATGTATATTTTTATTTTTGCAATACTAATATCGAACAAAAATGGCGGGATACGACGTGAATTTGAAAAACAGTTCTTTTTTTAAATACGGCGTTGTGGTCGTGAAACTGTGAAAGACGAGTGCCTAATAATATTCTTTTTTTGAAAAGGGAGTTGCATTATGAAATTTAGTACAATAATAAAACACTCCTTTGGATAATAATATCCATGACACAGAATGTTTTAATATTGGCAATAAGCTAGCTGTTTCAGAAAATTTAAAAGTTGATTTATAGCATGGGCATAAAAAATTTCATTCCACCATATTTTTGAAGTGGAAAGTTGTTTAAAACAATTTTATCGTATGTTTATGAATTTACTTTTTTTTTTAAATAAACTCATTGCTCCTTTTAGCAATATATATTGTGTCGCGGGAGATATAAATACCTTGATTCAGAAAGACAAAGCGTTGTCACGGGAATACACTTTGTGTGGCATGGGTGGAGATCGAAGCCATAATATTCAGCTGAGTAGGAAGCGGCTTGGTGACCGCTTAAACCTCTAAATTCGTGCATTATTTAAAATGGTATACGTAGGGTAAAGTGATTATTAGTACATAGTTATACAATCAAGGTTTTCTAACCATAAATTAACCATATTTTTTCTTTACAGGTAACACAGGAACACAGAAGTGCCGAGGAGGTCGTACGTAAATCACAACTAATCCTTTCCAAACACACGAATCTGGGCACGGTGTGAGGCCGTATTCATTATACTTTTATTAATATATTCAATGATAGTGATGTGATAAAAAATGAAGATACGCAACCTTCATATTTTTAACCACTATTATTTTTAGAGTTCTGTATTTTTAGGCTGCCAACGAATTTACTCTCTTCCGTGCGTTTGTCTTAGGCCGCCATAGGTACAAGCTTTAAATTATTCACAAGTGCTAAAAATTTTTTTGTCAGTTATACATTCAATCCATATTCCATACTTATATTAAAAATGCGAAAGTAATTCTGCCTGTCTGCCACGTTTTAACGGCTAACCACTGCACCAATTTCAATGAGATTTGACATGGAGATACTTTGATTCTTCAGGAAGGACATAGGTTACTCTTTACTGCGATAACCAACATACACGCGGGCTAGTTTCAATATATATTGTCGCTACATTATTGTACCCTTTTCACCTTGTGCAATGAGTTTTCTACTTCCATTCTCCTCTATCACTCGTCTGTTTTCTGCTTACTCTCTTCCTAGATATGTCTTCTTTCACGTATACTATTCATCTTTTCTTCGGTAGCCCCCTACTATTATATACATCAACTTCCATACTCAAAACTTTCTTCATTTCACTTACTTTACTTTGCTCGTCTCTATGCATTACACATCAATAACAAATTACATAATACAAGCTTAGGCTCCCCCCAAAAATATTTTTTAGGTGTATTTATTAGATTATGTAGCACGGAACTCTTTACTCACACTTCCCTCTCGCACTTGGACGGTTTTTTGTAGCTCAAATTTACTATCGCCCGTTTTAAAGTGTATAACTAGAAATTGAACGACGGTTTGTGTATAATAAAAATGTCATTGCTGTAGGCTTTAACGCAAGTTACAAGCAAAGGTGTTTAGAAATGATAACTAATAGTTAAATGATTGTGATAAATGAATTTAAAAGTTACATTTTTAATCAATTCCATTTGAACTTTTGACATTTAATTAAATTTAGAAGACTGAACTGAGTTCAAATGAATTCCTTTGCATTTTTTTTATGAATGAAAATTGTGTCAAATATTTGATAAATTATTAAAAGTTTTGTTACCATTTTTCATAAATTAAAATGTTTTATTTTTTAATTCATAAATAGCTTTTTTGCTGTTCGTTTCCAACCGATATTTCCGATAATGTTTCCGGCGTAAAAATCGGTAAAACCTTTAAAGTCATTCGTCATTTATTTAAATATAATTCTATATTTGAATTTTTCATTACAATTTATGCCTGCAATTATGTATATCACTTGTAAAAATTACGACATATATTATTTATGATACAAAATGCTAGTTAAAACTGCAGATAGTCAATTTTTTTACAATTAAGTTTGATTTACTACTTTACTTGATATGCAGGATTAACATTGTTGTTTTTTATCAAACCTTTAAGATGTAAAAAAAAAATCTTTTTGAGGTAAAGACCATTTTCAATAATCTAACTCTTCTTAAAATCGGATATATTATTTGTAATTTTTTTGATAAGCAATATTTAAAATTTAACTTTTTGACAGGACCTAGTAATAAAAAAAATACAAATACTCTTTTTAAGGTAAATTCAGACCGTTTTCAATAACCTATTTCTAGTTGAAACTGGAGATATAAATATGGAAAACGGCCGTAAAGAAGCAAACTTCATAGGACAACAGCACTGCAAAGAGATGGAAAATTTGAAACAAATACTATAACAATTTGTCTGGCCAATATAGTGTAGGTTAACAAAAATTTTTCTGAGGACAGGCTGTGCCCAGCTGCCTTCTAATGAAGCTATTGATAATGATTACGATGCAGGCATGTACTGCGAATTCGTAACAATGTTACTGTTCAGGGACATATGCGGTGGGCGGCGGATGGGTTATCTCATATCTGAGCCTGGAAGTCCGCTCCACTACCTACTGCTCCATATCTCGATGACCAATGGCGTTCTTTTTTTAATTGTGTTAAATATGTGTCAAGAACTGCGTGCCATAATAGGTAGTATAATTTGCAATCGTTTTTGTTAAACTAAAATCTTAGATTGTTTACAAATAATTAAATATAATCTGAGATTATAATGACTTATATATAAAGATTAAAGAATAACGATATGCAGCAAGAAAACTGAGAGTTTTATGATAGATAAAGAATATGTAACAATAAGTGTTGGTATAAAACACTCTAGAGAGATAAATATGATGTTCTCCGAGCCGATTACGGCCACGGCGGCCAGTCTTAACGGAGACCAGCCAAATACGCAGTAGATATTATAGTGCACAAGTGTGTGCGCAAACACAGGTGCACTCTCTGTTCCCTTACTCTCATTATCCGATGGGACGGTTAACCAACACGATCAGGGCGAGATCAGGCGCAGGACCGACAGTTTTTCGTGCTCTCCAAGGGTTCAGACCCCAACTTCCAAACTCCGAGATGCTATTAAGTATTTATATAATCAGAAAAACTCAATAACACTTTATGCCCGAACCGGGATTTGAACCCGAGACCTCTTGATTGGCAGTCACATACTTCAACTGCTAGACCAACGAGCAGATAGGTATATCAGATATTCAGTAAATAATAAAAAACACTACTTCCAGTAATTTTTTGAATTATGTGATTAAATTTAACCAAAATTGGAACCTCTGGTTTCAGTCATTCATTAATAAACACCTATTTCATTGGTACGTAAAATATTTGTCATCCGCATTCCATAGGGTTAATTATATATTGTATTGCATTACATGCGGCGCTTCTAAGTAAATTAAACACCTCCTAATGTTTTATACTCTCCGCTGACACAAGTCGTGGTACAGAAAACTGTTTATATCTTAACGATCATAAGTTATGATTGCCTGGTACATGGAATCCACTTTTAGTTGTATCTATGTTTCTTCTTCTGAGCTACTAAAATACTTATAAATTATGCATTTCACTATTATTACTTGTTTATATACACTAATATTGCTAAATTAAAAAAGAATTTTCCGTTTTACTTTTTAAAAACAAAGCTAAGATTTAGCATCAATTAAAACACAATAAGGATATTTATATCGTCGATTTTAACGAAAATACACCTTCCAAACACTTCCTTCCCCACAATATTTACCATTCAAGGATGTTGTTATTTATAAACCAAAATAAATCAGCCATGACACTTGACCAAAACGTCGAGTGGTATAAGGATGAAAAAGATCTTTTTATATCCACCCCTTGGCTTCTGAGAAGGAAGTGCTACCGCATCCCTTTGACGACTACCAATTAACCGTGAATGGATCAACTAAACGATTTTTACGGTATTGAAATATAAAGCATCCAGAAAAAACATCCTATTCTAAAAAAAACTTTTTATTTTTTTACATGAAAGGAACTTTGTTTATATGATTCAATAAGGACTCTATAACCGTATTTATTAACTTTTGAAAGACATTTTTATAATGGCCCTCTTTTTGGAAATTTATAAACGAAAAGATGATTCATGAACATCATCATCACAACCAATAATATAGGCTCGGGTCTTCTTTTAGAAGAGGATTAAGGTCTATGCGTCAAGTGGTGGTATGGTATGTTGGTCAAGTGCGGATTGGAGACCGGTAAGACAACGTTGTAGCTCCAACTAAAGCTTCACAACTGGTATCCGATGAGAACCACCGGGAATGCTTAACGTGACCTTCGAATCACGGAGACGCTCATGGTATCGTGTCACCAGCGATCACCCATCCACGTACTGACCACGCCGTCGTTGCTTACCCTTAGTGATTGTATCTAATCACCGAGTGCAACTGAGCTATGAGTGCCTTGGAAAGAAAGATAATTATGTATATTATATATAAAAAGTAAACAATTTAAAGTAACGTTGACGTGCTGTGTAGGAATCGAAATAAAATTGTTCATTTGTACTAGGATGTAAAACAGACACAGGAGGTTTGTTCTTTAAACAAATATTTTGACTGTTTATTTTTTCTAAGCTAATAAGGTTCTATTACAGCTCTGCATTTTATTTTAACAAATTTTTCGTATACATATCGATAGAAGATCAAACGTCTTGAACGCCGGTAAGATAAAGTCGCATTAATATTTGCACCAAACAAACCGAAACTAATCGCTTTGAGTTGTTTCTGGGCTAATTGCCGAGTAATTGCTGAATTATTATTACTTCCTTTAACGTTCTAGTAGTAAAATATTGTACGGTTTGCAGTTTACCAATAAATTCCTAAACCTCTTTTAAACCTGCAAAACTGAACTTATAAAGCATTTGCATTTTTATATTTTGAAATAAATATACCAACAATTCGTTGTGATAAGCGTCAGTAAAAACATTCAACGAATACTTTACATGTAAACAAAGATGGGCAGGGCAAGCTGTGTATCCTTCAAGATATAGATTGCAACTTGTCTAGTTGTACTAGGAGGACATGTAATACAAGAGATGATCGGTACTAGAAAATGTAAACCGATAGTTTTATCTACAGAACGTGTCTAATATATGCTTAGGTATACGTAATGATATGGTATACGTCCAGCCCTCCTTAACTAATCATAAAATATGGTAGTTTTTAACGTCTAAAACACATAAATATTTTAATATTAACGACAATTACTAGTCCACAATTTTTTGTGAATATCGAATTTATTTCTGTGCTGCTGGGATCCTGAGGGGTGGGATTAAAATAACTGGTTTTATCCTTTTTTAAATTTGAGACTAAGTAGCGGTTGCCGGGGAGTCGAAGATTTAATCTGCGCATGATGTTTAATATATTGTGAAGATGGAGAATGATAGTGTTGGTTATGAATTGTCTTTGAATCGTTTATATAAAATCTTTTAATAACAAATTTATAGGTATTAAAATCTTAGTAAGAATATTTTAAAAAGTCTTCGCTTACACTAAAATATCAAAAATTATCAGAAAAGACTTTTTCAATTATATATGAGAAAGAACACTTATAGATAGAAACTAGATCTTTGGACAAATTAGCAGATAGATGGTAACAGGAGTTTATAAACAGCTGAAGAAATTTAAGTTTCTTTCGTGTATCATTATAAAAATTACTGACTCTCGTGACAATGTTTTGCATAAAGATTAACCAGGGAATTATAAACACAAGGAATAATTCAGCCAATCTTATTCTTGTCTGGGACCTGTTTGAACTGTTCTCAGATAGGAGCGGGCAATCTACAAACCGTACGTGACCTAAGATACATCGGGGTTCCAGTGATTTTTCTAGGGTGCACCTGGTTCCCTATCTTCTAGTACCCCAGTAGGCGTGCGATTTTAGACAGTTCGAGTCCAACATGCTACGACGGACGTGGCCTCCGATGGGCTTTCTTTACAGAAAGAAAAAGGGACCGGTTCGAACTATTGTGTTATTTATACTATAGCCTAATCATATTTATCGATCTATATTAAAGTCCATTCCTATATTGCCAAACTTATGTTTTGAAAGTTCCATTTTATAATAGCTGAGCTCCGTGGCGTTGCCCGCGGTACTACAATAACCACGGTCAAAGACTCGGCGCAAAGTAAAAAAGAATCCTATGTGAAAAGTCCTATATTCGTCTCCTGGTTCTAAGCTACCTTCCCACAAATTTTTAGCCAAATCGGTTCAACCGTTCTTGAGATATAAATAGTGTAACTAATACTTTCTTTTATTTATATACAAGACTAATTTAAACAGTAAAAAATCCTAGAAAATTTCAAATAGTATAGTACCTGAATACTTTTTTCTTGGATGAGCTTGTACCATCTTCCCGTCATTGTTGCTTTTTATCAAGTGAGGTGGCACACAAATTGCGTTATATAATATAAAATGGTTTAATACTTCACATTGTCATAGAATATGAAGGTCCTGGTTAAATAAAGGCTTCTCTCATACAGATCTTTTGTGTGATAACCCTTCAAAGGGATAAGTGACGTAAGGCACTGCCGATACTATTATAGATAAAAGTTACACTGTCTGGTAGGGCTGTCTCACATTTAAGACTCATAAAATAATAGGAGTTTTTGAAATTACCAGCGATCGTTTTAAAATGTATTTACAACAATTATTATAGTGTCAGATGTTTCATTTATCAAGAAAGTTTTTTTTTTTTTTTTATATTTAAGCTGCCAAAATGACTCTGCCCTGCCTGATGGAAANGAAAGTTTTTTTTTTTTTTTTATATTTAAGCTGCCAAAATGACTCTGCCCTGCCTGATGGAAAGCATGAGCAGAATCCAAGAGTGGTGGTCACCATCCTCAATGCGAATGCAACATGGTGACCCACACTATGGCGGCCTGGGGGGAAGGGGGATGGTGAGGGGGATAGGGGGCGTTGGATTGGGGTATGGGCCTCCGGTATCCTCACTCACTCGATGAAACACAGCGTAAGCGCTGTTTCACACCGGTTATCTGTGAGGCCGTGGTATCACTCCGGTCGAGCCGGCCCATTCATGCCGAAGCGTGGCTCTCCCACGGTAAGTTTCTAGGTTATATAATACAGCACAAGACTAGACCAATCAGAGCCGAGCATTAATGGAAATATTTTTCGGACATTTTAACACAGAACGCCATTTAGTCCCAAACTAAACAGAGCTTGTATTCTGGGTACTACACAACCGATATAATACATATATACTTTTTTTATAAATACATACATATTATACATAGAAAACACCCAAACTCTGAAACAAACATTTGAAGATCATACTAACATTTGATCCGACCCGGGAATCGTAACCGAGACCTCAGGAACAGCAGTCGCATACGCTGCCGCTGTGCCACCGAGGCAGTCAAAAGAAGAAAAGAAAATATATGATCAAAAAAAGAAGAGGAAAGACACACCGGTGAAATAGCTCGGGTTAGCTGGTGTGCCAATATAATCGGAACTATCACTGAATATGCTTCGTATTTCAAGTCATATTTTCCGACGCCCATATGCGCTTTAAAAATATGTAGGTACAAATATTGTTTCTAACGTGCTAATAAATTGTATAGATTCTACAACAAAAATAAGATAAAATCGTCAAAGTCAAACCATCAACCAAGTTTTGGGCGACAATGATTGTAACTCTGTTTTTCTCTGTATAATAAATAATAAAGGTTAAAATTTCTTTTCTTTAAGAATTCAACGATGAAGACAAGTATGGCAAAAATTTAGATTTCATTTGAATATTATTTTAACGAAGTAATCAATACGGCAGGTGGTGGAGGCAATGGACTGAGAATGGTGTGTCCCAACACTAAAATGATCTTGTGACGTCATAATCGTTGCGGACAATGTGAAATTCCTGTTTCTGTGTACACTTGATGATTACTTGTCAAACTTTTACCTTAAGATTTAATAAAATTAGTCTCAGAATCAGTTAGAAACTAAATGAAACGAAACTGAGAAGATTTTTTTGATATCTGCCTCTTTAGTTTTTATTTTATTTGCATACCGTTTTTAGATTAGTTCTCATTCTATGATTTTGGGTTAATAGTTTAAGTACTTAGGTTCAGTACAGACATTTATAATCAAAATGCTTATAGCGATACCCTTGTGTTACAATAAGCTATTTAAAATAAAAATGAAACATGTTAACAGCTTGTAGGTATTAAATCTGTCTCAGTGACATCCCAATTCACAGGACGGCCAAGACTGGGTGCGAATCTTACCTTTTCGAAGCTCTGCATCCTTAGTACCATCCTCCACCCTGAACTTACAGTAAACATTTCGTAACTCCATTCGTTTTACTTTTTTAGCCAAATAATAATTTACAAGTAGTACTACTATCTGATTCCGTCTTTTTAATAGATAACGCGAGATACTTAATACCGAAAGACTAAAACTTCAACATAAAGGAAATCTTTCTTTTACTGCTTTGTAAACAAAGTTTGTCACAACTTGTAAGTAGAATTACAATCCAACCTCCTTGTAGTTTATACAACCCTGTTACACCACGGTCTTTGTTGCACGTGGGCGGCTATTGTAACAATACGTATATGGGCGCTGTAAAAGTCATTTCCAAGTATGGGAATTGGTATGTTATTATGGGCATAAAACATACAGCCTCATATAATTAGAGATATATTGCCAGAAATAATAAGAGAAAGAAGTATTTATGACAGGTTACGTAATCTTTTGATGTTACGATAACCTCATGTCTACGCAGAGTTCAAGATCAAACAAATTTGTCTTATGAGCTT
This sequence comes from Hyphantria cunea, assembly GCA_003709505.1. Lineage (NCBI taxonomy): Eukaryota > Metazoa > Arthropoda > Insecta > Lepidoptera > Erebidae > Hyphantria > Hyphantria cunea. The sequence continues at coordinate 585,853 of PKRV01000155.1, forward strand.
TACCGTCTTTACTATGTGCAAAAGTCGGTTTGACTCTTAGTATTTTCTTTGTTCCCAGTACTTGGTAGTACATTTTCATTGAACATGACCTTGGTATTGTCCAAGTTCATCCGTAGGCCGATGCGCACAAAAGAATCGGCCAGGTCATTCAGCATCTGTTGTAGGTCCTGCAGCGTTTCTTCCATGATGACGATGTCATCTGCAAATCGCAAGTGAGAGATGTATTCACCATTGATGTTGATACCGCGCCTTTTCCAGTGCAGCGTCGTAAACAAGTCCGTCTTAAACTTGGTTACTGGCACAAAGCATACCTAAATAAAAAAAACTCTTTGAAGAGAACTTTTAGTTAGGTATAAAATATGCACTTCAGAACAATATTAATCATCATTAATCTATTGTATTTACTAAAATTCGTCCTTAGTTTACAAAAAAATCGTCCAAAAATGTTCTTCAGATATAAAGACCCCCGTCATGATTGGATTGACAGGACCGCCAATGTGCAACTTTAGGAAGGGAGCAAAAACAATTGTTTTTACTGACAACGACAAAATATTAAGTTACGCTTGAATACTGAAATTTCCTTAGTTAAGATCTTTGTATGTATGGCATAAAGCTTCATAATAAATAATACCAGTTACCACCCGTGGTTATGCCAACAAACACGACGTGAAAAAGTAAGTTATGACCATATGACCACTGTAAACAAAAGCTTATGTTGGATCAAGTTAAGTCAAGTTAGTTATTGCAAGTCTGTATGTACCTTTAATTATTATCTTAACCAATACTATAGTGCGAATGCGAGTTTCTTTGTTAGGTTTACCTTCCAAAGCCATTAAACCGATCTTAAAAATTCCTTAATAAGCTAACATTGTTAACGAATATGCTATCAATTAATAAAAAAATCCCAAAGTTAAGATGTTTAATTTTTCCGAAATCCTTGGTAAAAAACCTCAATTCCCCACCTATAGCCCTACGATAGTAAACAGGTTACAAGTCTTTTGGCAGGTGATCATTGGAATGCTTTAAGTTCCCACATAACCCTATCTTGATTCGGCTAGAAAATTATTCAAATTGTTGGTCGCGAGGTCTCATAATTAATCTTCTCCAATCTAATTAAAGATACATTATTTTTAACTATTTTCTATTAGATCTAAAAGTAAAACATTCTTGAAATATTTTAATGTAATATCTGTACTTGCTCTGACTGGGATAATTAATTTACCCACATGAGATGCCTCATATTTGGTATCACGGAATCGTATACGAATACAACGCAACCGGTGTTCATTATCAAAGGTAAACTAAAGTTTTATTTAAAAAAGTAAGAACAGCCTTCGAAAAAAAATTTACAAACACGTGCACAAAAAAGCAAAAACAGTTGTATAGATATGTTTAATTTTCTTTTAAGAGCAAAACAAATATAGTTTGTTTGTTGTACCGCGTATTTGCAACGTGAGCCTCGATGTAATTTTATGCACAAAAAGACAGCGAGGATTGCCGTACGCACTGCGTCTTAGGGTTGGCACTTTTCTAAAAATATTTTCGAGATTGCTTTGTCCCTATAATTATTACTGTATCTGAATTAAAATTGTGTTGATTTAGCAAATACTAGCTAGTCGGAAATCCATATTTTTATAATAATTAAGATCAAAGTTCGTAAGGTTGGCACTTTTCTAAAAATATTTTCGAGATTGTTTTGAGCCTATAATTATTACTGTATCTGAATGAAAATTGTGTTGATTTAGCAATCTAGTTGGAAACTCACAATTTTTATAATAATTAGGATCAAAGTTAAGGACGATCGCTAATCGTATGTCTACCGTTAAGTTTTTAAATAAAAATAGATCCTATAAAGTTAGTCTAAATATATTATTTTTCAATATTTATTAATTAATCTTTGACAAAAAGGTACATAATCTTTCGGTGTTTTAAAGCAACCATATCAACACAATTTTCTGCTAAATTTATATTAAATTGCTATCATCATCATCATCATCAGCCTATCGCAGTCCACTGCTGGACATAGGCCTCTCCAATTTCACGACACTTAGATCGATCTATGGCTTCTCGCATCCAGCTCCTGCCAGCCGTCCCGCGCAAATCATCGCTCCACCTGGCCTGTGGACGTCCTACACTACGTTTGCCGAGACGCGGTCTCCACTCATAGACTAACAATTTAATTACCTACATTCAAAATTACTTAAGAGAAGTAATCGAAAAAAACGCCATTATCTTTTGAAAAATATTGGCGAACCTCTTTGTAGAGGTGGCTGATTAAAATACATATAAAACATAACCGGTCAAGCGCGTGTCAAGTCAAGCATTGACATTTTATAACTACCCGTTTCTTAAGGAACAACTTCAACTAAATTTCTGTTGATGATTTTGTGTTTTTTTTATGATATATGTGGCAAACGAGCAGACGTATCGCCTGATGTTAAGCGATTACCGCCGCACATGGACACCCGCAACACCAGAGGCGTCACAAGTGTGTTGCCGGACTTTTAAGAGGGAGTACGCTCCTTTTTTGAAGGTTTGAAGGTTTTTTGTTCGATGTTTTCGTGGTCAGTTGTTGACTAATATAATCTCAAAATATAGAGAATAAACTTAATCTTGAATTTTAACAGTAGCCTAAACAGAAACTAGCAATTTTAAGTTTGATATTCAAATTGCAAAAAGATTTAGAATTTTTAGACCGATTTTCATCGAACATAGAGAGAAACAAAAACACAACATTACGTAAGAAGATATTCCCTACTATTTGACCACTTTTGACACGTTTTTGACACGTTACAGATTAACACCTTCAAGTAGACATAAATGGATAGGTAGGTATGTGGGTATATGAGCTTCTTAGAACATCTTAAAGTAATATGCGATCCTAGTATCAAAACGTTTTTAATGGGGACATCAATTATATTACTGTAAGTTCCTATAACATGACCGATATTTCAAGGAAAGTCTATTTAGAGATCACATAGAATCTACAGAACTCTTTGAAAGAGAATTCACTGGAAATCCAATGGATAACACTACAACTTGAAGTAATTCCTTTTATTTGGTTCATGCTTACTGATACTTCGACTAACTAACTAACTAATCTACACTGCTGATTTGTGTTTAGTATTTAAGATTTTCTGTGGTATAGGAACGTAATCCAGTAAATTTATCACTAAATGGTAAGTGGGTATCATCGCCGATGAAAACCTGCAACACAAAAGCCGCAAGTGCTTTGCCGCTGTTATTTTCCAAAATCAGTTATTAAGAATTGGACTCGAAGTCGTCAGGAATTGAAGCGGCACGACGTGAAGTGCCCTTCAGAAGGTAGCGATTTGGGGAGCGGCAACGAGCTTACATAATAATAATAATAAATAAATAAATATTTCGGACATGTTACACACAACGCCATCTAGTCTAAACTAAGCAGAGCTTGTGTTATGGGTACTAGACAACTGATATAAATACATAATATACTTTTTTTTGTAAATACTTACATAATATACATAGAACACACCCAAATTCCGAAACAAATATTTCCAGATCATACAAACATTTGGTCCGACCCGGGAATCGAACCCAAGACTTCAAGCACAGCAGTCGCATACGCTACCACTGCGCCACCGAAGCAGGCACATAGTTTAGCGTTGGTTTATTGTGAGGCTGAGGTTTACTCAGGTCGAGCCAATCAGTACATAAAAAAGCATGGATCTTCCACGGTCCTGTAAACTCCGACTAATACCTCTGTTTGTTACTATATGTTTTTGAGTTTGTTTATTGAACTTGTAACTACCCTGAGCAATAGACCATTGGCATAAATGATGAAAGGTTGTTGACCGAGCTCGGGTCTATAAGTCTTGTTGTATTATTTTACAGTACACAATACTACATATTAATGTAAATTTTAGGCCAGTGCTTAATTACCTCGATAGGGTTTCGAAGGTACGAAATGTTTTCATTGCATTGGTAAAAAACGTAAACATTCTATATATTCATTAATCTGTGATTAATTTGGGAACAGAAAAAGGGTATCCAATTACTTACATTAATTATTCCCAACACGATTACTTACATTCCAAACACACGAAATACAATCCCCCTTACGTAACATACATGTCAAAAGCACTAACTTTAAACCACAACAATTTTTTTACATTCAATGATTCGTGAAATAACGTTCTTCAGTCGCTCTTTTTTATGCTAATAGTATTTTTATCGTAACAAGTATGTTAAAAACACATAAATGGTCGCTGCAAGCATTGTATTATTTGGGTGCCCATAGGCCAAGTAAGCCTGACCAGTGTACCAAAGAAAGGCCTACTCAAAAGTACCCCCAACCGATAAGCGTGTGTACAAGGCACGAGTCGATTTTATTACAGTCTTTATACATTAGTAGGGGAAGATACAAGTCCACTAAATCAGAGCCGTGCTCATATATTAACTCAAGGAGATCTAACATTCATAAACACGTCGCTTAACCATATTATCTCAGCGAGACTCGTTACCTCAATCATTACAGCTTGTAGGTGCTTACAATGTAGTCCAAGAGATTGCGGCCTTTTTGAATTAATATTATATTGTATAATTTGTAACAATTTACATACGGCCGATTGTCCATGAACTTGGCAGAGCTTGTATGGTTACCAGACTGCTAGTAAATATTTTAACATAAATATATAGTTGCTACGTAGCTATTACAAGTAAGCATACTACATACAAATTAGAGATGTATAACACAGACAAATACCGAATGATCTTGTTTATTACACAATTGTTTAGTGCCTGGATGATCGAGCTTTGCTCGGTATTTTCTTTTTGTAAAATTTTCTAAAAATGAATGCTAGCAAGATTGATTTATCGCTTACGAAGCCCCGTGCATACTAGATTTCATAAAAATCGTTAGAGCCGTTTCCGAAATCTAGATTACACATATTATATATATAATGAAACTTAATGTATAATGTATTTTATACGATGACAACTTCATAGCGTATCTTGGCGTATACAAAAATTATTAATTAATCTAAAGAAAAAACTATCTGTTGAAACAGCTTGTAATTTAGCCTTGCAGTTTAAGGTTCTCAGACACCATACTTACTACACCGCAGTTTATTCCAGAAGAAAAATTACTGTAAAAAAACCAAAAAGTGTCTATCTCCTAGCCTACAAGGGCTCGCTTAATAACGACAGGGCGTGTCCCCTTGCTTGCTATAATTACTTCTTTATTGCTGAAATATCGTGGTACATAAACCGAGGTGATTGCACTCTACGTAAAAAGACAAGAAACAGGAATACCGCAAGGCACAAGCTTGGACCGAAGTTGATATGAGTTCGAAATTTGATTAAAAGATATTTGGTAACAGTGGCTTTATTTCATTGCGTCGCGTTACATGATGTCAAAAACTTTTTCTTAGTAGCGTTATTAAGTATGTAACATACATAATAGCTATTCCCTGTTGTTTACGTAACATACAAAACCTCACAACATTTCTACACCTTCCGAAGGTTGACTGAAAAAGATTGCCATGGGCATTAAGTCCGCCGCTGTTACAGATTTAGCGAATAAAGTTTTTAAAAAAAAAATCTTATATATTCGTATTTATGCTAAGAAAATGCCTTTATTGTGAATTAGGTATATACAATAATGTTATTTATTCAAATACCTATTCCATTTTTGATCAAATAATGAATTCCCGGGATAAAAATTCGTTTAGAATTTAATTTCGATGTATTCTCTATCCCAGACACTTCATAAAGGTATTCTCGTAATAAAGTAATGCTAAGACTAGCACAATACCGAACAAACTTTCGTTTACAATACAATTTAATCACATTACAGTCGTCGTTCGATGTTCAATACACCTTCGAGAACACCACTGCTGTGCTTGAGGTCTCGGGTTCAATTCCCTGGTCGAATCCAATGCAGGTATGATCTACAAAGTATTTGTTTCGGAGTTTGGGTGTTTTCTACACTAGTCACAAAAATTAAGGGATATAAAAAAATTCCAAATTTTTGGGTGATTTTCAACGCGCTGTAACTCCGAGAAAAATGGTCGTACAGAAAAAAAAAGCAAATAGAAAATAAAGATATATGACACATTTAATCGATATTTATCACGTAAGTAACAATAGAAACCGACTTGTCGTTTAAACCTTTTGAAACAAACCCCTGTCTATAGCGTGCTGTGGTCGCGTGCCGAATAAACGACATCGGTTGCCAGGTAGGCAGAACCTTAGAACGCATGCGTTAACTCACCAAGTTAAACCAACCAGTTTAAATCTGACACCCTCTTATCCGCATAATTAGATCTCACTACACTCTTAACAAGGGTCTTCATAAATTGGTTTATAGAACAGGTAGAATTCAGGTGGGACGCATGCGCCAGGTGAACTTGCTAGTGACCTCTTGTAGTTGTATGGGAGCCTGGTACTCGGCTGGCAACTTGCCACAGGTACGCTCCCAAATAACAGGTGAAAAGGACTCACACACGTAGGAGGATACCGTGATGACCCTATGTGTGTGAATCAAACACCTGTCAGATTAAGGATTTCATTTAATAATTTTATCACACGGAGCTTGACAATTAGAATTAAACTTTATATCCCTGTGATAAGGTGCAAAATTTAACTAGATAAAATACTGTTTACATGCTAAAGTAGCGAAATAACGGTGTAAAAAAAGTTGTACTTACGAAGTACTAAACTTTAACTAAATTTACTGTAACGTAAGTCTATTTAGTTTGTTTTTAATAATTTTGCCATATTTCAACTAAGGGCTTTATTGGTTATGGTTCCATAATCGATTCTCAAAGGATAAATTTATGAAAACCCTTTAGCTTAAAATTTCATAGAATCAATAATTTTAAGAGATTTGATCAGAATTATAGACTTAAATTTGTTGATACCATATTTAAAAGACGACTACATTAAAATAAATAAAGTTTGTGTGAATTGAAATGCAAATATTTTTGAAGTTTTAAAGATTCAATTGACATTCAGTTATGATTTAAATTTACGATTTTCTAAGAGCAAATCATTTGACTTTGTTTTCCGGTGTCTGCGGTGCGTATCGCAAAGGAGTGCTGTCAAAACTGTCAAAAGAAATTGATGAATGTAGTGTTTACGACACCAATGTAGCATTGAACTTCTGATAAGGAACGCGAATGTTATTGACTTGTAGAGGAAATTATTTTATACAAGCATTCATACACCATTTGAAACATTTACATATTGCCTTGCAAGTTTTAATACATTGTTTTTATTTAAAAATAGCTGACCCAGCGAAATTAGCAACGCCACACTTTTTTTCCTGAATATTTTCTAATAGTTCCGGAAAAAAATGTTTTGGTATTTATACCCGTCTAAGTTTCTCACGAGTAGTGCAGAGTAGCAGACTTCGAAAATATTACAATTTTGGTTTTCTTATAATTTTCTCTAATAGAAACCTTGTCCTGACTAACAAACTAACTAACAAACACATAAAAGAAAGAATTATCCAATTTGGTGCAGTCGATCGGAAGTTATGCGCGTACATATATTTCGGACTTAGTGATGAATTTTTATTTAAGAATATTAACTATAGTCCTTAAAATGTAGCTTAACTTCAGTGGCAAATTGTTACAATTTCAGCGAATATAAATTCACAATTTTGTAAAGAATCACCTATTTTTTATTAATTGTTATCACAAATGAAGACTATCAATCTTTGGTCTTAAAAAAAAATGAGACACTTTTCATTTTCATATCTTCTATTGCCCTAACTGTGATTGAACAAGACAAGTGATATTCTTACATAAAACGTTAGAAGTTATTTCTTACATCTCACTAAATAATGTGGTTCATAGAAAAGATTTAATTTATGCTATTTATACAAGTTAAAATCCCTCACTTAAGAAGTTTAAATTACAAACCAAATCATTTTAAACAAAAAAAACAAAAGAAGGAATATTAATTTACATAATGTTTCAATTTGTGGCTATAAAACCTTAAGTTAATAGCATTGGACCTGTAATTTTAAAGTTTGTTAAAATGTATATATATCTTGGTAGCAATTTTTGCATAAATATACGAAATTACACGTCCGTCCCTCTTCGAAAGACGGTGTTCATTGTACGAACCACAAAGACTAATATTAATGCCTTTGTTTTCAATTTCTTTAGTTACATTTATGCACCTGTGTAATATGTTTAATTCGGATAAAATAGATACAAGAGTAAGTTTAAGTTGGTGGCTAGCAATACTGGCATAAATATAGTAATAAAATTATATAGGTATCATTATTTTTACTTCAAAAGACGTGTTTATTATGATCTGAACTCATTTTGTTATTCCGTAGTTACCTGCAAAGCAATGGAAAGCTGGAGAAAAGACTGTGTTTTGTAACACGGTTTGGTATGAAAAGCAAACGGATGACTTAATAAAAGATAATCCATCCATAAGATAATCCCTACACTTTCTCTTAATCACGTTTTTCTCTTCATCCAATGGTTGCCTGTAAAAGATTGCATCCGGGCGATAAGGCCGCCAATTGTACTTCTCTAACTTTATGTTACCCTTGCAATGAATCTAGTGTACAATAAAGAGATCTATTATAATTATCATTAAGTTTCATACGACCATCAGAGATACAATACACTAAAGTTGTGGAGAAAAATAATTCACTCCAAATACAGACCATTCTGTGATGTCGAGGACTAATTATATGTAGTAGACAGCGTAAAAGGGATCGTTGATTGACATATAACATATGATTGCTTTTTATATTAATTTTTATCAAGTTAGACAAGAAAGAAAATTACAACTACAACACTCATCAATAATGCTTTTGGCAATAAGGCCGCCCTTTGTGCACTCCGTCTCACATTTTTTGTACTCTCTTCTAACTATAATATTATAGTGTGCAAATAAAGAGTTTTCTTGCTATCTATAAACCCTGGGGGATAAAGAGTCCGTAGCGTTTTCCCATGAATCGTAATTCAAAGACTCTATAACTAACTCCAGGAAATAAACTTGGTTACGTTTGTGGTGTAGTAAACAAGCCTATTCGATCTAAAATTACGTAGTATTTATTAATTCCCACCACCAAATGATTATTTCGAATTGGTTTGTAAGTACAAATATTACTTCAATTTAAGTGTTTATATACTGTAGGTTATCGTAAGCGACTGCAGATCAAGAGATCTCGGGTTCGATTCTCGAGTCGGACTGCTGTTGAGATTATCTTACAAAAAATTCTTAATTGCAGTCCGGAGTATGGCAGATGGAGGTGTTTCCCGCCCGTGCCTCGGAGAGCACGTTCAGCCGTCGGTCCCGGTTGTCATGAACATCTATGGCAATCGTTATTGGGAAGTCAGTGCCTCCAAATATACTGGCAACCAATTCAGCATTCGAATTCAGTTCACCCTCAGGGTTGCAGAGGTCCGATGCCAGTCGCTTCGTGTAAAAACTGATATTTAGGTAAAACCGTTTGTACTAGTAGCCGACCCCAAATCTTGGGGAGTAATAAAGGCTAGGAAGAGATGAGGTGTTTATATACTGTTGACAAATCATTCTTGTCATAAATTGCCGTCAATATTTTAGTAGTCTAAGATTATTAGTAACAAATAATCTAAGTTTGTGGGTAGTTAAACCTCCAAAGATATACGATAACAATAATTACGTATATGTAATACATGAAATAAATCAGTTAATTAAATACCCTCATCATCATACATACAGTCTTGTTATAGGCATGTTAATAACAGGAGGTTTTCGCCTACTGGCCAGGCGAGTTGGTATAGTGTTTATTGCTAGTTTTACTTCGCTTTGTAGTGTCATTTCATGCCTTAGTCGGCTTTTACAAGCTCCGCTCTTCTAGGGATAGTAACACTATGTACTCTTATTCCCTCATCAAAGGAATCGAATCAACGGAATCTAAAGCCCTTATTGGCCGTAAATATAAAATAAGATCACTCTTTTGTCTGTCATTATAGAATCTCATTCTAACTTACTTTATCAAAGTCATGTGCCACCAATGTGTATACATCACTGTACCACTCATTATTAATTCTATTTATTATGAAGGAACCCTAACACTTTTAAGACGTCGGTTTTAAGAAACCACACACGGGGTTTTAAAGACCTCCGGAGTTGGGACGTGCCTTCTTTGAGATAAATAATGACGCGGGCAAAAAATCCCCGCAGTTTGATGCTTGAAACACGTTATTTAGGAGAGTCTTTAATCCTATTTGATTTAACCAGCTATTAAAAATATAGATGAAGGATATGTGAAGGATTAAAGGAAGTTATCTGAGTCGTTTTGGGTTATTTTGTTTAAGGATAACTATTCTTGCCCGCATAGAGAATGTAATAGGTAACTATTTTTAAAGTGAAACTTTTATTACATCGTCTCAAATTTTTTAGTCTGTGTATCGCATGTCGCGTGACGCGTGACGGTTGGTCAGTGTCCAGTGGCCAGTCGGATGGTGTGCCAGTGCTCCACGCTAATTTGTTTGTTTATGTCAGTGTTTAATGTAAATGTTGTTATTTATTTGCTTATTAGGTTTATTTATTTGCATGTGAAAAAAAGTTTCACTTTTACCGTGGTTTCAAAAAACCACACATATTTTTGTTGTATTTCAGTTGTGTGTGTGTAATTTAAGTAAAAAATAGCTGCTGATGTACTCTGGAGAACCAAAACATGTATACCAATAATATCCGGACTATATATGCGAATAGGTATTTATGATGTACAAAACTTACAACAATTGTTGAAAATTCAAAGACAATGACGACCTTAACTTATATGTTACTATCGCCCATTTCTTCTGTATTCGTTAGTTTCAATCCTTTTTTAGTAAAAAAGAAGGAAATCCAAGGTTTGTAGTTCTTCTCTTTATATCTCTTCTGCTACGGAAAATATTATTGTTATTCTATGGAGCGTAAAGTTCCCATAAATTAATATAAATGTACTGTATTATCAGTTAGAATATCCATGAACAATAAGCTATTGACCCCATAAATGAAACAAAGAAGTTCAAGTTCCTTGTACCTGGTTTTTCGGAAGGTTCGATGCCCGATTCAGTCAACTATAACTTTACGGCACTAATTGATTGAAGCCATCAAATTGGTCTAGACTTGTCCACCCGTGACCTATCTAGGTCCGTCCAAATTAGATATACTTAGTAGTTTAGGGTTCCTTGTTACATTTATTTTATTTTATTTATTTTTTTATTTTAAAACTTCATGCACACATGTACAACGGCGGGCTTAATGCCCAAGGCATTCTCTACCAGCCAACCTTTGGATGGTGTAGAAATTTTGTGGGGTAGATGCATTGTGGTGGGAAAAAAAAAATATATATATATATATTCGTGAAGTTACGATATGTACATAAAATATAAATAAATATATATACACGGTAATATATAAACTTTATATACATACACTATGATGCACACTAATACATAAACCTTGCATACGTACACTGTGAGTGGGTACTAAGTTGTTTACTAATTAAGGCTTTCCTGCCATCTGGTAAAAAGGTGGTTTTTTACATTCTTCTTAAATGAGTCACGGCTTGTAGACATCCTGATTTCGAGTGGGAGCGTGTTCCACAGCATTACAGCCTGCACAAAGAATGAGGAGTTCACAAAATCAGAGTTGTGAGATGGACACAAGAGAAGCAGATTGTTAGAGGAACGAAGATTTCTATCGTGATTCGACGATAAAAAACGTAGATAGGGTTCAAGGTAAGTTGGTAAAGATGGGGAGTTAAGGAACGAGAAAAGATAGGTCAGCGCTCGCTGACTGCGGCGCTGGCGAATGGGTAACCACTGTAGTTGAGTACGGAAAGTAGACACATGATCATACTTGCGGAGATTGTATATGAATCGAATGCAGTTATTAAGAAGACGGTCGAGTTTATTGAGGAGGTCTGCATTCAGGTCGAAATAACACACATCACCGTAGTCGATTAGAGGAATAATGAGAGACTGTGTGAGTGAGAGTTTCGTTTTAGGAGGCAGGAAGTTCTTAAGACGGTAGAGTGTTCGCAGGTTACCTGTTACTTTCTGGCTCAAATGAGTAACATGGGCTCGCCAATCAAGAGTTGAATCGATGAATAGGCCGAGATCCTTGACCACGTCGCTCCAAGGTATGACTAAACCGTTGAAGACGACCGGCGAGACAGACTTAGTATCCAATCGCTTCACCATGTTCTTGCTGCCAATTAGAATTGCTTGGCACTTAGTAGGGTTAACTGACAGCCCGAATCTCATAGACCAGGATTTTATGTATTCCAGGTCCCTGTTGATGTTGTCGATAGCTTGCGATATGTCCTCCACTCTTTCCTGCGAATACAGCTGCAGATCATCGGCATACAGGTGATACGAACATACAGGTGATACGAATCATTCATTGTTTACATTAAATTTAATTTTGTTATATCACTTACACACGTCTGTCTGTACTCTAGGCAAGGCAGTATACTATGGTTACAGGACTGCTGATAAACATACTAAAATCTAAGAACAAATGATCATGCTCATCGGCATGCCCCCTAGCAGTCAGTATCACAAACGACTTCAGTCCTTGTATCCTTGGAAAATAGTTAAGCTTTGTCGGTATGAATGAAGGGTATTCTATATCCCTTTCTATCCCTGACCACATGTATGCAAAGCTTCGACCTAATGACCTAATTGGTTCAGTAGTTAGCTCTAAAAATATACTAAACGAATTCACTGTCGCACATAATTTATACCAGGTCCTAGATCAAATTTCATTATGTTAAAGGATTTATCATCTAACACATATATATATATATATATATATATATATATATATGTACAACGATTGCTCATTTAAAGGTATTATAACTGATGCGAGAAGCCATTGATCGAACTAAGTGGCGTGCAATTGGAGAGACCTATGTCTAGTAGTGGACTGCGATAAGCTGATAATGATGATGATGAAAGGTATTATATTAGTGTGATATCTATACAGTACATAATATACAATGATGCAGAAGCATTTCTATAGGCCCCCGTAGTGTGGGTTGTTATGTTGCATTGTTATATGGTCTGCATTCACATTGAGTATGGTGACTACTAGTCTTGGATTCTGCTCATGTTTTCCATAAGGCACTGAAAAGTCAAATAAAAAGATGTACCTTTCTTATAAAGTAAATAGATATTGAAAGTGGAAATACAATTCTAATTGATTTAAGAAAATGGTACATCTCCTTACTTTTGAAGGTCTTAGAATACTTATAATTGTCTGGCGAAATAAATAGACATACGGAGCAATTGAAGTTAATTCTCAAATTGGCAATTATTCGCTTGTAGCCAAATAAAATACACGATGATAAATAGTGGGAACGCTGTCAAATCTAGCTTGGAATATTATTAAATTGTTGTCAATTTGGTGATCAGTCAAATTGGTATTTTTTGTGTAGCTACTGAAATAATAACTAACAGGGCACAACTTTAGACTTTATACGGTTGATTGAACCGGTTAGTGCCAGAAAATATCTACTATTCCATTTGTTTTACATAAATTGGTTTACTCATCACTATGGCGCGTTATCTATACTAATGGTAGTGAGATTGTTGAGGATAATCTCTAGATCTACTGAACCGATTTAGAAAATTATTTAACAAATTAAAAGCCACATTATTTATGAATGTCATAGGCTATATATTAATCCGAAAAATTATTACCGCGATATCTGACATACAACCGGGCGGATTCGTGGGCTAGTAAAATATTAAGCATTTTTGTTGTGGCAATATTAAAAGTAATCAATATATGAATTAGTTATTTTATGTTGCTTATGTTTTAAAAATTATTTAACTTACTTTCATCATTATCATAATCATCAATAACAACCTTTAATAGAGTAAATGACTGTATCGTAAATAAATATCGATGTCTTCTTTATTAAAACGAATATTACAAAAGATCTCGGAAAATATAATTATATTACAGCTATTAATTTTCATTACAAATCATTATTCTATTACTACATATAACGAAATAGACATTGAAATATATTGTTCAATAAAGAAGTCTAAAGCAGTGACGTCACAAGTTTGTATTTAGAACATTTTTCATGCAAAGTTATCATTTTGACAGATGATAAGAAGCAACTAACTTGACTAAAATGTCATCTACCCTATTGACCACTGCTGACTTTGGTCATTGTGCGAGAGCCAGGCGGGTTATGCCATATTATTGACAGAGTTACTAGTGCATTTATAACTAGTAAACTTACGTAACAGAAGCCGATTTTTTTACAAATAGAGCGACAAGACCGTTTATACGTTTTAATTGTTCATTTAACACTTTCTTGTGCCAGACCGCTCCCACGCTGCCGAACCACCGCCAAACTATTTAGATCTAATTAATTGGACCTAATACACAGTCTATTGATACAAACCGACACACAAATATAATGGACGTAATGATCTATGAGTAAGCAAGTTATATTATTTAAGTTATCAATTTTAATGCACGCATGAATCAATCATTTGTATTTAAGTTTTATTTGCAATTAACTTAGAGTTTATAATAATTTGTATTTAATGATGGTATATTATTGTTTCTTTTAACCTGCAATCTTTAGGAATAATTTCTGGAAAAGGGAGGGAACAGCGTTATACGTAATGCGTGCTGTGCTATTGGTCTTACTATTGGGAGGTTAAAATTTGATCATTATATGGCTCGTTTGTTTTTTTTTTGGTTGGTTATTCATTGTTGATGGTCTACTTTTTACAAACGAACAAATTTATTGTCTGATTGTAAACGATTACCGCCGCCCAAGGCCACCCTCAACAACCCGCAAGGGGCGTCACAAGTGCGTTGCCGCCCTTGGAGGATGGGAAGGGGGATTAGGGGAAGGATTGGATTATGGGCCTCCGGTATCCTCACTTACTCAGTGAAACACAGCGCAGGCGCTGTTTCACACCGGTTTTCTGTGAGGCCGTGGTATCACTTCGGTCGAGACGGTCCATGCATGCCGAAGCGTAGCTCTCCCACGGTCAGTCACCTCACGGAACACGGAACGTTTTGGTTTTCTTTGTGTCTTTACATATACGTTTCTAAATATATACGATTTATAGAGACTATGCCTATCCATATTCATAGCGCGAAGTTGTTTTAAAAAAAAATAAGAAAAAGGTATAACATCTGACCCATTTATTAATATTTACATAATATGAGTATTAAAAGAACAAAGACCTTTATGACGGATCTAAACGACTACTTTGTTAAAAGGTCTTAGTGCCATCGGTCACCCTTATAGGCGATGTAATGAGACTTTGTTTCAATAAGGTATGAACAATCGTCCAAATTATATGTATGGCTAATCATATATAATTGTTGCTTAAATGAAGAAAATATGTAGGTCAAATTAGTCAATAGATTAATATCGCCTAAATTACTAAAATGGTAATCGATTAAATGTTATTACATGTCTGTCGCTACTATTGTTATTGAAACACAATAAGATCTTATAGAGACTGGCACGTAACTTGGCCAGATTCGTTAGATGCGCAGAAATCATTTTTTAGGTACCTTTGGTTTGATGAGAGGGACGCGGGGATTGTAGTAGCACCGTTCCGAGCAAACGATTGGAGCGTCAGTCAACTACACTTCGATTTTGTTTGTTTTCTTGCTCTAAGTCCACTCATAATCTCAGCAGTTACAATATTATTTCTTCCATACAACTGTAAGGTGTCCAACCAGCTTAGGTATAGTTTAAACTGTTGATACAGAAAATCTGGAGATAATAGAAAAAAATATGGCAGTAATCTGACCAGCCACTACTTAGTATTTCTTTATAGTAACATCAAAAGTTGGTTCAAGGAATTTATATCAACAAATGTGTACAATAAACTTTCGCGTCTTAAGAAAACGGGTACAAGTACTATCAAAAAGATTTTTTGACTTGTATTTTCTGTCTCTTTCTTTTTGGTAGTACTGACTAAGGAAGGGAACCTAGAAATCATGTTACGCCACGACCTGATTGCATTTGGAGCGGATGATCTTTCTGCCACTGGTTCCTGAAATAAAGTAGCAATGGGGACTAGTATTCATATAAGATTAATTAATGATCTAGACATTCGCCATCCAGTAACATTCGTGGAAACCTTAATCGTTTTATAATATATATAATTATCGTTGATCTTAGAAACTGCCGACTTCACTTCTGAAAACAATGTCTCTACGTGACTCATTGACGATTAGTCGAAACTAGACAAATTTAGCAACAACCTTTAATTCAATATTCAAATGCATAAATGAGGACAACCAAGTCCAAAGCTCGCAATAAAAATATACGTAATGGCTCCAAAATAGGGTAGCTATTTCAGTTGGTGACCATACAATGTTAGTAACGACTCATAAATCAAACGGTTAGTGCTTTCCGACTAAGCTGAGTCCTAATTCCCATGCGGGATTAATGTAACCTAAATACCAATTAAGATGTACAGTACACGTCACACTATCTTCGCGACGTCCAGTTTCCTTGATAGGTAGTCATGTGGATAGTTAAAAATGTTTTGATCAAATTATTCATTTGTCTTGCTATATGGGTGGTCCGTTTATGTTTCTGTTGTCTGTCTTCCAATGAAATGATCAATTATTTAGTGTTTTTTTTGTTTGTACTGAATCACGTCACACACACGCACACACATCAACAGCCTTTAAACATCCAATGCTAAACATAGGCATCTCTTTAGTAACTCTATATTACTACCTTTTTTTAATATATTTTTGAGACGACATGTTTATTATTGATTGATCAAGCATATTCATTCATATTTTTGTTCTTCTCAAATGGAACTTACCGTGGGAGAGCCACGCTTCTCAATGGATGAGCCGGTGCGACCAGAGTGATACCACGGCTTCACAGAAAACCGGTTTCACCAAAAGAGTAAGGATACCAGAGGTCCATACCTAACCTCTCCTCATCCTTATCCCCCTACAGCTGGCAACGCACTTGTGATGCCTCTAGTGTTGTAAGTGTCCATGGACAGCGGTAATCGCTTACCATCAGGTAAAACGTCTGCTCGTATGCCTTATATTGCATAAAAAATACCTATTTCTGAAGCTTGAATATTGTAAGTATTTTTACATTGTTTTTGAGACGACATATTCATCATGGATTGGTCAAGCATATTTTTTTCATATGTTTGTTCTCCTCAAATGGAACTTTGCTAACGTGTGTAAATGCTTAAGCAAAGTTCCATCTGAAAAAAGACACACACAGAGAAAAATTAGATCTCCGTAAGACTGATTAAAGGTCACTGACTAAAGTTTAGGAAAGTTCCTAAGAATTAGTCATTTTCAGGAGATTCCAAAATCTATTTTATTATCTAGAGAATAGGGACCTGAAACAAAGCTAAACTTTTATGCCATTTCATTGTAGTACTTAGATTAGATGTAGATTAGAAATGTTAAGTGTTAATAGATCTTTTTCAAGAAACAATTTATTGCGATTATCAGGAAAGTTTAAAATATATAGTGATGACTACTACTCCTAAAAAAGAATAAACTTTAAGAATCATAGGCTATTTTGCACATTAACAAATATGTCTTACCATATAGATTTGAAGGTCTTCTAATATCTCGTATATTAATTCTTTGCAAAAGAATATACAGTCGAAAGCAGAAACCCCATTCAAGTCGGGTTCTCGTATACGTACATCTTAAAGGATCTCATACACAACAACCTTTGAAGTCGGCAATGAATAGTCAATATGTGTGGGTGGTATCTAATGAAGCAGTATGAAGGCAACATTCTAATACCCTTTTTAAACTTCAATATTTTTAAATAACGTCCATGGTATGTGCTCTAATCAACATTTTTATTCCATTCAGGATAAATATTTTGTTTTAATTTCAAATGAAACCCACGCTTTTTTTCATTATGACCATACACCATTTATTTCTACTTAATAATTACTTTCAATAGTTGATTCGTTAAAGTCGTAGCGTGTCAAGTTTAGAATTTACAAATATGGACTCTCTTACTGAGATGTCTGAAGAACATTCGTTATCAAAGCTTAGATAAAGGGAAAGTGTACAATTAAATTTGTACAATTTCCTATTTCATTTACTTATAAATATATGTGTGTATTTACTATAAAAATACTTTGGTATTGGTCTGAAGTATTTCTATCAGTAGTATATAGTACCCATAGTACATGTTCTGCTTCGTTTGGGACTAGATGGCGTTATATATCAGATATCCGAATATAATATTTTTCTATTGATTAATACGTGAAACAAAAGCTTAGGAGTGCAAAGTTTTTAATGAAAAAAGGAATTAATTATGGTCGAATTTCAACCACTGGGCCACCACTAGTTACTGTTATTGCTCCGAGTCTATTGAATTGACTTCATTTTATCATATATAGTCAAACAATTTAAGTAACTATTCCAGATAGAATTGAAACAATAGACTGTCCATCAAATTGTGTATCCATAGCTTCAACGATTTCCCTTCAAATAGGTTGTTACAAGCAAAGATAAACTTTCGTAACATAAATTTCAATAAAGTGCTCCTAAACAGTTTTATTTACGACTATCATTACAAATCGTACACTAAATATTTATCAATCAATATTTTCTAAAACCAATGTTGGTTGACCATACTTGTATAAGCTACGTCAAATAAAAATGTTAGACGAATTCACGACTTATAATAAATCACGACAAGTGTCGCAAACATGGCAGTATTAACTGGCAAATATATAAGGTAATGTCGCCCACGTTACCACGTCTACGATTCCTCATGACCGATGCCTGCCACTAGGGGTCTAAACTTTCTTCAGTTATTTTTGTCGCTATTCAGTACAATAAAGCATTCTTCACTAAAGTCTACAAAGTCTTCATAACTTCTTTCCCTTCAGCTTTGAGTCATCTATTATTAAGTTCATATTAAGCATGAGGCAGAAGTATCGCCAGGCCGCCATACTACATTGTCTGCATTCGCAATGAGTATGGTGACCACCACTCTTGGACTCTGCTTATGCTTTACATCATGCAGGGGCGAGTCTTTTTAGCAGCCAGGTTTGTACCTTTCGCATTTAATCGTTCCTCGTTATTTTGGCGACTAGACCGGCTGTCTTCAAAGAGCTAATTTACCATAACGTAATTCTAAGTCTAGTAGATTTACAATTGATAGTGTTTTAAATTGTTGGACAGTGTGATATAAAATATAGAAGCTATAAACAAATTAGAATCAGGACAGATGTGGAGTTACTTGCTCAGGTGTTTTATTGAAGAAATGTCAAGCAATACCTATACAATATGATTAATCGGCCAGTTTAAAAATTTAAAAACTTTCTTCAACCAACACAATTTATAAAATTGTTGCATAAATGGACATCGACATTAGAACATTCATAATACTACCAAGTCGACGTCAAATGCAATGTAATAGTAGTTCTTTTCTGAAATTTGAATACATCATCATACAATTACATCTTTATACATATATATGTTATCTTGGGATATGAAAAAGGAGTTAAGAGCCTTCATCTCAAAAAAAGTTAAGTAATTGGTCATAAATGTCGTCAATAAGTCAACTTGACTATTTATTTACTTGTTATTACTAAATAAACGGTACATCACAGCATAATCGAGTGCCGTTCGAGTACACCCACAGAGCAAAAGTTTTTATCACACGTCGTAAACTATTGAGCACTCGGATTCGATCAACACATTAGTATCGAATCTTGAGTCAATAAATGTATTGATAAAATTGCATTGCAATGCAAAAACTTCAAACAAAAAATCACAACTTCATTTAAGGAAGACGAGCTACACAGTAACTGCCGACTCTGCATCGCGCTATGGGAGTTTTCTTTCCAATTTGTGTACCTGTATACAATTGTAACACCAACTGTTGTGTTGCGGTCCACCACGATAACCTAGCCTGGTAGAAGTATCCTCCATCATCAGCTGGCATCGATCAGACCAGTTGTATACTCTATAATATTAACAGAAAATTAGCACTATCAGCGATGGTTAAAAGGATAAAAGAATATAAATAATCGAATCAGTATTAGGTATGAGTACTGTACTAATATTGGGTAACGATTAAATCTAAAAGGAAGAAGCACTGCCATGAAATTAGCTTTACCATCATCAGATTTTTCTTGAGAGGAACCTGTCGTATGAGTCTAGTACAATACATACACCTAGTTTACATTTTTAGCCTAAACTTGATCAAATATACATCAAATTATATTAGATATCAAATAACATGATATACATCATGTCAGTATCCAGTCTGAATATGGTTTGATTGATCAATAAATTTCAAAAAGCTAATTTTAGCAAAAATATCAGCTTCAATAACTAAATATTCATCTTGGTACATCGAACGAAATCTCAGTTCATTGCACTAAGAAGCACGATGGAGAATCTTCTAGTTTTTTTATTATTTTAAACATTCGTTGCTACACTGAGAACGTTGTACAAACATTTTAAAAGGTTTGTGATCGTAAATCCTCTGTCAGTATTCGCGAGAATCCATCATTAGCCACGATTTACTGCTTTTAGGTGAAAAATTTATAAACAACGTTGAGTAGTTACAAATATCTTGTTTATATGTACATTACATTTGGTTGTATTGAAATTCTTTCTATTTACACATAAAGAATAAGCGAAATTCCTTAGTGAACCATGTGCATCAATTAAACCTTTTTTCAAAGAAGTTGATTGTGAAACAGAAGATATCTATCTGTCTAGACTTAGATATTTTAAGGACTAAGTTCTATTCTTCTGTAGTCAACTTAGGAAGCCGTATTTAGTATCATTAAAAAAATAAATGTTTCTTCGGCAACATGAGGATCAAAGGAAGGAAACTCAGATCAAACCGCATTTGTAACAACTAACTTGTGACGTCACAAGTACGTTGCCGGCCTTTGGGGGATGGTGATGACGAGGGGGATTGAGCAAGGGTTAGAGTATGGGCCTCCTGTATCCTCACTTACTCGGTGAAACACAGCGCAAGCGCTGTTTCACACCGATTTTCTGTGAGGCCGTGGTCTTAATCCGGTCGAGCCGGCCCATTTGTACCGAAGCATGGCTCTCCCACGCCATTTATTTGGTTCATCAACATTTGTTTACAATATAACATTAACAATAAGTAGTTTTGTAAAAATAATTATTTAAGATTAACTACAGATAAATACTCAAATACACTGTGCTGAAAAACGTTTTAACAAAAAAAACCGACTTCAAAAAGCATCAAACTTAACTCCTTACATAGAAACACTATAAAGCGTTAAATCAGCTGGTCTCAATTTGCCTACTTAAATTACAATGTATTAATTTTTGTCTATAAACATATATAGGTATACCTAATAGTATAAATTTAATTAGAGTAGTATTTAAATGTGTGCTAGGGTTACTTTAAATCTGTTTTCCTTCTGTCACACTTTCCAACATAAAAAGAAACATCAAAATCGGTTCGTAAACGACAAAGCTATCCGAAAACACATAAAATAAAAATATATACACTGTCAAATTGAGAAACCTCGTCCTTTTTTAAATCGCTTAAAAAGAGCCAAATAGTAATGCAACACAACAGTCCAATAAAATTGACAATCATTTGATTAAAGAAAGACTAAGGGACTTAATATGGGCTAGACGATTCGAAAATTGCTAGAAACTTATCTACTATTAGAACTAGCAATATGAAAAATGTACGAATTCACATAGTTACATGTCTGTTATAACCTCCGTTAGTTACATCTAAAAAATAGAAGCTTGTTTAAAATAGGCATATTATTAAATGTTTCGCAAATAAATTTTGTTTATACAGAACTAATTTTACTATATTTTATTTTCATCTTGATGTATTTTTTCTCTTTTGAAGTTTTAGTGCGAATTCCCCGTGTAGTTTACGAGTTATCCGTCCTACAACCAGTAGGTATTGTCTACATTACCTTTACGTAAAAACAACAACAATGAAACATTTACGTGTTGAAATGTAAAATCTATGTTAATGCCCAACGTGGTGACTACAATGTAAATAAATATCGCTCTTAGGTATTATTTCAAGATGTCTTTGTAAAAAAAGGAACTTCAATATACATGACCTTCTTTTCTATACTTACACCATCCTAATCAATCCATGATAAGTAGATTTTTAAAGCTACCTTGAGCAAATTTATCATTTAATTAGCTGGAAAAGAATGTCTATAGCATTTTTCTCGCCATATACAATATGTTCGCAGCAAATGTAATCATCCTTCTATTTGAATACAGATACGCATTAACACTGCTTAAAACCGATCAAATGAATTATAAAACGGGTAGATATATTACGGGTAACAAATTCCAAATCAGAATTGTGACCTGTAATAAAAACAAGTTAAAATATTTTTAGACCTCATTAGAAATAGAAAATCTGTCGGATCTCAATTTCAACCTCTTTAATCGTTCGAAGTAATGTTCGATGTCAGTAACTGCAAGTTAGGTCGATCGTGTTATCAATTCTGCTATTTATTTTGTTTATTATATAAAAATGTTATTGGTAAGTAGGTCATATAATAATGCAAAAATCTGAACCACAGAAATAAAATTAACATAGCTATGAAATTCAGTACAAATAATCATTACATTTTTATGAGTTTAAAATTCTCTCCACAAACATTTTAGAATATGTATTTTTCTAACATTTACATCTGCCTCTGTATTTAGATTTGATATAAGCACTGCTTTTGATGAATGTAACTAATTTGTCTATCTGTCTGTCAGAGAATTAACTCCCAAAATTACACGGATCGTCTATATTAAACTTTAAACAGAATAGCTGGGCAAAATCTTATTTATATAAAAACTCAGACAAATGTAAACAGGAATATTCATCAATCTACTTCTTCAGGAAACCCAATTAATAAAAAATAAGTAAACCAAAAACGAGTAAGCAATTTAAAATAAAAATATTATTGTTTTTTGTAGAACATTTAAACAAACTATTGGTATTAGAGAGCCTACTTTAAACGCAATTTTAGGTGTTGAATGATTTGATATCCAGACTTTGTGCGTACCTACGCATGCACCCACGGATGTTGAGGTGAATGCCTCGAAGCTAACTAAAACATAAAACGGCCATGGATCTATGAGAATGTTGCCCGAAGGCCATTCGTAAAAAAATCTAGACTACTGATATCGACGCAGTATCTGCAGTATCAGAGATTACAGATTTGTCCTGAGCTTTCCCCCCTGAACTTGGATTTGATCAATTGAACTCAGATATCTCTCATGAGCCGTATTATTTTCCGGATATAGGTATCTTTTATTCGATATTATGTGGAAAATTTTTGTAATCATTAAGTATCAACAAAACACGTGTTCACATTTGTAGCGTCTAATGCTCTTCGGACAATAAAATTAAGACTATTCTGATTAGCATTTCGAAATCGTTATCACCATTGTAAAAATTTATTCTATTTTTTGCCTACACTGGATAATTTATTTTTTTAAATAAAGATGAACATTGATTTCTACTTTATTTCTACTCGAGGTTTAAGAAAGTAAACACACTCACCCAGATATTTGTTTGTTATGTCTATAAGAATATGAAGTCATTGCTCTACAATTTCGTTAATAGTGATTCAAAATTTGCACACTACTATACGTAACAAAAATTCCAGGTGGCGAGGGCTGGTTCGTTTGCTATGGCTAGAGCTTGCTTAAGAATAAGCAACGTGGTTCACCACTTGACCTTAAGATGACTTAATACTGTCTAATGTTTTGTGTTATAGTAATAACTCAACATATCTTCCACACCGAAATCTAAACCCAACTTAAGTGAAACCTGTGATTCAAAATATTAAATGCGATTTCTAAATATACCTAGACAAAGAACGAATGATTTTATTCACTACACGATCATTTTTCCTGGAATGGATCCTAGCCCTGATCTTTGCCTTAGTCTTCAGGATCGTCGCTCACGACTAGACCGACAAAACAGTCGAGTATTATTCATGTAAATCATTCATTGTTTCGCTATAATTTTACATACTGTCAATTTGAATCAAATGAGTGATTAAGTTGCTGTACAAATATGTTATAGCATCAAAACGTGTTAAATTTAATGCTAGTCAGCGGTCTGCAGTCGCCTATCGTTAAAAAAGTCATTTATCTTCGACAAACTGTATGTCATCCAATTGAATTGACATTACGGTGTAATCAGATTACTGAGTCGCTTTGTCGATCCAAACGGGCGCGTCATCGCGTCGCGACATGCGCAAAATCACTTATGGCACGATGAGTTCATTTGGGCGTGGATTTAGCCTAAGCTTCGGAATAGAAATCGAATAATTTAAATAAAATTTAATATTTTTTCAAAATTGGAATAATAGCCTGCCTATACATCAGGAGAAAAAAAACAATATAATTAAATAAATATATGCAAATATAGACTTGATGCTTAACAGTGGACTGCGATAGGCTGATGATGCAATGATGACGATGCAAATATTGCTTTCTTGCTTTTGATTGCCGTTATATATTAACAAATATTGGAACTAAATAAGTGAAGTGTTGACATGAGTATTGATAATAAAGTACATGGATAACCCAAATTTAGTCGACGTATACCTACTAAATTTTATGAAAATTGTTAAGAGTCCATTCCGAAGACCAGAATGTATATATACAACAACTGCTGGTTTCAAGGTTTTAAAATGGATACTTATGATTTTATTATCCGTTGTCACGACGAATTAAATTCAGTCTTACCGAAATTGGTGTAACTGAATATATAAGAGTCAATCAATGAATTAGTTGCAGCTCTTCATACTGTTTCCTATTGTTAGGCAAGTGATATTTTTTAAAAAAGTGTCATCATTGGATGAACATTGCATATTAAAATAGTTTTCAATGTATTTTTATAAATTATAGTATCTTTTAATTTCCTAATAGTTGGTTTTTATATGATTATCGAAACAAGGCAATATACCCATGTTGTACATCGGTATATTGCCTTGTTTCGATATCCCAAGGTCTGGTCAATTGCAGCAACAGATGTTGCTGCAATAGATCAGACCTTGGGAAGATCAAAACCATGGGAGAGCAACGCTTCAGCACGAAGGGGCAGGCTCGACCGGAGTGATACCACGGTCTCACAGAAAACCGGTATGAAACAGCGCTTGCGCTGTGTTTCAGAGGATACTGGAAGCCCTAAATATAAGACTATTGTACCTGTTAAACAACAGATAACAATTAATAAATTGTTTATATGTTTTCATTTTTATTTCAAAGAATATAAAATACAATCATAGTATTTTATATTGTTTCTCCTCCGGACGTTCGTTCGTGTCTAGGCCAATAATAAAGGACTGCAGGGGCGGCGTTCCTGAGTGCTGTGCATGATTATTTATTTTGTGTTAATGCTTAGTCATCAGTAATATATAAACAAATGCATATGTGTATCAGTAATCATTGTCATCAACATTCCCTCATAGTCCAGTGCTTCTTTTTTCTCTTTAATAGACAACTCCCGCCTTAGGAATAATCCTGTATCGCGGGGCTTTTAACAAACATACCTGAAACGGACACAAAGATCACCCAGACTCAGCACAACTATTTAAGAATCACACAGCGCTGTCCCTCGAGGGATTTGAACCCAAGACACTTTGTGCAGTAGAACGCGGCGTGGCGACCGCTTAAACCATAAGACCAACCGTGCAGTCGAGTACTTATCATGCACATGAACGCCTATTTTTAGAGAGGAGACCTATTTTGACCTACTATAATACGCTGGCTAAACGAATCGGCATGGGGTTCCAGTTTGCCTTCTGTTTGACTGTACTGATATTCATGGAAAGAATGGGCGAGAATCTGTATTCTTAATCCATTACCACTCGGACATCATTCAGATACATAGCCGCAAATGTTTATAAAATTAAGGTAGCTACGAAGTTGAACATCCTTTCACACACACTTTAATCTCCCTGACAGACTGGCATCTAACACATTCTGTCTAAAAGTGTATCTACATGACGTGGTTTCCGTCTATGGCCAACCGCACTAGACGCGAACGCTTTCATGTATTTAGTTTCGCTTCTCTCCTAATATCTCACATCCGTAGGTAGGAACGCACTATGACTCATGGCAATAAAAGTACCATTAAAAATCTTCACAACATATAGTAAAGATTATACATTCGCGAATAAGAAATAGATGTTTTTGCAGTGATTTGTTATTCTTAAATCGATCTTGCAACAACACATACCTAAATGTTAGCGCTACTGCTCGGGAGAATAAATCATCGCACGTTAAACACAAGTACGATGGTGTTACTTTTGAATGAAGTTGAGTACAAAGTTCATAATTATTTTGAAGAAACTGCCAACTTTTCTTTGAATAACGAATTTTTGACAGTAACTTCACTTGCGATGTGATCAATTCTGTTGATTTCTCTCACTGAGCTCACGATAATACTACATTTATTTGGATAAAAAGACTAAGTGTTATTTTAGATTATTTTTGAAATAAATTATATTTAAAATTAATCAGATATTTTTCTGTGACGTAGTTCCAAATATCTGATTGAAGTTTGTTACTCAATAACTCTAATCTTAACTTTCATATAGGTTAGGTTAGGTTATGACTGTGGCAAGATTATAAAACAAAATTCTATCTGTAAGTTGTGATTATGGCTGTATATAATATAATCCATATTTTGTCATAACTCACAGCCACGTGTGACATGTGTCAAAATACAATCTACAACTTGGTAGACTATGATGACATGACTTTCGGTACCACACTTATTTTAAATATTTATAAAAATAAACACCTACACTATATAGATATATCAACCCAGACACAGAATAAATGGTCATGCTTATTACACGATTGATTATTCTGAGTGGTAATAGAATCCACGACCTCTGGTTTAGCATCCAAAATCACAAATCCTTATACCACAGAGCAGTGAATGAATGGTTATCGAATAAACTTCGTTAGTGGATTATATTGTCACATACTTTCGATTTCACCGATTCCTAGCACTACTCCTACACGACATCTTATGTAGATCTCGTGTAGGCTAAGATCCAAGTCACCTATAGATATTATATAGACACTTCTCACGGCTGTGCTATTCTGAACAGACTACTGACTGACTAATGACTTTTGACTACACGGTTGGCCTAGTGGTTTCAGTGGTCGCCACACCGTTTCCTACTGCGCCAAGTGTTGTGGGTTCAAATCCTACATGGGACAACACTTTGTGTGATCCATGAATTGTTGTTCTAAGTCTGGGTGTACTTTGTGTCCGTTTCATGTGTGTTTGTAAAGATCCCCGTGACACAGAAATGTATATTCCAAATGCGGGAGTTGTCTTTAAAAAAAATACTGATAACATACTTAAATATACGCATAATATACCCGCAATTATTGTTGTAAAAGTACAATAACAACCACGGTAAATATAGCGGGTGTAACTGGTCTAAAATGTAAACTAAACTACTCCTCATATGTTCAGCTATCTGTCGGTGAAAGTCTCGACGAAATCGGTTTAGAAACACTCAGCCAGACAGACAGACAGACAAAATTTTCAAACCCCAACACAATTATTCAATGTTCAAGGAGTCTTCATGTTGATAACTGAAGGATATATTAACAAAAGCTTGATTAACTTTATATTACCGCAAACACATATCTGCAGATTACAACTGTCTCCTTAAGTCAAATATACTGCCTAACAACTAACAACTCCTATGGTGATTATTGCCTAAACGCCTAGCGAAAGCCATTTATAGCAATTGCTTCTATTAAGGAACTGTCTTTACAATTGTCAGTAAGGACGCGAATATGTCCACAATTAGTCAATCAATGTCAGCATTATTACAAACGAGATCGTTAAGCGAATTCGGAGGCCGTTGACAGTTCATAAGTCTTGTGCAAACTGCGGATGATCGCTCACGGATATTTTTATGTTGGTATTATTTTTCAGGCGTATTATGTCATGTTTGTTTTTAGATTTGTCAGTTGTGATTATGATTTAAAGACGATTTTGATGGTTTTTTGTCAGTCAACGTATATTTTGTGTGTTTGTTTTAATTATTTATACACGTCTTTTGTGTAGACTAGTAGAAAACGGAAACCCTTCATTGTCTGCATTCGCAATGAGTATGGTGACCACTAAACTTGGATTTTTCTCATGATTTTCATCAGGCTGAAAACAGTCACTTTGGTAGGCTCATATATTTATAAGAAAATAATTTAATCAACAAGCAATAGCAACAAACTCTTTTCCCAAAAATTAGGTCGAATGAATCTAAAGCAATATTTGGGTGTAGGCCATTTTGGACTCTTATTTTGAAATCTCGTAGTTAAAATAAAATAACTTTATTACATTTAGTCGAAATAGAAAGTAGTAGTTCTACAGCTTCTAATAACAGTGATGAAGTCATAGAAAGTCGTAAGAAGAACAATGACTTCAGTCAACAAACATATCTCGTGACTAAGAACTATCTTTACAGTTTTTTCAGAGATTTACAGACGCAATGTGTAAATTTAATAGATTTAGAGAAGTAATTTCAATCAGAAATTACTGTAACGAGAATAGAACTAAATCAATTGTTTTCTTTCTGAAAATTCGACGTACAAAGTTAATCGTTTTCAACATAATTTCGTCTACGATTGGAGTCGATGGGTGGAATGGATAGGTCATATTGTATTGGTGTCTAAACACGGACTAAACGTAAAATATTTTGCCTTCATAGTTAACGTCTAAATGATTTTAGGAGACTTGTCATGTCAAAAATATATCAAGACCATTAACCGGGCAAAAATATTTTTAATTGTCAGTTATGAAAATACTTTTGACTGTTGCTGAATTATTTATGTTAGTTAAAATACTGTGGACTGGTTTTGAAAGTAAATAATACTTTTGAACGGTTAAGAGTTGCAACTATAACATTATAATGTAGGTAAGTATAGCTAGTACCACTCGTCTAGCAAACAAGTATAGCAGGCCAACACTTCCTTTCCATGCCTATGTCTACATACAATGTAGGTATATATAACATATAACATAATATAACTAAACTGCTTCGGTGGCGCAGTGGTTGCGTACGCAACTGATGCCCATAAGGTCTCGGGTTCGAATCCTGGGTCGGACCAAATGTTTGTATGATCTACAAACATTTGTTTCGGAGTTTGGATGTTTTCTATGTATAATATGTATTTACAAAAAAAGTATTTATGTATTCATATCAGTTGTCTAGTACCCATAATACAAGCTCCGCTTAGTTTTGGACTAGATGGCGTTGTGTGTTAGATGTCCGAAATATTTATTATTATTTATTATATAAGTATGTACCTTTGTATGTACCATGATACAATTTGACAATGCGATAAAATTTTAAGCAAAAGAAGAACTAGTTCGCTAAGAAGGAAAAAACTATTTGAATATAGAACGTGCGATGTTTAAATAGCAAACTTTTTTGTGCAATATTTATTTAGCGCCGTGCGTGCTAATGAACGCGTTCGCAGACGCGTTGGCGTCGGCGCCGCGGGCGGCCGTTATATTGCGTCGCGCGGAAGCCGTGTGCGTGTAATGCATTGTTAGCTGTGTTTTTTTAAATAAAATCTATGGTATAAAACAGTTTCTCTTAGTTATATGGAAAATCGCATTTAAAATAATCTTTACTACCATTCAATATTACAATTACAGATCACGAAGGATGAACACACGAAACACCTTGGAGTAGATGATTAGATGTCGAAAGGTTATTGACGTAATGGGACACTATAGCTAAATTAACTTATTAAAGCGCTACAATTTCATTAAAAGTTATTTAGTTAGTTCTAGTTTAAGAATTAGTAGTGTTTTTAAAAAATATTAAAATGTAACACCTACACTGAATAGTTCTCCGGACCAAAATATAATCTTCTAACTTTTTCTAGCGGTTCAGCACGCGTGTATGTCGGTTATTGCGCTAAAGAGTAGCCTATGTCCTTCCTTAGGAATCAAAGTATCTCCTGAAGTACCAAAGCTGAAAATCATTGACTCGGGACCAGCATAGCCATGAAAGCACAACAGACAGAGTTATTTTCGAATTCATAATATTAGTGTGGATTACGATATGATTTATTGAAATATTTATACACTAAATAGGCGACCCGCAAGCGCTTAAGGATTCTTTTAATAAAATAGGCTATAAACACCTACGCGAAAAGCTATAACAAATCAAATTCCAGTGATTCAAATTCTGTCATCAGGTCTAAATTCGTCAATGCACAATAAGTTCTAAGAATAAAGTTCCTGTGCATTTATAATGCCCTGGTACCTACACCAAGTAAGAGTTAGTGCCCACATTTAACTGCTCCTTCCTTCATTTTGGTAGCAAACAATGGTGGACAATTTATATTAATTAATATTCGAAAGGAATACTTTGGTCAATGAAATTTATGATAGTTTAATAATAGATATGATATCATGGCGAATTTAATCGTATGCACTTGTATCAACCGATGCACGTCTTTGTAAATGTTGGCTTAACGGTGTTATTATGCTGATTAGGGCGTGTGGGTATTGTTAACCACTTTAAACAAATAGAAGTAGGCATCAGTAAGTAGTAACTATTTGAATGACCCCATAAAACTGTGGCTTCGAGTTTAAAACTTACGTTTCAAAATTATTTTTACTATACAGTATTAAAATCCACTTTTAAAACATTCACCCTGGAAAAAAAATCTTATTTTACTTACTGAAGATGTAGAATTGTTCAGTAGAAAACCATAAGAAGGACGTCTCGCGTCGGTTGAAAATTATTTTGTTGATTCTGCTCCCAATCAAATACCCGACTGCACAAAGAATAGATTTGAAACCCATAAAATAAATAAAACATACTTAAGTATATCCTTACATTCACGAATAGGTTAACTAATATAAAACTTGATTATTTTTTTAAATATAAGAACAGACGATCTCAAAAACCGCCTCAACCAGTTTAATGGTTTGAAAAACCTGTTGCTGTAATTACTACAAATTAGCGGAAAAGGAGGGCTGTGTGCTTTTGTAAAGGGCATTCAATTTTGTGCTTAAATTAAACTAGCACTTAAGTGATCAATGAATTGGGCACTGACACCTTAATTTATCTTCTAATGGTTTGAGCCTTATTGTGTCTTCTAAGTAGGCCTTATTCCTCGGATACAAGTAATGAAATATTTACAGCTAATCACTGATATGATAATCTCTCATAACTCCTAAAATCTATACAAGTTTCCTCTTCTTCTTTTGATGAGATGGCAACCAGCTGGATAAGCTATTTCTGCCAATATCAAGTACATAAAAAGTCTTTAAATATAAAATCTTCGAGTCTTCAAATCTTCACTTGAATACACAAAAATATATTAAACTGAACTATGTGTAACTTGAGTTGTAGTTTGATTTTAACAGGTCAAAATTTATATGTACTGAACACGATGCAATAAAATTGATCTGGTCTGAGAAAACGGTTACAAAAATCCATTGTATATATGAGAAATTTTGTATATGAATTTCATTAGTTTATTAATTTAATTGATTTTGTATTATTCGACATATTAACTTTAAGTGTTAGAATTTCTAAAATGCACAGTTTGCTGTAATTTAAAAAAAATATTAATAAATTCTCTAGACATTCCCTTTACATATACTTGTAGATGTAGCACTTTATGTAGTGTATGCTGCGTGTCATATCTACAGTATAAAGCTTTCACACTTTGACTACACGGTTGGCTTAGTGGTTTCAGTGGTCGCCACACCACTTCCTACAGAGTCAAGTGTTGTGGGTTAAAATCCAACATGGGACAACATTTTGTGTGATCCATAAATTGTTGTTCTAAGTCTGGGTGTACTTTGTGTCCCTTTCATGTATGTTTGTAAAGATCCCCGCGACACAGGAATGTATATTCCTAATGCGGGAGCTGTAAAAAATAAACAAAACAAACAAAACACTTTTCGAATAAAAAGAATCATTATTTACTTAAGTAAAATTTCAATATTTTTGCTACTTTATTTGCACACATAAGTTTCTGAAGCTTTATTAGCTCACTTATATATGTAATTGATGGCAGCATCCTGCGGCAACTGACGGATGTCGTCATAATGAAGTGTCGGTCGGCACGCGCCGGCGCAGTCAGGAAGCACGCCGCTCAAATTGTTACATACGGCATGGTGTTAGGTAACTCATATCTATAAAGATCGAGGAAGTAAAGTTTCAGGCATGTCATAAAGTTAGACATAAATACTCCATACTAGTATATTTATCCTAAAATAACTCTGTCTTTCTATCACGATTTATATTATTTTGAGAGCCACGCTTCGGCATGCATGGGCCAGCTCGACCGGACACCACGGCCTTACAGAAAATCGGTGTGAAACAGCGCCTGCGCTGTGTTTCACCGAGTGAGTGAAGATACCGGAGGCCCATAATCCAACCTTAAGTTCATATTGATTTAAAGTTTAGAACTATGGGTATTTCAGCATATAATCGACCGAAGTGTCATGGTGGCTTCACTAAAAACAGTATTAACCATTCACATTTCACTGGGGAAGCACTCGGCAACACACTACTGACATATAGATATCATATTACGTGCTTCTCAACATTTACTTGCCTTTAAGAAGATAAAACTCTCTAATATAGAAGACTTACGGGTTTAAGGTACACACAACAATCTCAATTGAGCATTAAGAAAATAGATAAATAAGTACCAAGTGGGTAGCCTTTAAATCACAAATACCAAGACCTAATATTTATTACGTTTCATACGAAGCTCATCTTGTTACCCAACACGAGGAAGAGCCACAAAGCTCTCTTACTGTGCAGCTACATAAATGCAAAATAATCAACAAACCTTAAGTACCTCGTGGAATAACTACAAACCGCAAACTCTTACTCAACCTCTCAACTCAGCATCATTCCCCCACGGCCGCAGTGTGATTTCAAAGCTGTTTATTTTACAACACAATATTGATATACACTTGTTTTTCTTTACATCATATTTACTTTTATGTGTATTTCGATTACAGAAAGAAAAATAACATGATAAACAACTCAAATGATGGTAAAATAAAAGCGAAAGTCTTAATCTTCTGCAAACATCTAACCAAGGACCTTTAATTCTTAAAGTGCTATTGATGACATGAATGATATAATTTGTTAATGTTTTGTGGTCATTTATCAAAAGCAATAACTAATGGTTTTCGTGTAAAATAAATGTGTGTGTATTATTTCTAATTGAAATAAATGATTGTATTGAAAGTAAGCAAACAACGATCTGTGGGAAGGTAGAGAATATAATTAAAACAATCGGTGACCTCATATTAAAGCGATAAGACCCTTATAACATAGTGATAATATTAGTTTTTTGTTGTAAAGAGTTAATTCCTATAATTAAATGTACATAAATGTTTGTACATAGCTCACTAATATATTGATTGTTAGTTCAGAAACCTAGAATCAAACATTCGAAAATTCACATACTGCAAGACAGAATAATTTAAGCCAAAATAGGATTTAAGTTCAAGTTTCTTTAGGAAACTGAGCTTCGGTAATAAAAAAATGGGATGGCAGACGGAGCAAAAGAAAAAAATGCGAAACTTTTTTGTCTTTTTGTAATTTTTTTTTATTCAACTGTCAAAACCCTGTATAGGTCATTGTCCTTACTATTTATGTTGTTGAAGTTTTGACTTTTGAAGAAGCGCCCTCTATGCGTCTGTTTATGACATTTAGTCATTGCTATTTTTATTTTTTTCTTACTAGTGATAACTTTTGTGGGTTATGATTCATAGGGAAAAGTGTGTGGGATTGTGTTGTCGACACTTGAAAGGCCTCAATAATATATGTAGAACTGTTGAAGTCCAACACATTGTTTATATTATTGAGCGCCACAAGATTGCCCTTTTAACATTTTGTAACAAGATGACGAGATAAACTTCATCTGCGTCTTTCAAAAGGATTAATATTTCTTGTTTTCGCAAGTTTTTTTTTCAGCTCGACTTATCTAGGCTGTATCTTTTCTTCTTTACCACGCAAAATTAGTCTCCCCATTTTTTTTCTGCCTTTATACCTTCCACTTCTTTGCCATCAAAATGCTGATCAGCAATGCTGTAAACATGATACAGAAAATCGTGAAACAATCACATCTAAAGCTAAACGTTTTAGGATGGTTAAACTTTGCCCAAGAAACGAAAAAAAAAAAAGTTTTGAGGAGGAACGGATTTCATGTCCCTCCAACTTCTACCAGGCGAAGTGATCATGCCTGGCGAGCCACGGTAGAACGATTGATGTGGGGATGTTGTATATACGTTAATCGGCGCGGGTATTTCTATTGCGTGATGTAGGATTAGTGGATTCTTCGTGTAGTACATTACTCCACAGTTCAATACTTCCGCAGTAGATAGCGCTGTAGTATATTTCTGTTGCGCTGGTGGATGTCGCCACATGTTTGAATATATGCGATCATTGTCATTATTCATGGTACACATGGCACATACGATTATCGACTCACTAGTACACCTTAATTAAATATACTGATTAGTACCGGAAACTACTGTATTTAACACTGTCAAATATGTATTAGCATCTATTTAAAAATAATTATGATTCATGGCTAGCATGCAATTGTGCATTCGTGTCATAGTGTCATACATACTACTTTATGTATGATATTCAGTAGTTTATATTCAAAGTTTGTAATAAAGTAACCTTGGTGGAGCAATTTAGGTGTCCTAACTTTAGCGGGACTGTGTGCAGAGGAAGTTTGAGACTTTTATGATCAACCTTAGTTTTATAATCTCTGATGACCGTGTTAGCCATAATATTTTAATTAAAAGTGGTTGCATCCTGTGAGTAGACCTAGTGTTCAGCGATTAGTGATTCTAGCCGCTGAGCATTTGGAAGGATAGTCTTAGAATTGATTACTATCCTAAATACACTGTGTACTCATTAGTTCTATGTTTTACCCGCCGCCTAAATTACAGAACCAATTTTAATGAATTAATATAATAATAATAAATGTAATAAATATGTATATATAAATATAATAAAGAGAATAATAATAATAATAAATATTTCGTACATCTAACACACAACGCCATCTAGTCCCAAACTAAGCAGAGCTTGTATTATGTGTACTAGATAACTGATATTAATACATAAATACTTCTTTTTTTGTAAATACATACATATTATACATAGAAAACACCCAAACTCCGAAACAAATAATTGCAGATCATACAAACATTTGGTCCGACCCAGGATTCGAATAGCCCGGCTATTACAATTTTAACAAAAGTTGTAACGTTGTCGACTAAAGTCGGGTTATAGTTTTTAGAACTATGTATCATCTAGCTCTGATTAGTTTGAATACAGTCGGTGTGACTCAGAATACTTGATTTTTTACCCGACTGCGAAAGAAAGAGGGTTATGTTTTTCGAGTGTATATATGTACGTGTGTATATTTCTTAGGCATGCCCTAGAGCCTAATAGCCGTGGCCGTCAATAGATTCGTCTTAGTCGTGAGAGTGACACTGGGTACACCAAAATAAAAAAATATTGTGTGCTGTCGGTTTTTTTTAAATAATTTATTACTTATTCATGGAATAGGGGGGAAAATCGATTACCATGGACACACGAAACACCAGAGGCGTCAAAAGTGCTTTGCCGGCATTTTTAGGAGTACGCTCTTTTCTTGAAGGTTTGAAGGTCGTATTGGTCGTTATAAGACATTACATTATAACTTAATCCTGGGAGTACATTTTAGTAATTCTGTAATAATTTAATATTGACGAATTAAACCTGATTATTTTATATTGGAAAATAAAAAGGATAATATTGGTAAACATAATGATTGATTTGTCGTAATCACTCTCAAACATAGGTTTATTTACCAAGTTGGTTGCTTGAAATTAAGAATGTATAGTTCATAAGAATTTAAATTAAAATATGTTCGTATCATTGTCGTCCCGTCATCGAATCGGATAATATAAAATAGATGAATAAATAAATATTTCTAACACACAACGCCATCTAGTCTCAAACTAAGCTGAGTTTGTATTATAGGTAACAGATATAAATACTTATTTTTTTTGGTAAAAATATTATACATAGAAAACATCCAAACTCCGAAACAAATATTTGCAGATCATACAAACGTTTGGTACTGACCTGGAATTGAACCCGAAACCTCAAGCACAACAGTCGCATACACTACCACTGCAGTATAATATAAAAAGTAATGACGTCGAAATTAAAGACTACGTTTCATTGGTACGCTTTGTTCAATCACGAAATGTAATTAACTGTCAGCTTTCATCGGAGGTCGTCCCGTGGGGCTCTCAAGGATTCTTTATCATGTTACGGTTCGGACAAGCAGAGCGTTCAAGGGACTGATTGAGACGATGGTATAAAACGTGGTTTATAGACGCTACCAGTATCAGTAATATACTTAATGGATTGCTGACAAAAGATGGTTGACGTTACTAACATCTCAAGTAGTGTTCTTTCAGTTTTGTAGGAATGTGTTAAGGGATCTATCTCGACTGAAATTATGGCGTTTTACTGCTTCATTCGTAGGTTTTGAATACCGCGTAACACAAGTTCCTTATGCACGTTTGTTTACGCAACAGACGTGCATTAGCCACTTGTGTTGTTTTAGTACTATTACTGTGTACAATTAGTGTAGTATTATATTTTTAAATAACAATAATTTCTACGTTTCATATAATTTCTTTTTCCTACGGCTACGATTACGTGTATGTCGGTTAACGCGATATATATATGTCCTTCCTCAAGAATCAAAATATGTCCATACGAAATCTAATTGAAATCTGTTCAGCAGTTTAGCTTTAATTTCTTCTTTCTTTCTTTCGAATTTATAATCTTACGTTTCATTTTCTTTTTTTAAGGTTTCTTGGCTAAGGTATTTTTACAAACGAAATAAAAGGCAAGCTGGAAACGAAAGCTGTTAGGGAAAGAGAGTTAAAATAAGTACTGCATACCGTTAGTCTTGGATGAGAAATGAATAAATTCGAAATTAACTCAGAAAGCAACTAGTACTGTGTTGTCCTGTGAATATTAAAATAAATGAGTACTGGGTACGAATAACATGCCAAGAAATCGCTGGATATCTTTTTTTTAAGATGGAAAGCATAGGCAGAATCCAGACTCATTGCGAATGCAGACAATGCAACATTGCAGCATGGTGACCCTCACCATGGCGGGGTAGTGATGCTTCTGCGTTATTGGTCCTCCGGTCTCGCACTCACCAACGAAACACGACAGTACGAACGCTATCAGTCGTGTTGTGAGTGTCGTGCTGAAACCAAAGCTGCTCTACTACCTTCTTTTTTAAGAATTCGTTTTCATCAACAGTCTCTAGTAGTCTATTACGGGAGATAGGCCTCTCCTTAAAGAGGAGGTTTTAACTTACTCTATTACGCTAGCCAGACGAGTTTGTAAGGAGAGAGTTTGTTTCATGGTTTCCTTTTGTTTGCAGCAGAACTGCACAGGAGAACAAATTTTACTTAGGACTTTTACGACACCCTCCTGATGTCGTGGTGGGTGTCGTACATTATCCTTATAGTGTAGGGTATCACTTTATGATATCCTTTTTTACGTGTGGAAACCCCCTCGGGCCTTCACTCCACCGGGGTTTGCGGCGGGGCGGTGTGTCGGAATCGAACCGACTAAAACCACACGGTGTGCCACTCTGGGCCTGAGACGGGAGGGATCCGGGAACCGCTCTCTTACGCCATCCGGAGTCACTTTATGATACCCTACACCATGCTTATATGTAGGATAGTGTAGGATATCACCCTACATTTAAGGATACTCTGTATTATTATGCCTCACTACCTGGAGTTTATTTTATAAAAACTACTTAGTAACAAATAATTTATGACACAAGCTATTAAATTATATGAATACCAAACCGTGAGTTCACTAATTGTGTGCTTATCGCCCGGCTCTTTCTACTTCATCGCTTACATAACTGAGATGTTATCTCAAGCCTTACAGCGCCCGGTCCTATCTCACCTGTGTCCTTTATCGACAACTCTTATCGACATTTCGGCATTCCAACAACACCGTTGTTAATACTTCTATTTACATACTATTATAGATATTAATTGGCCTTTTTGAATATCCTTAGATGTGAGATCATGATAAATTTGTTCGATTCGTTTTGATTTTTTTAAGTCTTTTAGTACCATAACTTAATTACTTTAGTGAAAGTTTTTTTTATGTATTTAGATATAGTATATCATATTTTGAAATATCGAGTTTTGTGTTGATGTTTTTTTTATTAAATTTTAAAGATGGAACATAAGCAGAGGTCACGTAATAGTCAGATTAAATTTGACGTCATAAGGAAGCGGTTTACGATTGATCAAATCGTAAAAAAATGCACAGAACTGTCTTTAAGCTACTGCTGCTTAGCTGTACTTAGAAAAAATATACTTATTTAGAATGTTTGATGTACGCTATAGGTCGTGTGTGTAAGTCAAAGTTATTGTAACTTACAGTAACTAACGGATAGTGCTAATTAAAAGTCCGCACTAAAAGTTTCTAAGGTTGGTGTTTAGTTATATTTGAACACAGAAGTTACAATCACAAAAGAAACACTTAGACACGAACAGAATTAAATAAAGTAAAGAAGGCGAGAATAAACTATTGTTATATTTAAGAAATACTATAGAAAGTAACAATCTAAAATAAAGGAGGTAGCGATATAAAACTTCGAGCGCAATTCGCAGTCTGTTAACGGTGTGACGCGTAAGAAAGGAATGTTCGTTCCACCGGCCCCTGTCGTACCCCTCAATTCGAATAAATTATTATTTATATGAAGTACTCGATACGATTCAACATTAAGAAATGAACATAGGGTCCGCTACATACGCATACTATTGATAAATAAGGATTGTTTCTAGTATTTCAATTTTTTTCTATAATACGAGGTTGCCGTTTGGGATCCCAAGTTTAAAACAATTTAAAACTTTTGAAAAGCATGCTAATTTTTTTTTTAACATTTTTTTCTTTTATTGTTTCAGATCGCTGCTGATCGCAGCAATCTTTTTAAGTAATTGTATAACATGGACGGCATCGAGGC
Organism: Hyphantria cunea; assembly: GCA_003709505.1. Taxonomy (NCBI): domain Eukaryota; kingdom Metazoa; phylum Arthropoda; class Insecta; order Lepidoptera; family Erebidae; genus Hyphantria; species Hyphantria cunea. Next base: position 624,967 of record PKRV01000155.1, read on the forward strand.
ATCACTTCACGCATAATGTAAGTATAAATCATTTACATGTACAATAAATTTGTTGCGTGTTTGCACATTTGACAATACTTTGTGTGATCCAATAACAACAATTGTTGATCTGAGTCTGGGTGTTCTTTTTATCCGTTTTTAAGAATGTTTGTAAAGCCCTCCGTGACACGGGATAAATTCCAAATGATCCTACGTATTAACCCTGTTATTTTCTAATCTCCATTCCCAGTATCTTGAATCAGAGGCTAAAAAGTAAGATGATAAATAATTAGAGGCAATATTGAATGATGCAATCACTGCTACTGTCTTCATTCATAGCTCTGCAATATAAGTTTATCGCTCGTTCCACGGACACGCTTGCCGACTAATGTTAAGGCTACGGTCAATGTCCCCTTAAACATTATGACGTAATTTAATTAACGTACCGGTTGTTTACTTTCGATATACAAACTAAATTCGCGTTTAAAAACATTTGGAGCAACAGTGGAAACACAAGTTCATAACAGTTTTATTAGATTCTATGGTTACTCCATCACTCTCTGTGGGTCCGGATGGCGTAAGAAAGCGGTTCCCGGATCTCTCCCGTCTCAGGCGCAGAGTGGCAAACCGTGGTGGTTTAGTGGGTAGTCTGGCGAGTCAGTCAGGAGTCCCACACAAAGCGAACCCCCCGTCCCCGCGGGTTGCGATGTGCGTAAAGGCATTCCACAAAGTAAAAAAAAAAAGCACTCCCTGCTAGTGTCCATTGGCAGCAATAGCCACTTACCCCAGGTAGTGAATCTCTTTGTTTACCTCCTGAAAAATAAAAATAACGCTTTTCTCGAGGATCGGGCTATCAATTTCTCCTTAATGCAGAAATATCTATAAATATTAGTAAGTTTTTTATGTATTGTTAAAGCTAAGTACGAAAATGCACTAATAGAAAATACTAGTGTTTAAAATAGGGGGGACAGATGGTAGTAACACCTACAAAGTAATTTTAACCAGACGATTTTATTTGTAACACCTTAGTATATTTTCATTTTTTACTAAGTTCAGTTTTGTCACAAATGAAGTGCAATACATTATAATTAACTAGCTGCTGCCCGCGGCTCCACCCGCGTATATGTCGGTTATCGCGGCAAATAGTAGCCTATGTGTTATTCTGATGTATAAGCTATATTACTGTAAAGTTTCATGCTTTTGAAGTAGCTACATTTGACGATTTTTTGACAAACAATTTTATTATCTTTCGTAAAAATTTGTTTTTTTTATAAAAAAAAATATAAAATATAAAAAGTATCCTATGTTACTTCTAATACCTTCAAGAGTATATGTACAAAGTTTCATGATGATCGGTTAAGTAGTTTTTGCTTTAAAGCGTAACAAACAAACTTACATTCGCATTTATAATAGTATATATATGTAAAACGTGACAACTGTCACTGAATTCAAGCTATGTTTTAAAAACTAGACATTCCTGTTAAATTATCGTAAAGTAGGACCGAAAATAAAAATAAAATAAATAAAACCTCTTTTAAAAACTACGTTTTAATCTTCGAAATTCAAATTCACTGTTCTTTTTTTCCAATGCTTTTTTTTTATTTCGCGCTCATTTCGCTTCAAAAGAACATCGCATTTCTGATTGACTATTTTGTCATCGTGTGATTGATAACTTGTTAAATTGTTGTTTGTTTAATTATGTGTTTATAAACTTGTTTCTTCATATATTTAAAAAACTCGATATAATTACAGAGACGTTTCAAAATAGTAAAAAGAAATGAAATTGTTTTAATAGATTAATGTTCGTTTAATGTGTGTTATGTTAAATGAAAACGATGGGTGAACAGCATGAGATCGTGTGAGCAGAGTGGTTTCATTATTTTCTGTTATTAGTAAATAGGGCTGGCGATTTTATTTTAAAAATTGATTGTCTAAAAATTGATAGTTTGATCTAATTGAAATGTTATTCTCTGTACGTCAAGATATATATATTAACGCTTGGTAATGAGCATCATTCATAATTGCGTATTTTCCAGTAGAATCCCAGAGAAATATTGAATTTATTGAGTAAAAATAAATATTAGAGAATAAATTGACGTTATAGAAAACATTTTGTAATATCAATTTATTTCCTAAAAAGAAACTAACTTAAAGAAAAAACGTCGTAGTATGTTATGCTTCTTAAATTTTTATTTCATTTTAACATACATTTGGTCAAAGATAATCGTTTAAACTGACTACGGGCAAGGGTAACAGTTTTGGCTTCTATGTATGTATGTTTCACCGTAGCGCCTAAAATACTGAAGCGATTTAAATAAATGAGCCTGAACGAATGAACGACTTAGGCTATAATTTTTTTATTAAATGTTTTGATGTAGTTGCAATATAGTTTTTAACTTCTTCATACACATTTAAAAATGTGATTGAATATTCAAAGAACACGTTTTTGTACATATAAATACATTTTTTAAAAGTAAAGTTGACGATAGTTGGCATCCCTAATCGAAACTGATAGTAAAGCGAAATACGTCATAAATCTAATCATAGATGACGCCTGTTGATGAATGCTAAGGCGCCGCACTACTGCGCCACAGACGGGATTGACCACATAAAATAGTCATTCAAAATTATAATTGAGTGTAAGGCTTGAGCTGGCTACGTGTTCATAAATCTCCCCTGTGATTAAATGAAAGAAATCTTTGCGTTTAAAGAACCTAATCCATTAGAAAATGTCCCTAGGTTTCTACTGCAAGCAGTTAGGAGGTATGGTAGTGAAATTGAATTTTCAATTCGCTATTCATTTAAATTACGTCAAAGCGAAAAAATTTTACGTTCGAAATAACTTAATATAATTAATTTTTCAATCTTGATGTTGAAAGCTTTTAACTGGCTTTTGCAGACGCAATTCTCTGCTGTTAATTTAGGTATACATGTATTGACGCAGTAAGAATACAGTGCCTTAGAAAACTATGAATTCACGTCGCGTTTATTGTAAGAGCCAGCTAGGATACCGACATTTCAAAGGGAAGGGAACTTTAAGCCCTATGCCACTTGTCTAGCCAGCGTTGCTTAGTATAGATACCGGCACGTAACTTGGCCAGATTTGTTAGATTGCAGAAGTCGTTTTTAGCTCTTTGGTTGATAGAGGGAGGCGGGGGTGGGGTCCGGATGGCGTAAGAAAGTGGTTCCTGGATCCTTCCCGTCTCAGGCGCAGAGTGGCACATCGTGTGGTTTTAGTCAGTTCGATTGCGACACACCGCCCCACCGCAAACCCCGGTGGAGTGAAGGCCCGATGGGGATTCCACACGTTAAAAAAAAGGGACGCGGGGGTTGTAGTAGCACCGTTCCGAGCAAGCGATTGGAGCGTCAGTCGACTACACTTCGATTTTGTTTTTCTTGATTGGTTGCACTAAGTGAACTATGAATAATAGTAATAAGTAGCTTACCCCTACTACGCAGAAAACTGGCCAAGTTACGTGTTGGTGCCTATAGGCTGACTTATATATAAACTTTGTAATAAGAGTCCTATATCCGGATGTGGACAGCTTTTTTAAATTCTTTTATGATTTAGGGTTTTTATCCTTTCGGATATGACAAGCCCATTGTAACTATTTTAACTTACATCCATTTAAGCACATGTAAACTAAGATAGGAGTCACTGCGGGTTTAGTCATGCGATGTGGACAGTTAAAGGTTGTTGATGTATCGAACCTACATGGGCTGTAGGGAGTACTATAGGTATGTTTATGTTATTTAGGTATGTTATGTTACACCAAATAGTACAATGAACCTATTTATTTTATACTTAAGTCGGGTTGCAAACCATCTTCACAGCTACACCCAACAGGTGGCACATTGATCGAAGGAAATGAAAATAAAGTGTCAACCACAACCTCACCTATACTTAATTCATATGTACTATGGCTTACTTGCATCAGTCTGGGCTGTACTTTAATAAATAAGGTGATGCATAAATTTATTCGTTTCGTCAACATTGTGTATAGCCCGCTGACATTAACTAAGGTTATATTCTCAGTCATAAAAAAATTATCCTTGAAAATTTAATATATATCTCGTTATTGGTTTGAATTGAAAAAACTGCTTGAACCATTCGCATAGGTAATAAATAAAGTAGCTTAACTTAAAAGTTATTTACGTATCTGTACTTACATACATTTACGCTACGGTTTGTCTCTAAAGTAGATATTAAGATAATTTTGGTACCACATAATAATATGAGGCAGGATAATCAGTTATATTTCTTTTCTCATCTCTAAAAGCATATTTCATTAAAAAGTATTGAGCAATTAACCTATGAAATAGGGAAAAAGCAAAAAGTTTCTGTTAATCGATAAATTGATTTATTTATTTATAACTTTATGCACTATTGTACATCGGCGGACTTAATGTCCAGGGCATTCTCTACCAGTCAAACTTATGACGGTATAGAAATCTTGTGAGGTAGGCGCGCATAGGTTTCATACTTAACTATTTATTATTCTTACATCTCAGACCAATTCCGGCCCTCGTCATTTTCAGTACCAGCGCACTTGTTGCAACACCGCCTTGCGCTAGCGCATCAGTAATGTTCAACAAGTTGTTTATCGTCATAACATTTTATACGAACGCTTTCCAAGTTAGGAATTCGTGTAGTTTATCTAAGAGAGGGTCCACAATGCGTGTCCGGTATTAGCGCTACAGGCGGTCGAATTGTTAACAAACCCTCCCCGTGAGAACTTTTACGACTCAAAGTTTTTATAAAGTAATAATTAATACTCCAGAACTAAATTTTTATTAATATTTCGTATTATTAATTGCCTAGACAAATAATATTATTTGTGTTTCAGAAGTCCTACTCTGTAATTATGACAATTCGGACCGTAGATTTTTTTATGGTGGCCCTTCTAAGGCAAACAAGCAGTCATATTACCTGATAGTAAGTTAGTAACGTTGCCAATGAATTTCTATAATTAAAGAGTCTTAAGTGCCATTCCGTCCTTTGAGTTCTTTCTCTTGAATCAGAGTTTTTTTATTTATCATCAAAATTTATCGCAAATACTATGATATGTTTTCATTTCTCAAGCATAGTTAGGTACTTACACATTGTTTATAAACATTAGATTTTATATTTATTATCCGGAAAACACCGTGTGAACGTAGCCTTTTCATATATCTTCAAATGTAATCGAAAACACAAATAACGTCTGCTGTCCCACGCACTACACGGCGAGTGTCACGCACTTTGAGACGACTATAAAGGAATCCTTTAGGCGTTGAAGCTGGCATTTCCTTCTTCACATCATACTTACGGAATATATCAATACTACACAGAGTGTAAGCACTCCTGTTCATCCTATGTGTGTCGAAAGAGGCGACTAAGGGAACAAACTTCGCGGCACAACATAACTTCAAAAAGATAGCAAATTTGAAACAGACCCCTTTTCTTTTTTTTCGTGTGGATACCCCCTCGAGCCTTCACCCTCAGGAGTTTGCGGAGAGGCGGTGGGTCGGAATTAAACCGACTAAAACCATACGGTGTGCCACTCTGCGCCTGAGACGGGAGGGATCCGGGAACCGCAGCTATTAACACATCCGGACCCCTACCAGCGCCTGCCCGCACTGAAACAGACGCTTTTTTTTACGTGTGGAAACCCCCTCGGACCTTCACCCCAAGGGGTTTTGCGATAGGTACAATGGTCTATTAAAACCTGTTGATGTGATGAAAAAACAATTTTTTGAAAATTTGATTTTTTTTGCCAAATATTAAACGATTTATGTTAACCTTTATTAATGTTCCTTTTTTCTTATAATCAAGTTACTTTCAAACATGCATAATATTCCTTTTATATGTCTCTGTCCTACCATCTTCAGGGATAAAACAACGCAAGTGTATGATGTATGTCTGTAAAAACATTTATTCTCAGATACCAACAAGACTGTTATACTAAAAAATCTTTATTATTATGTCAGGTACATGGTCATCGAAGCAGACACAGGCGACAAGGTGCGGGGCTATACTTATCCGCGTCCTATGTCATCCCCGGGGGAGAAGGCGAAGGGTGGGGAGAATGGGGGGACACGTCACCCTGTTCCCGCACCTGCGGTGGAGGAGTTGCACATCAAAAGAGGATATGTCTGGCAATTGGGTATGGATAGACATACATTAATATTTTCTGAGTTTAAATTATTGTTTTATGGATTCATATCAATAACGTATATTGATTTTGATTATGGAATAATATAAGCTGTAAGTCGACATGCTGCCATTCTTGTGACTAAAAATGGTCAGTGTACTACTGACATTGACTGAAAAAAAAAGATTTTATCCACACCCATGCTATAAATCCTCTTTAAAAGTTTTTGAAACAGTCAGCTTATTGCCAACATTAAAAAATCCTGTGTTATAGACTAACCATATTATCATCCAAACGAGTGTTATAATGTTGCACAAAATTTAATAATGCAATTCCTTTTTCAAAAAAAAAACATCGTTAGACACGCGCATCTCACACAACAGCGCCGTATTAAAACGTTTAAAACTTATTCTTGTTTGTTAATACTGCATTGATATAATATTTCTTTTACCATTTGCATCTCCAGGCCAGACGGACAGCCTCAGTGCAGGGGTGGTGACACGAAGTACTTCTCCTGTGAGACGCAAGACTGTCCGCCAGATGCCAAAGACTTCAGAGCCGAACAGTGCGCTGACTTCAACGACAAGGACTTCAGAGGAGCCAAATATAGGTAAGTTAATACATCATAGCATATTAACGTGTACGATACGTATTTACAGTGTATTTTCATTTACGATTATACTGATTGACTGCGCTGTCCTCTTCGATCAAACAAAATACTAGTTTCAATTAATGGGCAACAAAACAGCCCCCTAGCGAAAATTATATTCTACAAACATATACTTCTTCTATCTTCGTCATCGTAATGCTAAGCACGTACATTACAAAATATTAGCTCTTATAATATAGTAATAAAGGCGTTAGCGATTGTAGAAAGAGATTCAACGCGAAACATCTGAATCTTGGCTATGGGTGCTGACACGAAACATGGGAAAAACATGCTCTTTGAAGTTTCAAAGCAAAGAATCTTTTTGCTATGTGAAATATTCATAAAAGCTAATTTAAACACGCGGATATTATTTCATGTTGTTTAATTTCGTATTTAGTTGGGTTCCGTATACGAAGGCAGTTAACCCTTGCGAGCTGAACTGCATGCCACACGGAGAACGATTTTACTACCGACACAAGCCGAAGGTTATCGATGGTACCCGCTGCACACAGGACAGCTACGATGTTTGCGTGGACGGAGTTTGTCAGGCAAGTGGCAAAATTTAATATTACTAAGCAATCGCATTAAATATTATCATTTTTACCATCGCTCATGATGCACCCCAAGAAACTGGGACTCCATAGAGATTCTGTAACATTAATAACTCTAAAACATGGTTCACCAATGGTAAGATATTCGTATGATAATTTGAGTCTAAAGGTATATATCGATGACAGGATAATCGATATATTATCGATTACAGACTATTATTGATATTAAAGATGCAAAATGTTATTGTACGTGTGTCAATAGTTATTGGAAAGATTATAGAAGTGAAGTCATACTGTAGAATTGGCGGGAACCTTGTAACAGCTCTTGACATGTTTGATTGTTTTGCCAATAGATGGTCGGTTGTGATATGATGCTGGGTTCAAACGCGCGGGAGGATAAGTGCCGGGAGTGCCGCGGTAATGGATCCAACTGCATCACTACAGCGGGCCTGCTTGATACTCAGGATCTGATTATGGGTAAGTTAATTGATAGCTATACATTTGACATAAATCTTACGAAGTTTCTAAGGTGTAATTCAGGATTGTGTAAATTGTAAGAAAACTAAACCTTATCACACGAGTATTATGCGAAAAGTCCTGTCCGATGTGAATTCATGATCGTTCGTATTAAAGCGAATTTTGTAACTTTTCACTAATATTAAAAACTTTCAGGTTACAACGACATCTTGCTAATACCAGCGGGTTCAACGACTATTGTAATAGAAGAAATCGCACCTTCAAACAATTATTTAGGTGAGTTAATTACAAACGTTCATATAGATTGAATAATCAGATCTATCAGTTTAATCAAATCATTTTTAGGACCTACGAGCAAATGCACAAATAAGGATCTAGGTTTAGGCAGAGGGCAATTTCGGGATGCCGAACCGTAGGTACACATTTTATGAAAAGCAAGGAAAATTTGAAATTTCCGTATCCAATCAAAGTTTAGCAGAAGCATTGCTCTTCCACAGTAATATTTTACCTCACATTAGGATTCACATTCTGTTCATTTTTAAACACAGATAATAATAATAATAAAAATCTCATGAAACATCTCACATACGCGACCGTTTGATTCCAATCTAGGCAATGTCTGTACTATGAATACGATGAAAGCGAAGTTTGTCTTAACAAGGTATTATAATTATTTCCAGCGCTTCGAAGCAAAAATGGTACATATTACCTGAACGGTCATTACCACATCGACTTTCCGAAGAGCACGATGATTGCCGGAGCCCTCTGGACCTACGAGCGCAGTCAGTCCAGCTATCCAGCTCCTGACAAACTGAGGTGCATGGGGCCCACCGTTGAACCGCTGTATCTTTCAGTAAGTGGCATTGAATATAATTACTATTTATTAATTGATAATTAGCAGCAACACGGCAGCAAACAATAATAACTTGAACAATTGTAGCAAACAATAATTGACTTGGTAAAAAAATTGGCTAACGTATAAATTATTATAAAAGTTGATGAGTATAGATAGATAGATAGAAAGAAAACTTTTTATTTGCACACTATACTTATTTCAGTTAGAAGAGAGTACATAAAATGTGAGACGAAGTGTTCAAAGGGCGACCTTATTGCCAAAAGCGATCTCTTCCAGGCAACCTTAGGATGGATCGAAGTGTATAGGAGAGACAGTGGTATTTTTCGGTGCAAAGAGTTTTGAATTAAGTATTTGCTAATGAACATAACGAACTACATATATATATATCCACACATATACACACAACATAATAACATGTATACCTACATACACACATATATACACACATATCCATGTAACGAATACTTGTACATACCAAAATACATAATAATTTTTTTATTTTTTTTTATTTATTTATTTATTTANATGTAATAATAATAATAGTTTATTGCATAAATTTAACCATACAACAAGAAAGTAACACGGTTATTTCATTTACAATAACAAATTATATAACAAGTATGGCAAAGAATTATATGAGACCCCTGATCCTCAAACTAGGATTTCCTGTATTTTGAGAAGCAGTGGCTCCGCACATAACTAAAAAACGCATAAAAAAATAATAATGATGATGATGATGATGATTATCTTATTTAATTAAAAATCATAGCCGTTAAAAATAATATCTTAAAGTCGATAATATACATGGTGGTTATTCTGTTGTTGTCATCACTAAACTAAAATATTCTTTGGCAAAACCAAACTTAGTTAAATTATTCGACTTAGACCAAAGTCTTTCTTTTGCTATTCTTAAATTGGCGTTTAAAATGTGTAACGTGTGACGTAAAACTTACATGTCGTCTAAACCTAGACGTGGTCTAAATATATGCCGACTAAATTACTTATGGAATTATTTATTATACTTTTGCATTTTAGAGTTTAGTTTAGTTTTTTTACTAATAAACATGCGCGTACTTCAAATCAACTTTTAGTTGACACTAAAGTAAATATATTGAAAGCTGAAATGCGAGATATCCAAACTTGGACAGTGAGCAGATGAAATTAAAATATATGTATGATCCAAAAACAAATTTTAGTGAATTTGAGTTTAGTGATGACAACAACAGAATTGCCACCATATTTTCAAATATTAATTAAGGCGTAAAAGTTATTATTTAGATAGATTTAAACCTTGTATTTGCCTTCTTTTCCAGCTTTTACTTCAAGATGTGAACGTTGGTATTAAGTACGAGTACAGCTTACCCAAAGACATGGCTCCATACACAGACAAACAATACCACTGGGTGCATGAAGAGTTTTCACCGTGCAATGCCTCCTGTGGTGGTGGTAAGGAATCTTGCTTAGAACAGCTAAAAACTACTTAACTTTTAATTTTTTATTGCATGCCTTTTCGCAATTTCTTAACTTACTGATGAAGCTTTGTCATGTCACACAAAGGATGGATCCCTAGACTGGACCAAATGATCATGTCAAGCCGGCCACTGTGCGATGATTTATGTTAGAAAGAGGTAAATTTCTATATCGCGATACAGGGTTAGCAGAAGTTACTCCGTGCCGTTCCGTAGATGGAGCTGTTGTATGCTTTTGTTTCACTGCATATAGAAGTCGCGAAAGTGATTGACTTCTATAGATATTAGACCTCTAAGCAGTAACTGTAAGCAAGTACAATAACCCTGCCCGATGCTGCTGCCATTAAACTGTACCCTTTATGAAACTTTATGACTATTATATTGCTTCTCAAAATAATAATTTGTATTAAACTTCCGTTGCTGTAATAGTCGTCATATCTCCAGAAATGCCTGATAAATGAGTCCCGAATTAGATTTTTTATTTTTAACACCCTGCATTGAAGTTACAAATTAGTTACCAGCTTAAAATTTTTAAGATAGCTCAAAGATTAAACTAATCTATTAAGCCAACCCAAATAATTCTCAGGCTTCCAATCAAGAAATGTCACCTGCCGTTCAAGAGAAGGCCTGGATATAGTTGACGACGGACTCTGCGACGAAGGTCTGAAACCAGTCATAAACCAAACCTGCAACACTAACCCTTGTCCTGCTGAGTGGGTCGAGGGATCCTGGAGCGAGTGTTCCAAACATTGTGGAAAAGACGGAGTGAGGAAACGCGCTGTCACCTGTGAGAAGATCATCGCTAATGGGTAAGGCTCTTATAGTATGACACGCCAAAACGACTGTATCTAGCAGTGGGTTATTAAAGCCTTTTGATAATGATGACTAGAAGAAATAAATAAATACAAAACAATATTTCAGGATTCCATCGTTGGTCGCAGAGAAGGAATGCTTCGATTTACACGGTCCCAAGCCTGAGCTTTACCAAGAGTGCAACAGAGACGCGAAGTGTCCTACCTGGTTCGTTGGTCACTGGAAAGCGGTAAATAATTCAATCCATACTAACATTGTAAGCTGAAAAGGCTAATCTCGGGAATTTACTGGCTTCAATTGAAAAAATCAGATTCATAGCATACCTTCAAAAACGTAACTGGTCAAATACACATTTTGACATCTCTGTGTATACAGTTGCAAGTTTTCAGGAACGGAACTGGACAAACAAGCAATTAGTCGAACACGCAACTCGATAGTTCCGCATTTCGTCAGATATATAAAACTATCTCTTTACATGGGATTGTAGGTACAAAAAAGTATTTGTTTTTAATTATATGAAGAGACACTAAGAACGGACGAGCTGTGTATCTATCGCGTTGCGTGTCTCACAAGATATGAATCTGTCAAAATTTTCTGGCTAAATGTAAATTTGCGACTTGCGTTTCTGCTACGAATCCATATGTGTGTCTAGGAATGTTTGCCTAATGATGATGATGTCTATATGGAATTTGAATTGTTACAATAATGACGATGTTATAATTCGCTCTTCTTGCGCATTGATTATACTGGCATTAAGTTGTCTGTAAATGGATTAATAAATAAACAAACATTTTTAATGACAATAATAATTGTTTATTATCTTTAAAACTCCTCTGCTAGACACAAGCCTGTCCTTAGCGAGAAGGTCTCGACTGCTAATAAGAAATTGTAATAAAGAATAGTTATGAAAATAATAGCAATACATTTTGCCTATAGTGTGATAAGCTATGCGACGAGGGCAAACAGACTAGGCAAGTTGTTTGCCACCTGAAGCAAAATGGTCGAATTAAAATCTTCGAAGACTCGGAATGCGAGAGTGAGAAACCGGAAACGGAAAAACCATGCATGCTGTCACTATGCGATGGAGTGGATTGGATCACTACGGAGTGGAACGGGGTAAGTTCACCCATATCAGAACAAAACATTAATATGTGACAATTCAAATCATTTATTTGTATCGAATGTATGTAGTTACATAAATAAGGTTTTTAGTACGGATTTTTTTGTCGTTTTGACATAGGTAAAAAATATTCACTTGTGTAGATAATTCATCGTAACCTACAGTTTTTATTTTTAAGTTATTTCATTTTTTTATTATGTCTTATGGCAATACTAGTAACATAAGCGTAGGATAAGATTAACCGCAGAATTTATTGTTCTCGCGGTTGTTTTCTTATAATTATCTGATACTTCACTGATAGAGAAACTATTGAAATAATCAGCCCCACCTTTAGGAACTTTAATTAATATACCGCGTTTGTCAATTTGCAAGATATGATATTTTATTGTGTTTTGATTATATTTATTAATTTATTCAAAGTACCTATGTAAATAAACTTATTTATATATACAATACAGACATTCATATACAGTTCTTAAAATAAAGGGGGATCTCTGTAAAAAAATAGTTTCATTTTATAACTTATTTTGTTCAAAACACTATGTGTAAAGGACTGTAAATTGATAAGTATATAAAATAAACATAAAAAATACGAAGACATTGACATTAACTTAATATTGTTTATGCAGTTAACCGAATCTATAATAGAGGGCGCTGTTGGGCTGGCATCGCTCTCACCAAGCAATGACTTTAAACCACGCCAACCAACCGAAATCCAGTGTCGGCTAATATGCGATTAAACGCACGTATAATATTTTATATCACTCTTAGATCGGATGTTTAAATGCTAAGAAAACATTTGTAATATTTCTTTCTGCTACATAACATACATTAAACCAATTTCAAATTAAAAAAAGTTTTCCTAATTTCTCTCAAACACACTTGTATCTACAAATACAGTAAATACACTAAGAACTTTTCGGTATTCATTACCAGGGTAAAAGGTGTACTTGCCATCAATCATAATTCAGTCAACAGATTAAGAAGGAGATCATGGCCTCATTGGTCTAGTGGTTAGCGCTAACAACTGCCAATCAAGAGGTCTCAGGTTCGTTTCCCGGGTCGGAATAAACCGGGTTAACGTACAAGAAATTATTAATAGCAGCCCGAAGTACCTAGGTGATTTAAACAAGGTGAGACGGTTCTTCTCGCCCATATCTGGGCATCTGCGCCTTCTTTATAAAACCCAGGTTTGCTTGTGCGTGGAGTACTGTCCCCATCTTTGCGCACCGCCGCACAGTATCAGTTTGTCGCTCTCGACTGGTTGCAGCGGCGAGCAATGCGGATTGTCAACATTCCCGAAGCTAACGAATACCTGGAGCCATTGCAGGTGCATATAGATATCGCCCTCTTGGCAGTACTCCATCGCCTTTACCATGGAGAGAGTTCTGAAGAGCTCTTCCAACTGGTCCCCCCCCACTCCCTTCCTCTACAGGACAACATGTGTCGACCTTGGAAGTAACCGCTTCAGAGTGGTAAACATGTGCTCTCGTACTCATTGCTTCGGTTGTTCCTTCCCGTCCCAAGCAGAAACTCACTACCACAGCACGTGTTTCCCGCTCCACTGAAGTCCCATGCTGCATAGTTCTTATTCGTTTTGAGGATAGTGACACCGCTCATGCTTTCCATCAGGCAGGGCAGAGTCATTTTGACGGTTAATATATTTTAAAAGGCATAGAAGATGGCCGTAGTTCCCGCCCATGCCCTGGAGAGCATGTTAAGCCGTCGGTCCCAGTTGTCATGAACACCTCTCATGCTGTCAAATATACTGACAATTAGTTCAATCTTCGAATTCAGTTCACCCTTAGGGTTTCGGAGGTCTGATGCCAGTCGTTCCGAGAAAAAAACAAGTAAAACTTCAACTAAACATTCAAGTAAATCCATTTGAACTAACATCCGACCCCATAGTCTTGGGAATAATAAAAGCTAGGAAAAAGAAGATTCAGAAGGAGATAATGTACCTTGTTTTGAAATACAAAACTGTTCGTGGACATCTTCATTTTGACGTTGACATTCTACTAACGTAAACGTTATAATAAAATTAACAAATGTATAGAAATGATAACGCAAAAGTGTGTGGTCAAAATAAAATATTAGGCTATAATACAAGACAATAGAGGAATCGACGCGAAACACTTGTATCTTGGCTAAAAGGCGAGGGTAGGTAGGTATACTGCTATAAATTATAGGTAGTATACGTAACTACGTAACTATAAAGTTAGTTTGGTACTTGTCAGAACAATCGAAGTGGAGTTGTCACATCTGTAAAGGACCAGGACCGGCGTCGCGCGGGAGTTTTTAAAATATCTCGGATTTCCTTGATATAATATGCACTTATCATACATATAAGCCTGCCTCTGCAATCACTCTATCTATTACTGAATACTGCGTTAAAATCCATTGAGTGGTTTAAAAGATCTAAGCGAACAGACAGCGTAAGCGACTTCATATTATACTACGTAAAGAATAAGATTAAGATAATCTTATTTATGCGACTAACTTCTTGATCTTGTGGTTAGTGATTCTGAATGCTACTAAGTTAGAGGTCATGAGTACTCACCAAGGTAGTAGGGCCACGGTGGTCTCAGCACGAACAGGCTGGTTCGACCGAGGCGGTACCACGCTCACAGAGTAGATCAAAGTAAAAGGACAGCATGCTTGCTGTCGTATGTCGATGGTGAGTGCGAGACCGGTGTCCCAATGATGCAGAAGTATCACTAGGCCGTCATGGTGTGGGTCACAATGGTGCATGGCTGCATTATCTGCATTCACAATGAAAACGGTGGCCACCACCTTTGGATTCTGCTTATCTTTTCTGTCGGGCAGAGTAGAGTCACTTTGGGAGGCCCATACATATAAAAAAACGAATATTTCTTTGATGATTTCCTCTTTTTAAGAATTTCCCAACCAAATCTATTCATGCATCTGCTATCACACCGTTACATTCTGTTTTATATTCTAGTGTGACACCTGCCTTTCAAAAGTCCGCACAAGGCTAGCGTTGTGCGCAACAAAAGACTACAAAGTATACAACGACAGCTTCTGTGATTATCACCACCGGCCCATCACCGAGGAGAAATGTGACGATGTACCTCCCTGCGAATATCAGTGGTACGCCAGCCAATGGAGCAAGGTAAACAACATATACATTTTAAAGAAGACTGAGGCAATACTTAGTTATTTAAAAATACAAATATATTATATTATTTATTTATTATTGACGCTTGAACGTAATGAAATTAAAATTAATCACTATGATTGTGACAAAGAAAAAATGTTAAAAAACATTTTGACTAAGTTCAAATAAATATAAAAATGATTTTGATAATTTTTTATCCCGCCAGTGTTCTGTGGAATGTGGAGAAGGCGTGCGGATCAGAAAAGTGTTTTGTGGTCTGTACATCAACAACGAGGTGCAAGAGGTCGAGGATGCGAAGTGCAGCGATCAGCCAAAGTACAACGATACGAAACCATGTTTAGTGCCTGATGAGAAATGCCCCTCGCAGTGGTATGCTGCACCTTGGACGGAGGTGAGTGTCACCATTTATGTAGTGCATCCACTGATTTTAGTAGTCCACTGCTGGAAAGAAAGATTTGGTCAACTCTACAGCTGGGGCTGACCAGGTGGACTGGAATAGGTCTAATGTCAAGTTTTGCTTTTTATTTAGTTCAGAAATATCAACTGTTTCAATGAAAATTTAAAAAGTAACTACGATTTATTGTGATCATCCGTTTGTTTAAAAGTTAATGGTAATTGCAACAAGTTTTTAAAATTAAATATTAAAAATTCAATTGAATTAAAAACCATTAGGGTCTCTTTTTTCATTCTTACTACGGTACCCTAAATACGTCTATAAACCATATAAAACTGGATAATTGAGTGGAGTGGGAAAGCCACGCTTCGGCATGAATGGGCTGGCTCGACCAGAGTGATACATCGACCTCTCAGAATACCGATGTGAAACAGCGCTTGCGTTATGTTTCACGGAGTGAGTGAGGATACCGCAGGCCCATGCCCTAACAAATCCACCCCTCTCCATCATCCTCCCCATCCCTCGTAGGCCGGCAACGCACTTGTGATGCCTCTGGTGTGGTAGATGTTCATGAGCGGCACTAATCGCTTACCACCTTATACGTCTGCTCGTATCCCGTGATACCATAAAAAAAAATTAGCTAATGTTTTTTATTTGTGCTAATTTTTTATTTCGTCTTGTTCAGTGCTCGGAAAAGTGTGGTGGAGGCGATCAATTCCGTCGCGTCATGTGCATGAGGGGCAACGAACACGCCCCGGACTGCAAGCCGCTGACTGTACCCGGCGCCACGCAGGCCTGTAACACGCATGCATGCAACGCAGGTACATTTTGGACGTATATCCTCAGTGGCAAACAATACCTTGACAAATTTCACAATTGTTGGTCTAGTAGTATAAGTCTAGTTGATCTTGTGGATTCAGATTACTAAACCGGAGGTAGTGACTTCGATTATCGATTGTGCGATGAACATGATTGTTAGTTCTGTGTCTGCGTCTGTCTGTCAAATTTATATAATTTATAATAGAAATCCTCATCCGGGAATCCGGGACAATGTATTTTTATTAAACATTAATGGGCGTAAAGCCGCTATCAAAAATATAGCTATATCATAAGTAAATTATGAATATATTTTGTTCCTGCGCCTAGATGATCTGCTACCAGTGGACCCACTCTCCCCTACGATTGTAGACGAGTATTGCCCCGAGGAAGAGTACGCCGAGGTCGGATTGGATGAAATTAAGGTAACGCTTTATCTATTTGTGAACCAGACTTTAAACTGAATCTATTAAATAATGTTTAAAATTTGACATTGTTTGTTTATCATTTTCAGCTTTCAACAATGTTGGGCGATGATCCAAGTGAGTAGTTTCTTATTTACTTACTTTATTTACGTTTTCTTATCTATTCGTTGAGGGAGTAAGAGAACGGAGTTCCACCACTCCTATTCCTCCCGTGGGTGTCGTAAGAGATAAGCAAACTAGATAGGTCAACAGCGAAGAGAAACTATTTAATAATGTCCAACAGTAGGCAAACACTACTGAATGTGACGATTATGATAATGAGATGTTACAACTGATGAAATTTTGGAGAAAATATAAATATTATAAACTTTTTCTGTAGATTTTACAACATTTCTAACAATTTTTTATCTTATTGCAGGTACGGCAGATACTGAATCAGAATTTGGTAAGATTTTTAATCTTCTGAAAAGAATTTTGAACTGAAAACTTCCTTAGCCGAATTGGATTCTTTTTGGTAGGGAATGAACTTATGAATTCTCGTCGCCGACATGCTAATGTTTGATGTTGATGATTTTAATTCAAACATTATGAGGTCATAGATCGAACTAGCAGTGAACTGCGATAGGATGAAGTGCGATGAAATTTCTAATTTTACATATTATTTTTACAAATAACATTCTAAGTTTTCTCTTCTGTTTGTCATGTGAAGTCATCAGTCCTTGTGACTGTCAATTTTTTTCCATATTAACTTCCCTCAAACACTTTAGAGATTTACGACTAGCCCGTTGACAAAGCTGTTGCTTATGGTGACTACTAAGCCAGAAGTCGCTGATTTGATTTCTACCTCGGTCAAATCTAAGAATGTTGAACATGATCCTTTGTTCTGTATCCAGTGCGATATATCTATATGTATATATTTTGAAATATATAAATATGTTTATCATTTTAATTACCATAGCACAGGCACTGCCTAATGTGAAATCAGGAACCCATTTGTAAAATAACACAAGTTGTTGGCCACATGTTATACACGCAGGTCTCAACTTTTTTTGTTTTCCAGATACAACTGACGAGTCTTCATCGTTCGGAGATTCTACAACACCGATAATAGATTATGATTATACGGACACATCATTTGCTACTGACACCTCAGATTTAGGTAAGTATTAGATAAGTATATCAATTACGATGGTCAATTTCTTGATATATTCCGTACAGTAAACTACAATAATACTTCTAGCTCTTACAGAAGTAAAGAAACAAACATTTTGCTGTAGCCAAATTAATAGAAATTAAATTAATTGAAAATTCTGACGATGGCAAACGATTTGAGTATAAGCTTTTGTTATCCTCGTTCACTCGGTAAACACAGCATAAGCGCTGTTTTACTCTTTTTTCAAGGCTGTGGTATTACTCCGATCCAGCCGGCCTATTTGTGCCCAAGGGTGGCTCTCCCACGATAGATTAATTAACCATTCTCTTTATTACATTATTTATATGAGGCTTATATTAGTATTTAGTGTTCATTTATTCAAATAATTATTCATTTAGGTTCGGGTGAATCTCCTGAAACTACGACTGATGAACCAACTGCAAGTAGTGATACAGAATCTACAAACACTGATAATACAAATGCCACTACAGTGAGCGAACTAATTACAAAAGGTTCAACAAGTAGCTTAGAATCTTCTGAATCTGACAAAACTGACATTACTTCATCCGGATATAGTTCAGCTAGCAGTGATGGATCTAGCATATCTACTGAAGAATCAACAATCGCCAGTGAATCTACTGATGAAGATTTAATAAGTAGTACAGACTCTGCAGATACGGATAATACAGACAGCTCAACTACACTCAGACCTGACGTTCCAACTATTGATGATAGCAGTGATACTACGGGATCAACAGACGCAACAGATGAAGATACTAAGAGTACTGATATAGGAACAACAGACTCAGTTTCCAGCTCAGATACTACTGGTTCTGACGAAGCTACAGGTACTGTCAATTCAATTATGACTATTAATTGTATATTTCAATGGGCTCATTAAAGAACAAATAAAAATAACTTGAAAATATTGTGGCTATGCAAGCCACAAATTTAGAAAAACATAGGTTATTGATATTATTTTTTAAATTACAGAACTCACAAGTGAATCTTCAGTTACGTCATCCGATTCATCATCTACTCTAGCAAGCACAGGTACGAATTTATCAGCTCTTAAGCCTATATCCATACTTCATTATGTACGTAATTTTCAAAAAATTCGAGTCCTACTACCGCTGGAATAAATAAATAAATAATAAATAAATATTTCGGACATCTAACACACAACGCCATCTAGTCCCAAACTAAGCGAAGCTTGTATTATGGGTACTAAACAACTGATATGAATACATAAATACTTTTTTTTTTTTGTAAATACATACATATTATACATAGAAAACATCCAAACTCCGAAACAAATATTTGTAGATCATACAAACATTTGGTCCGACCCAGGATTCGAACCCGAGACCTCATGAGCAGCAGTCGCGTACGCTACCACTGCGCCACCGAGGCAGTTTTTGAGAGGAATGGACGTACCTTCAGTATACTGGGATATTTACTTTTATTTATTTATTTATCTTCATTGCGTACATATTACAAAATACTAAATAAAATGAGTGACAAAAGGATTACTACAACAATTGGCGGTCTTATCACTCACGGCGGATAGTATCAGTAAATCTTTTATTGACTACATGCCGAAATGAAAGATTTTGAGGGGATCTTATTATTAATGGAGTTTTTTTAATTTTGGAATTGAATAAATAAAGCACTCTAGTACTACTAAAGTCGAGCAATCTTAAATAATCTACGAGTAATGAATCGTAAAATATGTTAGTGCTAAAATTAAAACTTCAAATTTTAAAATCTTATGGCTCAAAATAGCATTCAGCCAATGTAAAATATATTTTACATCTCTGATTGAATCATGTAACTTTAAACCAAACCGTAAAGCTCAGCAATCTCAGGAGAGGGTTAAGGCCATACGTCTCCACACTGGCCGAGTGCGGGGTGGAGACTGGCAAGGCAACGATGTGGCTACGTAATCTTGCCGTTGGATATTTTCAAGCCGTCCAAAGGCTTCATGACTGTAATCTTATGATTTGAACCGGGATCGGCTGCTTAACGTGACCTCCGATTCACGGAGACGCTCATGGTAACATGCCACCAGCGGTAATGATGTAAAGCTCAAACATTTGTAATTAATACTCATCTAGCAGATGATTTCCCTGCGTTTTTAGTTTTAATGTTTCCCAAAAATTTACAGTCCTGAATCGAAACAATTCATTACTATTACGATTCGATTTCACTTATTTGTCATTAAGAAGATTTTTTCCATTTTAGACGATGATTATTTTAATTATTTCACCGAGAATTATCGTTTTTGAAACCAGAACTATAATGTGTAAAGCTCCAAATAAAATAAATATTATAATACTTCGGATAACTCCTATTTTATTTATATGCATAAAGTACTCTTCACAATAAGCTTAATACTTCACCACCAAATCCTACCTCAGATACAAAAAAAAATGTAACTATCTATTGATCAATTAAAAAATTAAAGTTATATATGAAAACTCCTCAACTAACCTTAATGAAACATCGAAATCACTCACTATCAAATAATTGTAATATAAACAAGACCTCTTGAAACAAAACTAAGTTTTTCACTATTGTTTCGTGATGTCAACTTTGTAACTACAATATAATATTTATTATTAAGTAAAATATAACAACAATAGTGTTGTTGTTATATTTTACTTAATAATAAATTACCCAACAACAGATTAAGCTTGATAATTAAAATGGTGTTAATAGATTTGTAATTATAGCCCAGGTGGCACAGGCTAAATAAAAAAAATACAAAAGTTTTTACGTGGTCGGGTTACAGATTTTTAAACATTTTCTTGTTTGTAGATGGAGAAAGCACAACGGCAGCTGGTGTAGGTTTAAGTTCAACAGCGACGGAGTCTTCAGATTCTACATTAGTTACAACTACTGGATCAGAATTTAGCAGCAGTTCGAAATCAGAATCTACATCACCCGAATCCAGTGTTTCAGTATCAGAACAGACTTCACCTACATCTAGTACTATAGGAGCAGAAACTACATCTCCTGCAACTAGCATCTCAGAATCAGAATCTATATCCCCTGAATCTAGTACCTTGGAATCAGAATCTTCTGAATCAGGTTCTACGTCATTTGATTCTAGTACTTCCATATCAGAATCAGTTTCCACGGAAACCAGTATTTCAGAATCTACCTTATCTGAATCTAGTACCTTAGAAACAGGATCAACATCCCCCGACTCTACTTTTTCAGAATCGGAATCTACTTCTCTTGAAACTAGTACTTCAGAATCAGAATCTACTTTACCTGAAACTAGTACTTCCAAATTAGGATCTACATCGCCTGAGTCTAGTTCTACGGGATCAGAATATACATCCTCAGAATTTACTACTTTGATTTTAGAATCTTCGCCAACAGTATCTAGTATCCCAGGCTCGGAATCTACATCACCTGAATCTAATACTTCAGAACTAGAATTAACATCACACGAATCCACTGCAGCTGAATCAGCATCTACAACAGTCTCCAGTTCTTTGAGATCAGAATCTATGTCCTCCGAATCTAGTACTTCCAGTATCGAATCATCTTCACCAACATCTAGTACAGCAGAATTGGAAATCACATCACCTGTATCTAGTACTACAGATTCAGGATCCACTACTTCAAAATTAGAATCTTCACCAACAGTGTTTAGTTCATCAAGCTCGGAAACCTTATCACATGAATCTAGTACTCCAGGATTACAATCTACGTCACCTGTATTTAGTACTTTTGAATCACAACCATCAAATTCTAGCTCTTCGAGATCAGAATCTACAACTCGAGAATCTAGTACTTCCGGTTTCGAGTCTTCAACGACCATATCTAGCATTCTTAGATCAGAATCAAGGTCATCTGAAACTGAAAGTTCAGAATCGGAAACTAAGTCACCAGCCCTTGATACTTTGAGTACAGAATCTGGTACTTCGGAATCAATAACTACTATACCGGAATCTACTACTTATTCATCTGTGTCAAGTACTTTAGGACTTAAATCGATCATCTACTCAAAAACTACACCAACAATGTCAACCGGACTTGGAGGTATAGTTATTATATTTATTTTAGTAGTATTGAGAAAAATCAATTAAAATTTAAAATGACCTAAGATTATAGTACTATAACCTTAAGCTACCCGTCCACCTTTGGCATTATTTTAAGATTTTACTGAATAACCCTATTTGATTTATGACAATTGAAGCCCAACATTGGTTACTTTGTTCCAAGTTTTGTTGTTAAACCAAGTTCCTTTAAAATATTTTTGTAATATTAATGAACTTTGTAGGATCTTCCACGGAGATCACCGTCCATAACACTACGAGACTATTACTAGAGGAATCAACGGAACATGCTTTTACTAGTGAGTATTAATGTTGTATATTTAATACATGTCATCTTAATTTGTATAATTATGGTGACTGAAAAACATTTTCATATTAACATTTAAATCATGTGTTTTATTTTAGCTCCGTGGACGTTGTCGACTATAGTGAAGGTTCCAGTTTGCAAACCCAGAAAAAAGCTTAATTGCAATGAGACCAAATTTGGCTGTTGTCCTGATAAGAAAACTGCGGCTGCAGGACCCTTCGATGACGGTAAATAGTCATATAATCCAGTACTGGAAAATGAATGAATATTTATTATTTGTCCGAATTGCTTAAAAATCAATATATCTTAGTTAAAGTCATCAGCATGACGTATAAATACAAATGAAAGAAATTCTAAATTTTATTAACATACGTATTTTTATGTAAATATAATAGGGGCAAACAAGCAGACGTATCACCTGATGGTAAGAGATTACTGCCGTCCATGGACACCCGCAACACCAGAGGCGTCACAAGTACGTTGCCGGTCTTTTGAGACGCTCTTTTCTAGAAGGTTTAAAGGTCGTATTTTTCCGGGAATACCACGGACGACAGTCCACTCCAGAGTTTTGTTGTGCGAGGTAAAAAACCCACAGTCGTGGACTGCCAACCATTTAAGTGATTGGAATGGAACTTCTGTCACACATGACGATAGCGGAAAGATGCGGCAGGTATCAGTCCGAACAATTCCTCGGAGCACTCCCCACTGTAAACGTCGTCATCGTCATCTATGCAGCGCCAGAAAATCCAGCCGAATTGAAAACTCTGGATTAAATTAAGTCTACTCCAATCTGAGAGGTTTTCAAAGAGGTCTCGATTACATACATAAGTTTGTTTCGCCTCTCAATGAGGTTTTCCCGAGAAATATTAGCGCGGCCGGTGCTGAGAGCATCGCCTGTGCTATCATTCGCATAGCAATGAATGCCGCTTCAGCATGTCATGGAATCATATCATTCCAGGAAAAGCGAGTTTGGGTCTGAAACTCTCTTTCTCTAGCGACACTGCTTTATGCAGAAAGCTGTTGCTTTCTGTCTGTTGACCAGGCTCTGTGGTGTTACTTGAGAGAGGCTTATGTCCACCAGAAGACTGTTACTGGCTGATGATGATGATGATTAATATGGAGGAGAAAAAAAGTTGGCAATAGCACATAACCTTGCGGGATATTTGCGGGGTATTGCATTTACAGATATGGAGTCAAGGCATTCGCCGACGACTACGACCCTTATGCTCCTATCTGCTAGAAAGCTAGTGAACTATTCGCATAATTTTTCGGGAAGCCCATAGGAAGAGAGCTTCGAAAGAAGCGTTTTGTACTAGACCAGATCGAGGGCCTTTGCAATTTCCAAACAGCCTAGGCTTCCACCTTGGTCTCGATCGCCCAGCGATGTGTCGGGTATATATATACTCTTACGAAAGCAGTACTGTCACTAAGCAAATTTGACAATGGACTCTATTATTTTCGAGAAACAATATATTTGGCAATTGACCTGTAGTTGTATGGATTCGGTTCGAGTCGGGTGGACCATGTCCATGATGTCGAAACTATGCCAGAAGAATAGGAGAGCCGAAAAAAACCCGTTAGGAGCGGTGCCAACTCAAGTTATGGACGCCTTTTATAAATTTTTATTAAGGAACTATTCCGAAGATAAAAATTTGATAAATTACCATTTCATTATGCCTTTAGGTTGTCCTAAGCCTCGTACGTGCAAGGAATCCTTATTCGGCTGTTGTCCTGACGGGGTATCACCAGCGCAGGGAGAAAATGAGGAGGGTTGTCCTGTTATTCCTTGTGAAGAGACACTCTTTGGTTGCTGTACATCTGACAATAAAACTGCAGCTCTTGGAAACGACGACGAAGGATGCCCAGCTCCGTGCACAGTTTCCAAGTAAGCATATTTTTTGCTACGCAAAGTTTAGCTTTTGCTAGTTCTGTTTCATGTAGACATAACCATGTTAGTAAGCTAGTTACGAAATGTTCGGCTGACCGAACAATATATTTTAAAACCATAGAAAAAGAATAACACAAAATGTAGAATTTTAATTCTTCTCTTTGTGGGTGTATCAGTTATAGTTTTTTTTCGTCTCAAATATTTCCTAGAGGAACCTTTTATATTTGTCTTAAACACTGTCAAGAGGGCACAAAAACACTTTTTTATTTTTTTAATTGATTCAGATTTGGTTGTTGCGCTGACGAGGAGACTGAAGCCACTGGAGAAAATGGTGAAGGCTGTCCAGAATACCGTGAGTTTCAAATTTGATATATACTTTAGTGTCCCAACGTTTTGAATAATATATTTATATATATAATGCTTGGTGACGTGATTTCTTTTGAGAAATAAAAGTACCATATACGCCTAGCCTAAACGATATTCCTATATTTCCTTTTTTAAGGATCCTTTATTTACCGCGTGAAACTAATACTCGCCCTATTCATCGTCTAAGTATTTTACACTTATTTTTATACTAATATTACAGAGAGTTCAACAGATGAGACTACTACTGAAGGTATCATTATCAGTGAAAGCTCCACCAGCGAAAGCTCAACCCGTGAAAGCTCCCTTAGTGAAGGTTCTACTAGCGAAGGTTCTACTACCAGTGAAAGTACGAGTGAAGGTATATTCTCTTCAACGAGAAGCTCCACAACACCTGGAGGATGTACCGTCTCTGAATTTGGCTGTTGCTACGATAACGAAACTGAAGCTGCAGGACCTGAGATGGAGGGATGTCCGTGCACAACTGCTGAATTTGGTTGTTGTCCTGATGGTGTTTCACCGGGTAAGATTATTATCACACTTGCTGTTTACCCTAGACATTAAATAAGTCACCTTCACAAATAATGAATGGTTTTTGGTGTGTTAGTAAAGTTCGTCAAATAATAAATATAATTTAACTGCACTTCACTTCACTTAATCAAAAGCCAACCGTCCTCTGTTATATCTCATTAGGTACAAGATATTTATAACCATATCAACCACCAAATTTCTAGTATTGGAAATTAATGCAGGTACGATATCATACTAATCACTTATTCACTTAGCTCAAGGTGAAGATAACAAAGGCTGTCCAGGTGCTTGCAAAAATTCCAAATATGGATGTTGTCCTGATGGTGAAAATCCAGCTCATGGACCTGACTTCGAGGGCTGTTGCTTACTGACTGCGTTTGGATGCTGTTCTGATAACCGAAAGGCAGCTGAAGGACCACATCTCGAAGGTAATCTATTTTAATATATGAATGAGATGAATTAATGAAGGCCACGGAACATCTGCTAAATGAGGGTTCGCTATTCGAGGATATCTTTAGTCTGCGAAAAACTGTCACTAGGAACGTTTCAACGCCTGTATTTTTATATTTCGGAGAAAACGAACATAAAGATCATCAAATGGTAAGTGATTACCGATGTCAATTAATTGCGTACGGCGGCCGGTAGCAAGAGATCTCTTTCGATGAGCCTCCGAGCCCTCACTGCAGTCGCGGTGGTGGCAGGCGGGACTCAATTTCCTCCTGGCGACATAGAGTAGATAGTTCCCAAAGCGTCAGTCGGAAGGAAAGTGTGGAAAGGAATTCAGCCATCCGTCGATAAACTTCGGCAAGCACTTCCGCTTCCAAACCCTACGGGGGTATTTCGGCCAAGGCGCACGCCGCCTCGGTCGACACCGTGGCTCTGACCGCCAATACCCTCTGAGGCCGCCAGAAGCGCGCCTTATTCTGGGCGGTTAGAGCCGCCACCCACACCAGTGCGTCATACAGTGCCATCGACCGGATAAACCCCGTGAAATGCTTCTCGTTACGACGCTGGTTTCAATTGGGCAACAGTCGCCCAAGAGCGGAGGCAGCGTCGACCAGCTTTGGAGCAGGTAGAAACCGGCCTAGTAGAAGCTAGGCCATAGTATTATTCCGGTAGTACTATCCCGTGTATGTTGCGGTTCTTTAACTAAAAATATTTGTATTATTGCTATTAATCTACCATGTTATTTACTTAATTTCATGCTATAAACTAAATTTTATACGATTTTTTTAATAAGTTATCAAATTTTCATTTATTGTCAAACAGGTTGTGGATGTCAACACGCACAATTTGGCTGCTGCCCTGACAACGTGACAGCCGCTCAAGGACCAAATAACGAGGGTTGCGGTTGCCAGTACACCGAATTTGGGTGCTGCCCTGACAGGTACTTGCAGATATGTAGAACCAATTATAGCTGTATAATAATCATTTTACAACTATCATCCTCTTAATATTAAGGAATTTCATTATCGCTAAGAGTTCGTCCGACATCAACTTTATTATGGTTATATACTAAAAATGATGGCCACGGCAGTCAGTCTCAATGGAGACCACATAACTGAGCATGAAATCTTACACTGCACAAGTGTGTGCGCAAACACAGGTGCACTCTCTGTTCCATCACTTTCATAATTCGATGAGATGGGTATCCAACACGACGGTGGAGAAATAAAGTGCAGCGCCATGGCATTACTTGCTCTCTGAAGCAAGGAGGTCAAGGCCCCAACTTCCAAACTCCGGGTTATTATCAAGCATATTATGCATACATTTAAACTATGGTTCCATAGCTAACAGCATAAGTTGTGATTCCAATTTCCTAAGAAAAATGCTATGTAATGAACAACAATCATTTGTTCGGTGTCTAAGTATAATTTATATACGATGTTTTATATTTAAATCTATAGGAATATATACAAATTCAAAAGTAATTCTGTCTGTCTGTTAAGCTGTTACTACTAGACTTCTGAACCGATTTAGATGAACTTCGGCTTATAGATGAATTGGATCTTTTAGAAGGAAATTACAATGCTTTTTGTCGCGATAACCGACATATATGTGAGCGTAGTATAAAAACTAGTAAAAAAATATATATATGAGTATGCTAATGAGCCATATGTGAGGTGTTTTAATTAAGAGATACGTTTTGGCTACAAACATTTATGTACTACCTACAGACACACAACAGCATCTGGACCTAACTTCGAAGGCTGTAGCTGCCGCACCTATCAATTTGGCTGCTGCCCTGATGGAGTCACCATTGCAACATCACCAGACCAACAGAGCTGTCGCTGCGAAGACAGCACTTACGGCTGCTGCAGCGATGAGAAGACTCCTGCTGCAGGACCCAACGGAGCTGGGTGTGACTGTTCCACGAGCAAGTACGGATGTTGTCCTGATGGAGAAACTGAGGCAACAGGAACTCAATTCCTTGGATGCGCGAATATACCGGAAAATAAACAAGGTCAAGAATGTTTTGTTACATAGAACAATTATCTAAGGCTATAAATTAATTACTGTGAATAAATTTAAAACAACTCTTTACATCGTAATCTCAAATCTTTACATCGTCTAAAATGTTCGCTTTCGCATTCGCCGTCTGTTCGCTTAGATCTTTTAAACTACTCAACGGATTTTAGTATACAGTCAGCAATACAAAGATCCAATCAGAGAATTTCAAAACTTCCGTGCGAAGCCGAGCCGGGTCGCTGGTTTACTAATTTTATGAAATTAAATGAAATCTATTGACCGTTAATCTGTAAATGCGTGTTTCTTATAAGTTAATACATTTTACAGCTGTCTGCAGTTTGTCTTCGGACCCTGGACCATGCAGTAACTACACCGTTATGTACTTCTACGACCGAAGCTTTGGTGGGTGCTCCCGGTTTTGGTACGGAGGCTGCGACGGTAACGGCAATAAATTCACTACTAAAGAAGACTGTGAGGATATCTGTGTGCGTCCGGCACCTAAGGGTGAGATCATTATTGTACAGTATTTTAATAACGGAGCGATTATCTGTATTAAGACAAAAGCTTGAGATATTAAAGTTGGACTTTGCCCTCATTTGATGTTATGAAAAAATGTAGTAATTATTGAACTACTACTAGTGGCCTAAGAAGACCGTCATGACATTTTATCAATATTGGTATTTTGGATTTTTTTTTAGCTTTCAGCACTCGTCATCCAAATAGATTCCTAATTATCTGCGCCACATGTCACTCTTCTCTGTTTGCATAATTTTTGACCGACATTTAAAAAAGGAGAAGGTTATCATTTCGACTGATTTTTTAGCTGGTTGAACCGATATTGACGATTCTTTTTTTATTTGAATGTTAGGCATACAAAAGGGGTACAAATTTTTTGCATCGAACGTAAAGTTAAAATATTCATTGTTTTTAAAGCTCTATAAATGTAAACACTCGGTTGAGTTTATTAAGGAATTCTGATATTTCTAAGAAAGGCTTATATCCAATGCTTATTGGACCATAAAAATCCATCTTAAATATTTATATAATCATTGTGACTTACGTAGACGTTTGCAAGCTGCCGGACGTGAAGGGTCCTTGTGAAGCGGACCACGTGCGCTGGTACTACAACAGCACCAGGGAGCAATGCCTGCCCTTCAGGTACGGAGGCTGTCTCGGCAACGCCAACAACTTCGACACCAGGGAAGTCTGCCAAACAAAGTGTGAACCGGACAAGACTACAGGTAGCGTTCAAAACTAACCTCTTTAATAAGTGGTTAGGTGGTGGTGGCTTCTTATTGAGACTTGGTTTTATTGTAAAGATACTTCAAAGTGATATATAATTTTGAAAATAATAAAAAAATCCGGTAAGTATGAAAGACCAAAAAACAGCACGGAAAGCTTAGGATTCTTTTTTCCTGTATTTTTTTAAGACTAACTGAGCCACGCGGTTTTATCTGCAGTACAACAGTAGCTCCGGGTTAAGTCGCGGGGCGAAGCTAGTCTAAAAAAAGTAGCTTAAACTACTCCTTATATTATCAGTTATCTGCAAGTGAAAATCCCGTCAAAATCGGCCCCGCCGTTCCAGAGATTAGCCGGAATAAACAGACAGAGAGACAAAAATTGTAAAATAATATATTTTTGTATATGTACCGTGTATACATACATATGCATTTATTAAATAAACGGGTATTTTTAATATTGCAAACAGACACTCCAATTTTATTTATTTGTTTAGATTTAAGGGATTTTAATTTTATTATCTTAGAAGGGAGGTGCGCGTAACTCGATTATTCTATACGGAAAAGTGTAGTATTAATGCCGGAGAGCGTGCACCTGTTGATTGTTGATAACGTATATTTCGCACTTCATGAATTTGGACATATTCGCTGTCACTCACACTAAATTTTAAAAAGTAGCTTCTGAATATCTTTCTGCTCAATGAACCCTCTATATATTTGTTAAAAATTGCTTAAAGAAGTCTCCCCCACCTCTCTCTCTTTTTTTTTGTATTATACACGTTCGTTACCTTACTTACTCCAGTTATTACTTCGTAGACAATAGTGTGGGTTATATATACATTATAAACACATTTTGTTATATTTTTGTATAGACTAATATGTGTAACTGTTTGTTGTCCCAAATAAATAAATAAAATAAATAAATAAATTCTTTTAAGTTAAATGTGAACAAAAAATTCACGTATTTAATCAGTAGATTTTCCAATTTTTGAAGAAATTCATACACCTGCCTAATAATATATAACATTGATATCTATTCGAACAAGTGTTTAATTCTTTGATGTCATTTACACCTAATGCAACTTTTTTCTCTTTTAAAAACTTACATTTAATCGCCACAATTATATCTGTTGTTACTGAAACTTCCTAAGCCTCATCGTTAATATTATTTCCAGACACATGCAACCTACCAATCGAGCAAGGTCCTTGCGCGGGTAACTTTAGCCGCTGGGGCTACAACAGCGAGTCTCGCACCTGCGAACAGTTCAGCTGGGGAGGTTGCGCAGGGAACAGTAACCAGTTCAAAACCGAAGCTGCATGTCAGATACGCTGTGATACACACAATGGTGAGTGTGGTTAATTATGTTGAAGGTAGAACTTGAGTAGATAATAGCATCTTGCATGGGGGTGGGGGGAGGGGGTGAATCAGAAAACTATCTAAAACAAAAACAGTAAAAATAACTGAGCAAAATATCTCCTGGACAACAATTATGGGATTAAACTGTAACAAACTTAGTGAAATACGCTATTATTTTGCGACTAATGTAGTTAGTGAAATGATTAATAATGGAAAACAACAATGAAGCAATTATAATATTATCTTTGTCTTTTTAGATGGGTAATTAAATATGCATAACTTGCCTTGTGATTTATCTACTGTACTCTATACCTCATTCTTTAACTTTTCAAACATTTAAACTTTTTAAAAAACAGAATTTTAGTTGGACTTTTTTTTACATTTAATTTAAAGGGACCAAACGAGAAATAGGGACCCTTTTAAATAAAAAAATACCCAGCTAACCGAACGGGCTTATAAAAGAAAAATTAAAAAAATAATAAAAAAATTCCTCTTCTATTTTTGAATTTGATAAAAAATAGCATGTCATTATAAAGCTTCGCTATCACACACAAGTTGCGACAGTGACAACTCAATAAAAATGAATGACTTTTTCACATACAGAGTGGTTCTTCAAAACGTCCACCCAAATAGCGACTACTACGAGACGTACGCTTTTCAAATAATATTATAGTGTTGTGGTTTTTGTTTTCATTGTAAACTTCTTATTTACTAGCAACTTTTCGCGACAACTTTGCATGGTTTGGTGTGGGTATGGTAGATTTTAGTATAATTTGGTTTCAAGTTTCGTTTTATCCGGTTTTTAATTAACTTCTTGTCTGTAAACCTTGCTTTCTACAAAATACATATAAAAAACGTGTCTTCTTACAAATTTACCAATAATCCAGAAACTAATGTGTGCTTTTTCTATAACTTACAAACATATTACTGAAAAGAATTCTTTGTTATTGCGATGGTACTCTAACGAAACCTGAAACCAACGTCCATGTCTTCTTCTACTAACTTCTAAACCTCTATTTTCTTTATAAGTAATTACATTTTATATGTGTGTCTGGTGCATGCGGTAACGTGACTAACAATGGGTTGCACACAGCCGTCTGCTCTAAGCAGCAAGAGGCCGGTGACTGTGACGGCAAGGAAGCTTTGTGGTCCTTCAGTCAAACAGAAAACCGTTGCCTGCCTTTCTACTACACTGGATGTGGTGGTAATGATAACAGATTCGAATCCAGGGAGAGTTGCGAACAGTCATGTCCTAGTGATTACGGTAAGTGCTAGTTATTTCTAGAACACTGTAAAACGACACAGGTATTCTGAGTATTTTTTTATTGTGTGAGGTAAACATATTGTTGCATTGGTGCATCATTAAGGCGTTACGGCCGATGCCAAGGCTTTTTTAAGGCCTATGTCTGAATGTAGGCATTAGAATGGGGGTTCCAGTCTACATAACATGCTATCTGGGAAAGGAATGGTGTTACGTGTCCAATGTCCAACTGCTGGGCTCGGGTCTTCTTACAGAAAAGGGTTAAAGCCATACGTCTCCTCGCTGGAGTGCGGGTTGGAGACTGGCAAGACTACGTTACAGCTACGTAATCTTGTCGTTGGTGTTGCATGGCATTAGTTAATATTTGAATGGTATTAAATGATTAATATTTAAATAGCATGTTTTTGATAATTAACGTAGTTTGCTTCGAATTTAAGTCTCCGAAATTATCACAACTGTGTATATATTTTTGGAACATATGTAGCTATCGATGTAATTCACTTTTTTTTTGTAAAGACAACTCCCGCATTTGGAATATAAATTCGTGGGTCGCGGGGATCTTTACAAACATACATGAAACGGACACAAATTACACCCAGACTTAGAACAACAATTTATGGATCACACAAAGTGTTGTCCCATGTAGGATTTGAACCCACAACACTTGGCGCAGTAGGAAGCGGTGTGGCGACCACTGAAACCACCAGGCCAACCGTGTAGACATTGTGAATGAATTAAATTGTAGAAGATAACATTCTTCAGACCTACATTTTGAGTCAGTCTGAATTAAATTATGACAAAACAAGGGTGTACAACTTCAAGAAGGTGCTTAAATTTCGAACATCTAACGCACAACGCCATCTAGTCCCTAACTAAGCAGAGCTTGTATTATGGGTACTAGACAACTGATATGAAAACATACAAATACATACATACTATACATAGAAAACACCCAAACTCCGAAACAAATATTTGCAGATCATACAAACATTTGTTCCGACCCAGGATTCGATCCCGAGACCTCATGGCCAGCAGTCGCGTACGCTACCACTGCGCCAGCGAGACAGTCTTTGTAAAAAGTATATATAGATAGATAGGTGCTCTTTATTGCACACCATAAAATGAAAGATATAATGAAGACAATAACAAATAAAAAACAGTGGTACAATAGGCTGCCTTATCGCAGACTGCGATTTCTTCCAGGCAAACCTTTAGATGGACTATACTAGTGATCTGTAGTTTGTGGTGCACATTTAGGATTTGCTTATAAAAGCCTACACCTAACACAATTACACAGATAAATATATATCCTCTATCACATACATATTCAAGCACTTACAGACACATAAATATGAATATATACAAAACATACGTATATATAGCAGATAGTTAATACAGAGATAGGTAGTGATCCTTGACGAGTTTCTTGAAACTGTTTAACGATTGTGGCTGCCTTACGGCTTCCGGTAAGGAGTTCCACAAGCGTGCAGCTTGTACTGTAAAAGATTTGTTTGTAAAAGTTGTGGAATGTGTTGGTGTCTCTAAGGTTCGATTTTCTGATGACCTTAAGCATCGTGTATGTGTATCATAAATACAGACAAAAATATGTTGATGTTTTCATTGTATCATAAATGGTATATAGCTGTTTGTATTTAGAATTGGTGTTAAATGTACAGAATGTTATACAAATGTACTAAAGTCCGTAAAGACTAATTAATATTATAACCCTAATGTTTGCAGTACCCGACAAGTGCACGCTGCCAGCTGAGTCGGGTGGCTGCTCCGACTACCGAGTGAAGTGGTTCTACGACACTCGCATCAAGAGGTAAGAACGCGTAGTTTGTGGGTATTGAGTAAAACACCAACAGACCGTATGATACTAAACTTTCTTCCAGAAGATACGTTAAAAGAGAGTCATCAGCAGCATCATCATCAACAACCCATAATGTCCCACTGAAGAAATAGTCATACGACATTATATATACATGTCTAGAGTATATTTATGTACATGGACCAAACTGTCACAAAAGGCCAACCTAAAACATACAACAACTAACGACATTCGTGCTGTCATGTTTCATCGATGAGTCCAGTGCACATGCGATAGGCCACGTTAGTGTGGATAATCATGCTGGGTTCTTGTATTGTCTACATTCATAATGAGTATGCTAAACACCACTATTAGATTCTGCTCATGTTTTACATCAGGCGGAGTACAGTCACTTTGGCAGGCTGGCAAATGTGAAATAAACCCTTACTAGGCTTTCAATTGCACGACTTGAAAAGAAGATAATGTATGATTTGTACTACTTTTAGGTGTCGCCAATTCTACTACGGAGGCTGCGGTGGTAACAATAACAACTTTGATACTGAGAGTGAGTGCTTTAACGAGTGTACCGAGCCGGTCATAACTACTACCACCTCTACTACAATGAGACCGACTCAGGCAAAACCTGCGCCGCAACCACAACCGCAACCTGGACCTGAACCGGATAGAGAAGGTAAATTATTACACTACCACTATTAACAATTCAAGGGTTATGGTCAAGTGCTAATTTGTCTTTTGATTTCAAAATGAAATAACATTTAATTGTGGGTTTGGTGGCTTCATACAATCGCCTGATTAACAATTTGTTCTAGCCTTCTGTTTCTTGGAAATCAACGCTGGCATGATGTGCTCAGTCTCGCCCGTGGCGGCGCGTTACGCGTACAACAGTACGCTCGGCAAATGTGTCACATTCCAGTACAATGGTTGCGGTGGTAACCAGAACAACTTCCCCAATGAGGAGTTCTGTACATACTACTGTCATCCTGTACAAGGTATGGTATGGCAAATGCTGGGCAGTGCCTAGTGCAATCTGAAACTGTAAATATAGTTATACTGATTGTTAAATCTATAAAATCTTATTTGAGGAATGTCATGATACCCTAAGCGTAATAAATAAAAATGAGAGAAATCCGAACTACAGTTATGAAAGTGAGACCAAAGTGAACAATACAGCCCAAGTCTATTTTGACAAGTTTCTAGAAGGCGACCGACGTTAGGATCTATGCAAACGTGCATAAATATAAATTGTCGCTCGGGCATTTTTAGACTTACGCGGTATTGTTGTAAAAGCGACGATACTTAAAACATTATTATTAAAATATGTAGTTCAGTAAACAAAATCATACTTAACTTGCATTTGTAATGGCATTTTGACTACACGACTCACCATTCCCCTTCCCCCCAGGCCGCCATAGTGTGGGTCACCATGCTGCATTGTTCTTTTTCGCATTGAGGATGGTGACCACCACTCTTGGATTCTGCTCATGCTTTCCATCAGGCAGGGCTGAGTCATTTAGGCAGCTTAAATATAAAAAAAAAAAAAACAATTTGTGTGTTCCATAAATTGTTGTTCTAAGTCTGGGTGTAGAAATAGTTCTTCGATCGATATTTATCGAGTATAAGGTGGTAAAACCCTAATTAACTACATAGTGTTCTAAGCTTTGGGCTTGAAACCTTAATATTTACTATATTATAGCGATATCGACTAATATTTAGATTAACAGTAAGACGTACGAAGTTAAACACTGATTTACCTACAAATAGCTATCTTAGTCAGAGAATGCTTAGACAGGTCGAAAGTATTTTAAGCCGGCTTCTCCCTGTATTTACCATAAATATCGAAAACGTGTTTGAAAAATACTTACGAACTAATTAGCGTGACTAGCTTTTTACTAAAATTCAAGAAACTTAATTGAGATCATCTATTTTTAAATGTTTATTATTATATTTTGTATTGTGATATTTTATTACATACTTTTTTGCATTACAGATATCTGTCAATTGCCGATGATGACAGGCACTTGCGACGATTCAATAATGAGCTGGTTCTATGATCCTGTTGTCGACGCCTGCAGCCAGTTCACATACTCAGGCTGTGGTGGAAATGGAAATAGGTGGGAAAATCTAATCAAATATGCTTTTAACTAAATCATCATCCACAGACTAACAGTCCACTGGTGCAGAACATACACACACACACACACACACACACACACACACACACACACACACACACACACACACACACACACACGCACACGCACACGCACACGCACACGCACACGCACACGCACACGCACACGCACACACACATACTTATACTGATACTTTATAATATTATAGTGGTTAATGGAATAAAACAAGACATTAAAAAACGCCAGGCTTAGGAGCCACTTTGGCGTGTTACCTGTTAATAATTGGAATAAATCAACAAATTGAAAGCGTTCACGATTTATTAACAACTGTTTTAACGGCGGGTGCCGCCTCATAGAATAGAATGGAATATACTTTATTGTTCACTAATTAATACAGTTTTATTTATGAGCTAACCAATATAATGACCATGTACAAATGGCGGTCTTATCGCAAAAAAGCAACTCCTTACAGGCAACCTTTGGATGGACAAATCGACTGTAGAAACACAAAATCATAGGTAGTTTTGGTGTTCGAAAAGAATAACAAGATTCTGATACACATTAATACAAACAATTAAAACATAGAAATAATGAACGATATTTACAATTTTATAATAAAGAAATACAAATGATAAATATTTTTAAGCAGGTAATAAATTACGATGCTAAGAAATATTCTTTGACCATATTTAAAAAATAGGCAGTGTTTTGGCACGCTTTATAGCCATTGGCAAAGCATTCCATAGCGTGCCTGTGTATACAGGACGACTTGTCGTAAAACCTGTTGCAATGCGTTGGTACTGCCAGTTCCATAGATTCAAGTATATTTATTTATACTGAAACTATAATCTAATCCAATCTTGCATATGAAAGGAAAGTGAATCGATTAAGTACCTTGTGTCCCTAATTGTAATACCGTTAGAATAAAATCTATATAACGAGAGTATCGGCCATAAGCATATATATGCACATTACGTATCTTCTGAAGGCACGTACTAATAAGTTTATAATTGAAATGTACCAGGTTCGAGTCTCGTGAGGCCTGCGAGAGTAGATGCAGGACTGGACCAGAAGCGGAACCGGTCACGCAGAGACCGACGACTCCTGCTAATACTACCACTGTCGCTGTCGTAAGTACACGCTTTATATTCTTCTCCCTCTTCTTCTAAGAAGATTTCTTTTATCCCTACTTTTAGTGACATCCCTTTATTTATCGGTGGCAACTTCCACATACAAATAAGCAAAAAAAATGACAGCGCCGAACTACCGAAGATACACTGAACTACGGAGTTAGCGTACTACATAATACGACTAATCCTGAATCGCGCAATAGAAGTTCTCGCCTCGATTAGCTATATAAGACATCCCATTTATTTTTGTACAGGATAATCGAGAGGAACTATCAGTAGAGTGCAGAGCGTCACCGTTCCTTGAAGAGTGTAGAGGCGCCGGCGAGGTGTGGTACTACAATCCTCGTCACCACGACTGCGTGTCACACGTGAACCGCGAGAGCGGCAGGAGCTGCCGGTACACGGCCACCTTCCAGTCCCAAGAAGCTTGTGAGAGGAAGTGCGGTGCTTTCCAGGGAATCGGTAAGTCCCATATATATTAAACGAGCTTATCGATGAAGCTTCGTCTTCGTCTCTTTTCAATCATGATCGACTACTATTGGTTCTAACTGTGGTGTTAACTATACTATTCTAGGCACGCCGGCAAAACACACATTAGAAAAACGTGGGTAATGGACAGGTAGTTTCCGAGTTAATGGTAAGCAACAACGTGGTACGAAAATTATATGGAAGGGATATACATACATGACTTTATATCGTAAACCCCCTTTCTAAAGAGAAGCCTGTCCATTAATGCCTAATCAGAGGCTGTTGGATTTTTATGCTGAAGTATAACATTTTTAGGTCCTTGAAACAATAACTTATCTTTTGAAGTCAAGGAAGAAATAACGTATTATTTTCCCGATGATTGATTCTGATTTTACTTAACAGCTTTATAAAATTTATTTTTAGCTTCTTTTAATTTATTTGAGAAGAATTTATCTAAGATGGTATTATAATATTTTTAAGTAATAGTAATGAATTTCTCCATCGTTAATGTAAGTAGTAAAGATAAAATTCGCTGAAAAAGTTTTATATCAACAATGACTTGTAGCCGTATTTTCAAAGAATAAATGTTACTATAGCTTTCTATGACTTTCAGCAATTTGTTCTGTCTATACTTATATTATAAATGTGAAAGTTTGTGAGGATGTTTGTTACTCTTTCACGTAAAAACTACTGAACGGATGAAACTTTACAGTATTATAGCTTATACATAAGAATAACACATAGATTACTGTTGCCGCGATAACCGACATATACGCGGGCGGGGCCGCGGGCATAAACTAGTGAATAACAAATAATATATAAATAAAATAATTATTTGTCTCAGATGTCTGCAAGCAACGTTTAGACGCAGGACCTTGCGAAGAATTTGTTACGAAGGTGTACTTTGATTCCAACTCAAACACTTGCAAGGAATTCGCGTACAGCGGCTGCCTTGGAGGAGCCAACAGATTCTCAACCATTGAGGAATGCACGGAACTTTGCGGGGCTAAAACAACTATGCCAGGTAAACGGCTTACAATACACGCACGTAAAACATGAAATAACTTTCTAGAAAATATAACCAATATCAATAACAATGCACCTACAACACAATAATTCAAAAAGTAATAACCATTGTTGTTAATTTCTTAACATAATATTGCTATTTTTCCTTCAAATTAAAGAATACAATTCGAAAAAATCCTGTACATAAAAGAGTACTTCAGATGTAAGAAACTATAAAAATGAACCCTTGTATTTTTAAATCTAAACTAATATTATAAATTCCAAGGTTTCTCTGTCTGTTTATTACTCTATCATAGCCAAGCCGCTGAAACGATTTGGATGTAATTTAATGTATCTTTTGATTTTTGAGCAAGGACATAGGCCGACATGCACGCGAGCAGGCCGCGGGCAAAAGTTAATTGATTAATAATTATTATAGTTCCAGCTATATTAAGTAAAATATTAAGTAAAATTTTTAACTAAAACCGATCAAGTACTTTCCTAATTATGTCGATTTTGTCAGTTGAGTAAAATTAATGTCTTTTTTGCCACAGACGTATGCTCGCTTCTGCCGGACCAGGGCAACTGCGGTTCCTATGTTGAGCAGTGGTACTACGACGCGAGCCACGGTGACTGCAGTCAGTTTGTTTACACGGGATGTGGCGGAAACAACAATAGGTACACACACATTTACTTTGCACAAAACAAAGCCTGAACTATAATTTGTATATTTTTAAATATTCTCAGTTCATTTGGTTCTAAAATACCATTTAGGTATTACTTTTCACTGATATATTCCTTGCTAGCCGTTACAAAATATTTGCAAAAAATTCGCACCAACTAACGACATACACTTTTACTGCAGCTAAAAAGAAATTGTGAAATTTATTATTATCTATACTTGTTTTTTATATCTGAATAAATGTTAAAAACCGAATTTTAGCAAAGTGTGACGTAACGTGTATTGTTATTATATATATTTAAATTTCTGCGAAAATAATGGTTTGAGCATTTATTCGACCTGAAAGTCACTTATCAATTTATTTAGAAAAACGGTACGTTCACAATCTTCTTCTTCTTTTGATGAGATGGCAACCAGCCGGATCAGCTATCTCTGCCAATGTCAAGTTTTTAAAGTTTTCAATTTTAAGTCTTCGAGCGTTCAAGTCTTCGTCGTGATGAAATTAATGATAAAAATCAAAAAAAGAAATGTGGATGACATGAAATGGGGACCGTCTTTCGCAAGAACAAAAAGCGATCTCCTTGTGCCTCTACGTTCAAAATCTAATTACAATGAAAATCAACTTTGACAGGTTTGACACACGTGAGGATTGCGAAAACAGATGCAAGCCAGTGGTTACAACTACCACCATGGTGGCGCCCGTTGTGCACCCGGAGGAGGTTCGTATCAAACGTATACAACATTTGATTCATTATAAATAATTCTCATATTGAAGCTCTATTATATTGGACAAATAAGAAGACGGGTACATGGTTACATTCAGATATCCAAGGTCCCTACGTGGGTGCCCGAAGATAAGTGACAGCCGCCGCCTATAGACATAAGCAAGTCAAACCTTTTGAGCGGAGTTTCCTTCGATAACTACTGCACGGTTAGTCTAGTAGTTTAAGCGGTCATCATGCCGCTTTCTACTGAGCCAAGTGTTGTTCAAGGTTCAAATCCTAAAATACATTAAACCACACTTCGTTTGATCCACAAACTGTTTTTCTAAATTTGGGTGTTCTTTGTATCCGTTTCATATGTGTTTGTAAAGTGCCCCTCGACAAAGGATGTATTGTTAATGCGGAAGTTGTCTTTTAAAAAAGAACTTTACGCATCTGGTTAACGCACACAATATTTTTCTATTTTTCATGGATGGGAATCGCAATCTCACCTCCGAAGCGCTAACCGCTTGGGGTCCTTTCAATCACCTATCTCAGTTAAATCTGGAGATAGTCCATATATTTTTTTCTAGTTTTTCATTATGATTTGATATGCAGCATCAATTCTCTTTAAGTTTTAGTCGTCAATAAACAAGATTAAACACTTTTTAAGGTAAATAATGACTGTTTTTGGTAATCTATTTCTAGTTAAAACTGGAGACAGGTTATTGAAAACAGCCGTATAACAACAGGCGTGATCTCTCTCTAGCGTATATCTAATCATAACTTAAATCCCCATCAGCAATATGAATGCAAAACGCCGAGTTCCCTCGCTCCGTGCGGCTACAACCTGACCGTGTTCTACTACGACTCGAACACGAAGAGTTGTCTGCCGAGCGAGTTCGGTGGCTGCCGGCACCCCAACTCATACCGCAGCGAGGAGGAGTGCGAGAGGCAGTGCGGCGCCTTCCAGGGTGAAGTCGGTGAGTCTCCTGCGATTCAAATACAGCTCGTATAGGAAATTAGTTGGATGTTAGAACACAATTTATTTTCAAATCTATACTGATATTATTAAGCTGAAGAGTTTGTTTGTTTGGTTGAACGCGCTAATCTCAGGAAGTATTGGTACGATTTGAAAAATTCCTTTACTATTAGATAATTCAGTCATCTAGAATGGCCCTATAGGCTCTGTAGCCTATGCTATACATCATCACGCTACGGCCAAAAGGAGCGTAGTATTTTTTTATGGAATACGGGGCAAACGAGCAGACGTATCTCCTGATGGTAAGCGATTACCGCCGCCCATGGACACCCACAACACCAGAGGCGTCACAAGTGCGTTGCCGGCCTTTGGGGATTGGGGAGAGGGATGGGGGAGGGTTTGCGGTATGGGCCTCCGGTATCCTCACTTACTCGATGAAGCACAGCGCAAGCACTGCTTCGCACCGGTTTTCTGTGAGACCGTGATATCACTCCGGTCGAAACGGCCCATTCATGAAGAAGCGTGGCTCTCCCACGATAACAAACACGTAAGTATCAACGTATAATGTTGCAAAAACGTGTGAAAATTATTCTTTTTAAGAGCTTCATTTGCGTGCGCTTCGTTAATAGTTAAACTTTCACAAAAACAATATATGGAAGAATTCATCATCAACCCATAATGTCCCACTGCTGGGCTCGGGTCTCCTCTCAGGAGAGGGTTAAGGCCATACGTCCCCACGCTGGCCAAGTGCGGGTTGGGGACTGGCAAGACTTTAAGCCGACCGAAGGCCTCCAACTAAGCTTCACGACCGTTATCCTATGATAACAACCGGGACCGACTGTTTAACGTGACCTCCGAATCACGGAGACGCTCATGGTAACATGCGCCCAGCGGTCACCCATCCAGGTAATGACCGCGCCATCGTTGCTTGCCCTCGCTGATTGTTTCTAATCACCGAGTGCAACTGGGCTATGAGCGCCCTATGGAAGAATTGTTCTTCTTTAAAAGTCCTAAATAAAGTCCACGATAGCATACGTGTATTTTTAAGGCTAGCTCACACAACCTTTTTTATGGTAAAACAATGTTTATGCTGTTATAACTTCACACTACGGGCAACAGAAGACATATACAAGGCTGCGTGGCTCAGCTGGTACTGTATAACTATTATAAGTTGGGATCACTCTCAAAGTAATTGTTTTATTGGACATTTTAATGAAATTTCTGTATAATTCACTAAGATTTTTTTGTTGAAATATTAACATACATGTCATTTCATCATACTATCAAATTTTAGCATTATTTAACAATTTATCAGTTCCAACATAATATTCTGATTTGATTGATCAAGAAGTTTGTCAAAATTTTAACTGTTTCCGTTACCTATACGTTAACCTAG
The DNA here is from genome assembly GCA_003709505.1 of Hyphantria cunea. Taxonomy (NCBI): domain Eukaryota; kingdom Metazoa; phylum Arthropoda; class Insecta; order Lepidoptera; family Erebidae; genus Hyphantria; species Hyphantria cunea. Next base: position 666,756 of record PKRV01000155.1, read on the forward strand.
TAAACTGCTAAACTAAAAGTATTAGCCGTTAATTAATGTTTTAGCCGACAAATTATTTGAGATTATGTTCCAGACATATGCAAAGCTGAACTGGATCCGGGTCCTTGCCGTAACCCAGTGAGGAAGTACTACTTCGACTCTATAACGGGTAGATGTCAACCGTTTACGTACGGAGGCTGTTCTGGTGGACCAAACAGGTTCTCCACCATTAACGAATGTGAAGAACTCTGCGGAGAGAGCGGACCAGGTATAAGATCAACTTATATCATTAACAAATCTATTTTCCTATACTTCTTGGTATGAGTAGACTATATGCTTTCTATCTTACTCTTACATGTGATGATGATCAATACAGATCAAATAGCTTATTCTTCAAGGTTTGACACTCATATTATCATGGTTTGTGATTAAACTACCAGGTCTGACTGTTATCAACCCTTATATTTATACCTACTGCACAATCTCATTTGGTGATTAGTTTCCTCTTAACAAAGCATGAGCAATATAGATGATACTCGCCGAAAATATTTGTTACCGAAATTGTTTATGTTACTACATAAAAGCTATTGATAGAATTTATGTAGCCTGTCTCACCCGGACCATTGACACATTATTCGTTGAAATCGGATCAGCAGTTTTGGTGCTAGGGTGGAACATACATAGACTGCCTAACTATTCCTTTCCTTTTAATTTCGCCGTAGTCGGGTAAAGTAAACTTATTTTAAGCTAGAAATTTTTTTTATTACATACGTACTTAATACTATCCTCACAGGCTCCAAACCCAATACGGTAGCGTAACCACATGATCACTTAAACAATACATCACAAAATGCACCCACGCAGTGCCATTTATTGCGTTATATCACACAAGAGGTTACAGCAAACATGCTCGGTTTTTAAACTAAATGTCTATATATTAATACAAAAACCTCCTCGCTAATCTCCTTGCTAAGGGGAGGTCTGTGTAGACCAGTACACTATCAAAAGTCGTTTATGAGATGTGAGTTTATCATATCAAAGATTTGGTTACAATGCAAAATCTACAATAAACACATACGAAACATCGTACACTATACTCGTACGCTTAGAAGCAATTCTGCTATAGTCATGGGCGTACCGAGGGGGGGGAGTAGGAAGGGGCAGCTGCTTCCCCCTTTTTTTGTGCGGAATACCCTCGGATACCACCGAGTGGTGGTTATGTCGGGCTCGAACCGACTAAAAACCGCACACCATTTCGGATACTAGAAGCCGGAGAACCAGATGAACCCTCGGAAGGAAATCCCTGGAACCCGACGTACCTTGGGCCACCCACTGTTTGTAGGTGGCCCCCTCCTGTGTAGGAACCCTCACGTTCCTATTCTAAACAGAAAACTGTTTAGGGCTCGCGCCCTTTTCTGCGTCTGCTTGGGTGATAGGTGGCCTCACCTGTCACTCTCAGGCTTGCGCTTATAGAGGACGAAGATCATTTAGTGATCTCCGGCGCCGGCGGACGGCGACGACGACGAACGATAGCTAGCGGGGCGAACCTGTGACTCTTTTTTCGGTTACTCGCGGTTACAACAACAATAGCGGGGAAGCCCGTGGGGCTCAGTTAGATAATCATTAAGCCGGATTCGTCCCGTCCCCCCTGCCGTAAAACCTGAGAACGCCCATGGCTATAGCTCTATATCTATTGACGATATGTAGGTTCAATGTATCATTTATTTTTTCTATGACATACGTGCACAATACAGATATTTAGGGCGAGTAGCTTTTAGTTAGAATGCCATTAACAGTAGTGTAGTGAGTGGCTTGGAGGCGGAGCTCGCTTGTGGACTAACCTTGCGGGTCGGCAGCGGCGGCTTGCCTGCAGGACGTGGACACGGGGCACGCGGAGGGGTGCGAGGCGCCGGCGCGGCCGCGCTACCGCTACAGCGCCGCGCGAGGGGACTGCATGGTGTTCACGTACCTGGGCTGCGGGGGCAACGATAACAACTTCCCCTCTTACGCCTACTGTCGGCAATACTGCACTCCGCCCGGTACTTACCACCATCACGCACACTGCCGCTTGCATGACACAACACATCGGATTGGAATGTGAAATAAAATTATAACTGCAATGTTTGTAGGCAACCTCAATGCTATGGTGAGAACGCGAATAGAATTCACTTAGTCATGGGATAAACATTCATAAAATTGCTAATAAAAGTACATATAATTTTACAGGATAGAACAGGACTTTCTTATGTATAGGCCTGCCAAGTTGACTCTACTCCGCCTGATGGAAAGCATTAGCAGAAACCTGAAGTGGTAGTCGCCATACTCATTGCGAATGCAGATAATGCAATAATGCCCATTGATGCTTCTGCATCATTGGGTCACTGGTCTCGCACTCACCAATGAAACACGACAGCATGATTTCATTTTACGTTGATCTGCTGTGCAAGGGTAGTACCGCCCGGTCGCGCCGGCCCGCTCCTGCTGAAATCAGCGTGGCTCTACTTACCTTCGAAACCTTTTTAACATTTATTTTTTGTTGCATTTTCCCGCCTTAATCATGACATATTCAATTCATGAAATTTATTCGGCCTTAGTGGTTAGATTACATTTTAATTTGAAATGTTTTCTCACCATTATTAAGTAAACCTTCTTAAAAGTAGTACCCGCACCTTGTGCCAGATTTGAACACCAATATTGTGCACGATGCCGAACGCTTGCTTTTGTCACTAACTTACACATGATAGGAAACCGCATGAATTTATTATTTTGATTGGGAAATTTCACTTTATCTTAAGTAATTCAGTTGCTCCAATTTCACTTTGGGTAGACAGGGAAAAACCTTTAGTTATCTTATGAATATCTACCATCTGCAGTAGGTCAGTTTAGTAACTTTCTTCATCTTTCTCCGAGCGTTTTTACCAAACTAGATTGGAATCGGCTTTAAGTCTATTTAGCACGATACGGCTGAACTTAGATTTTTCGACGAAGGCTGATTACCATCTAAACTTCTCAAACCTTGAAATCTTCATAACCTAAGTACTAGGCTTTATCGAAATTCTGTAGAAAGAGTGTTCAATTTCAGATGTGAATCAGTCTTTGTCCAGATGTTCGTATGAGTAACCGAGATCATCTCAATATCTTAAACAACGGTCACTCATCCGAGGCCTAAGGTTAAACTACTCGGTTCCTACTTAGCCACGAACCCTCAGGACAGCTTACTAAGTCAGTCGAAATATATTCCGCCAATTGTTATACATACTTTGTGACTGTTCCTATTCTACCGTTTCTTACTATGTATATACAATAAAGACAAATAAATAATTAGAAAAAAAAAATTCACGTCCAACTCTTACCAATTGATGATTTTAGAGGGATATTGATCTTCACCATAAACATCTTACAACTCAGGCGTGTTCAATGCTACAGTGAAAGAAACAAAATATGAAATGTCGAATGATAGCATAGCCAAGAATCGCTTTTTTATTGTACAATCGATTTGTTCCAACCAGATATTTTATACAAGCTTGCTTCGGTTACATGACCTTTTTTCAGTAAAACTGAAAAAAAATCATTATATTATTAATTATTGTTTTGCATAGCTTCGTGTTTTGTGTACCATTTATTTTTATACAAAAAACATCAATGCTAATTTCCTCGTTCTTTATCATGGTCCAGTAAACAACGAGGTGAATTGTGAGTCCTACGAGCGTGAATGCGCGAGGTTGACCTGCGACTCCATCGTCCGCTCGTCAGCGCCGGGTGGTTGCGAGAGTTGCACCTGCGCTGATACAGCCCCACCATGCCAGCAGTTCGTAGAAGAATGCGAGAGGATCTCCTGTCCATATGGTGTTCGAAAAGTCCGGGATAATGGTTGTGAACGGTAGGTGGCAGATATGCAATAGTCCGTAAGGTGACGCACTATCCCTTTTCATCCCGTAGTTTCGTTGTCTACGACAGCAAACTACGTAGAGTAACAGCAAAGAGGAGGCAAACTCGAAACGAACTCTTTACTATTCCGTTCGGCCAGCTTGGTATAGTATGGAAAGAAAATACTTTTAAATAAGAGATTTAGATCCACTAGTAGATTATTAAAGACAAAACCCTGTGCTACGGTGACCAAAATTCATTCAGATAATAATCAACCAGAACAACAATTAATGGGCAACGTCACACAATTTTTTGTCATAGTTGGGAATCGATTCTACGACTTTTGACTTTTACATAATTTATCAGTAATAATACCTACCCTAGTGAGTACCCTAGAGTGGAGGGACTAAAAACGTATTTAGTTTTGTCTATCTTCGTTTTGTATGACATATTACTATGGTAAATTATCTTTCGTCCAAGGTGTATATGCGATGAGGACCCATGCCTGAGAAACAACTGCACGGAATACCAGCGCTGTGTGGCGATATCAACCGCCGACCCTGCAACACGCCAGCCGAGATACTCTTTCAGATGTGAAGGTATTTTTTTTAATACTTTAAGGTCGATTACGGCGAAGCCAAAACAAAGAGTTGTGGTTTTGGCAGTCTATGAATGTTTGTATGTTCCCGTAGCGCCAAAAATACTCAACCTATTTTGTCAGTGGTGTCATGGACACGTAATAACGGACCGGAATAAACGATTACCGCCGCCCATGAACATCCGCAACACCAGAGGCATCACAAGCGCGTCATCGGCCTTTCGGGAATGAAGAGGGGAATGGAGGAGGAGTCGGGGTCCGGTATCTTCACCTACTCGGTGAAACAGCACAGGCGTTATTTCAAAACGGTTTTCAGTAAGGCCGTGGTATCACTCCGGTCGAGTCAGCCCAATCATGCCGAAGCAAGGCTCTCCCATGGTAGCGACTGCCAAAATGTTACCCTTCTTTTTGGCTTCGACGTAGCCGGGCAAGAATTGCTTATAATCGTTTTTCTGCATTGCTCCGGTAGAGCTGGTCGATAAGTGGCCATGTCACAAACGCTTTAGTTTGGTATTTAATATTGATTTTACTGTTAACGTAAGGGGTTAATATGTTTTATGTCGACAGAGGAAGAGGCGCCTCCGGTAGCATTACCGCTGCCTGAACCCGAAGTGAAGGCTATAGTGGGCGGTGACGTGACGCTGCGCTGTCTCTTCCACAGCAACCCACCGCCCAAGGTCACGTGGAAGAAGGGAGAAATTTCGGTACGTATGACACTTGAGATGATGAATGAATGATAACTTGACGCTAAAGCAACATTTCCACTTATTTTCACTAGTTTTCATGCATTTATCTCTGTACCTAATTTATGCAAATAAGTGATTCCGTGATGGGGTGCCAGGAATCTACAGCACAATGTTTATCCTAGTTCCTTCCTGACTTGCACAAAAATGTAAAGCATAGTATGTCAGTGTAACATATATTTTGTGGGAGAAAATAAAAGCATCAGTATTATTATTAAACGTTAAAGACCGTGATTCATCCCGTGGGTGACGAAGGAGCTGACATAGACAGACAGACAACAAATTAAGCAGGTCTAACAGCACCACAAAGAGTAGGAAATCTCAAACAAACACTATAGTTAATCGTATTGTCTTCGTTTCCGTATCCAGCCTGTTAAGGATAACGATGTGATTTGAAATATCCTAATTGACACACAATGACAATTATGAATCAAATTGTGAAGCTAGAAAGGCATGCTAGCTTCACAATGGTAATGACAACTGTTGAACTATTTTTCACAGAGAGAGACAGCAACAATTTCCCATCAATTTACCGTGTGAGGGCCGGCTCGACTGGAGTGATACTACGGCCACACAAAGAATCAGTGTGAAAGAGCGCTTGCACTATGTTTCATCGAGTGAATGAGGATATCGGATGCCCACGCCCCAACTCCTCATTCCATCTCTCTAAACACCCTTCCCCGTCCCCTGAAGAGCAGCAACGCACTTGTGACGCCTCCGGTGTTGTGTTGTTGTCCATGGGTGACGGTAAACGCTTACCATCACGCGATATGTATACTACATTAAATGATAATAAATGATGGGTGTGCTAGATCGACGGCAACGTGGGCCGCTACCTGGTGACGTCGGACGGCGCGCTGCGGATCGTGTCGCTGCACAACAACGACACCGGCGTCTACATCTGCATCGCGGACAACGGACTCGGCATCGCCACGCAACAGATCACGCTCATCGTTGCTGGTGAGTCCTCACCTGACGTCACTAGCTAGCCTTATTTGAAATTACCTTGAAGATAATACAGCATTTTACACATCTAATAGCAACTTTATTCGCTTCACATGTTAAGTTATATAATATTTTCGGACTAGTCTCAAGCTAAGCAGAGCTCGTATTTCGAGTACTAGTCAAATTATTTAAAACGGTACATGTATACTTCTTGTAAATACTTAGAAATTATACCTATAGTGATTTTTATACCTTTAGAAAAAGTGTCACCAACTTCAATTCTTATGTTGTTATAAATTTGATTCTCTCTGATATACTTAACCTTAGTATAGATTTATTTCAATCGATTTCAATTAAAGTTAACCGGTTCAGAAAATTTCCAAATCGATAAATAACGGAGTTGTGGGAGATGAAAGGGATCGTGGAGCTTTCGGGACCTAGATCTCTAATTCCCATTTTGTAAATAAACTAAACCCAAATACAGAAAAAGTGATCGTTCTTAACACACAATTCTTTATCTTGGGTGGTTGGTTCTTCCTCTTAGCAACCAGAATCGATAACCACCAGACCTGGCCAAGTTTTGCCAGAAATGTTTTAATATATACGGCCTTTCCAAGAAGTTTATATTTGTATACATTAACCATGATTGATTTCATAACGTATCAGGAGAAGAAACGAACGAAGTGACACCAGACTGCTCGCGGTACGAGGCGGAGTGCGCGCGCCTCGACTGCGTCTCTGGCATCGAGCACTTGCAGAGCGCTGAGGGCTGCCGGCGCTGCCAGTGCTCGGCGCCCAGGGTCGACTGCGCGCCCTACAGGGAGGCCTGCAGCAGACTCAACTGCTATTACGGATTGGACAAGTCCTTTGGACATGATGGATGTGAGAGGTAAGAGACATATTGTTTGTAAGTTTTCTACTAGACGAGAGAATTTTTCTCATTACCCATGAAATTAGTTACAAGATGCCCATAGTGTTTTTATCCGATTGCGAAAGAAGGAGGGTTTTGTTTTCGAGTGTACGTATGTATGTATGTTTCTTTGGCACGCGCTAGAGCCTGAACGGCTTGTCGTATTTTTATGTAAGCAGTGTCAATAGATTCGCCTTAATCGTGACAATGACAGTGGGTACATCAAAATTTAAAAAAAATAATGTTTTCAAAATACATCTAGTCTGGTATCAAAATAAATAATTTTTAACGGTGATTAGACAGATATTGACGTAGAGGGATTTTTTTAAAAATAATTTTACTAGTTTTTGCAATTATATATCAGAGAATTAAATAGTAACACCGAACCTGATAGCCTAAATTAATATAAAGTACCTAGTAACACCCAAAGTCGTATTAGACATCCTAAGAGTTTTCAAGTGGATATAAAGATGTAATCAGATATAGCTATATGGTTTGAAGAAGGTAAAATAAAAGACTGATACTATAATACGGACGACGGCTCTTGACGAGTCTGAACATAGGCTTTGCAAACTTTAGCGCATGTACACTCGAAGTAACAAATAAGCATGAAGTAACAAAAAAGGGATGTCTTTGTTCCTAAAAATTATTGAGCAACCTCCTGCGTGAAGTTCGGACTCGTCAAGATACGTTGGCCGTATTGTACAATGATACCTATAGGCGTGATATGTTTTCAGGTAGTGAAAGTACTTTAAGTCTAATCGTTTCATGATTGTTTTATGCCTATTTTACATCAATTTATTCTATCACTGAATGTGAATGTTTGAAGGTTTCTGATAGAGTATATTTTCCTTCAGGTGTGCATGTATTGAACCTTGCGCCCCGGGCCTGGTGACTTGCGGCGAAGGAGAGCGATGCGTCGTAGACTCGTACAGAGACCCTCTCAGCGAAAGCCTGAAGTACTCCCCTGAGTGTAGACTTGGTTTGTACCCATCAAGTTGAAACTAAAATATTTTAAAAACATTACAAATACATATTGAAGATAACCTGAATCCATTTCTACTTATATTACAAACTAGCTGACCCGGAGAACTTCGCACCGCCATGTTAAATTTCTTGAAATATTCTGAATTACCGAAAAACTTATTTTCAGCCCACGTTAACATGCTAACTAACTGACTAAGTGGACTAAGAACTTAAAACACCTCCAGGTTCCTTTTATTCTTTTCTATACAAATCTTCTCCTGATAATAACAAACAAATTAAAAAAAGATTTATCCAATTTGGTGCAGTCGACCGAAAGTTATGCGCGTACATACACTTTTGTGATTCATTTTTATTTATACATATTAGAAAGTTTAGCCTGTCTGTCTGTAACGCTTTCACGGCTAAACCACTGCACTGATTTCAATGAAAGGAAAATAGAGATACTACATAGGCTGCTCTTCACCGCGATAAGCGACAAACACGCGGGCAAAAGCTAGTCTTTCATAAATTAAAAAAAAAATGTGTGCGTCTCGTCAAAACTAATTTAAGTTGAAGCCGTGTACGTGAGAGAAAGGGAAGCCAGACAGATTGGAGCCGTAACACGTTACGTAACGAAACGATTTACCCTCCTATAAGACGTTATCACTTTGAAAAAAACTAAACAACGAAAGGCTATTTTAAGATATCTCTCATTTGTTTAGTGACAAAACCGGGTCTGTGTCCCGCGGACGATGTGTTCTCCAACGAAATCTTGTGTGACGACGAGTGCAGCGACGACGCGGACTGCCGCGGCAACGGCAAGTGCTGCGCGCGGGGCTGCAAGAGGAGCTGCGTGGAGCCCGCCGAGTCTACTCCCGCGCCCGTCATCATCACCACCACGCACACTCCAGGTCTGTACCTCTATATATCTATAGACCGCCACGTAACTTAGCAAGATTCGTTAGATAAATAAATAAAACAAATATTTTCGGACATCTAACACACAACGCCATCCAGTCCCAAGCCAAGCAAAGCTTGTCTCTTTGGTTGATTGGGAGCGCGTGGGTTTGTAGTAGCTCCGTTCCGAGCAAGCGACTGGAGCGCCCGTCGACCACATCTCGATTTTGATTAATTTTATTGGTTGCGCTAAGTGTACTATGCACGAACTCACCCCCACTACGCCGAAATCTGGCCAAGTTACGTGCCGGCGTCTATACTAGACTCCTCTTTATCGCTTACACATTCATAAACTGCCTAGTTTACCTGTACAAAAAATTAAATTGAATCGTCTGTTTGTAATTTCAAATTAACAGCTTATTACTCAATGCTTATGAAAAATCTAAACTATACTTGCATAAAAAAAAATTGTCTATTTTACTTTTGTACGTCTGTTTATTCCGGCTAATCTCTAAATTGGCATGACCATGTTGAACGGGACTTTCATTGACGAATAACTGATGATGTAAGCAATAACTTAAGCTACTTTTCTGTGGACTAACTTTACCCTGCACCGCGACCTGCGGTTGAAAAAGTACAAAAATAATCATTAGTAATAAATAAAAATAAATGATATTAAAACTCGAAAAAAGCTACCTCAAAAATGTTAGTACAATGTTATCGATTATTCAAATCGCTATCTCTGATTATAAATTTTGTCAGTGTCGTTATATCTCATCAAACCTCATTTGAATCAGAATATCACGTGGTTCTCATGTGTATATATTTAGAACCTCTTTCCATATGCATGCAAATAAACGTATTAATATAATTTGAATCCACTTAAAGTAATTTGAGGTTGAATTTTACGGGTTTCAATGTAAAATATTATTGACCAGCATAACTTGATCTGTCATTGTATAGACCACGACAGATCAAAATATATAGTATACTAGCTGAATCTCGCGGTCTTTGTTCTGTCTTTACAATCGCAGGTAACTTTCGGGAGCGAAGCTTGTCAAAACTGTAGCCTCAATTACTTCTTAATACATAAGCTACTTGCCAGTAATAGTCCCTTCAAAATCAGTCCAGCCAGATGGTCAACAATAAAAAAAAATGGGTAAATGGAAAGTGTAAACACACATATGCATTTAGTATAAGTTATTTTAATATTACAAGCCGACACTCCAATTTATTTATTTATATGCATGTTACACGCACCATTTAAATGCCACGGCTCCTATATATAATTATTTAGAATTCTATATGTGAAACACTTCCATATACGTATTAAAATGCTTATCAGATTATGTACTGAAACAAAACGGAAAGATGAGAATCTCTTCTTAAAACATAGTTAGCTAGATGGTATCGACACATAATCCGTTTGTATTCAGACATGCCAGCTCCCCCAAGGCCACTGCAGCTGCAAGAACCGGACGTATCGTTCTCTGAAGGCGACAAGGCAACGCTGCGCTGTCTCTTCCACAGCAACCCTCCGCCCAAGATCGCGTGGAGACGAGGAGAGATTACCGTATGTATAAAAAAAAAAACCAACAACCCATAATGTCCCACTGCTGGGCTCGGGTCTCCTCTCAGGAGAGGGTTAAGGCCATACGTCCCCACGCTGGCCAAGTGCGGGTTGGGGACTGGCAAGAATACGTTGTGGCTACGTAAATCTTGCCGTTGGATGTTTTTAAGCCGCCCGAAGCCTCCAACTAAGCTTCACGACTGTTATCGAATGATAACAACCGGGACCGACTGCTTAACGTGACCTCCGAATCACGGAGACGCTCATGGTAACATGCCACCAGCGGTCACCCATCCAGGTATTGACCGCGCCATCGTTGCTTACCCTCGATGATTGTTTCTAATCACCGAGTGCAACTGGGCTATAAGCGCCACTTATGTATATTTACATCGATATTGTTATCAATCCACTTAGTACAAATATGTATTAAATAATACCTTTTTTGCTTTCCTTTGATTTATGTAACACTAGGCTGCTTAACTTCCCTCAAACGCATCAATTAAGTTGAATGATGCTGATGATTCGATGATTTGTCAATGTTTGATGATTTTAGTTTTGTTTAGTTTCACATAGTTGCAAACGAAACATCACACATAACGGATAAACAAGATGTAATACAGTAGACTCGCTATTAACCGGCTCTGTTGACCTGTAACTACAGGTTTAATAAACCCATGTCAGGCACCGGACTCTTACAAAGTTGCTTGAATATGTGGCATTTTGTAAGTTGCCCCGATAAGTTTTGTGACAGTAAATAAAGAGATTTATTATTATTATTATTATATTACGATTTTTTTTTCTGCGAGGGATTCGAATCCCCTACACACCAGCAAGGCGGTTCTTTAACCACACATGCATGACCCACACCCAGATCAACGGCAACGTGGGCCGCTACAGGCTGACGTCGGACGGAGCGCTGGAGATCGTGTCTCTGTACCGCAACGACACCGGCGTGTACATCTGCGTGGCCGACAACGGACACGGCACGGCCAAGCAGGAGATCAACCTCATCGTCACTGGTGAGTTGAACATATTGTGTGCGCCAGTGCCTTGGGGCTGTGGGGACAGTAAGTGGCTTCAGTGGCTGTGAATTGTATGGTTTTATTGGAAGGACGCCCCTCAGAAATCACTTCAAAATATCTTAATAAAATTATAGTAGAAACTCAAATTGACAAAACCTTTACACGTTTTATTGTCTGGTTTGAGTTTGATGAAAGAGCTGAAATTAGAGGAGACTTGAAAAAAAATATTTATAAGTTCTAATTCTATAAAAATATTGGATTATTCTTTGAACAATACGTCGATATATTGGCATAAAATAAATGGCGGTTACTTTTTAAAATACAAAGCCAAATGATTCTCATTAAAGACGCTATCCACAGAAAGTTAACTGACGAATTTAAAAATACCAATAAATTGTCAGTTTTACTCCTAATGTATTATCGCTACCTCATAACACAAATGTTCGTCAAATTACTTTTTACCCGACTGCGAAAGAAGGAGGGTTAAGTTTGTAGTGTATGTATGTATATTTCTTTGGCACGCTCTACAGCACAAAAGGCTTTTCGTATTTTATGTCAGTAGTGTCAATGGATTCGTCTTAGTCGTGAGAGTGACACAGGGTAAATCAAAATTAAAAAACGCAAAAATAAATGTAAAAAATATTTAAAAATATGAATTCAACGGTAAGGTATTGGATGCAGTCGGGTTTTTTATTTTAAATAATTCGTTACTTGTAATAAAAGTTGTAATCACATGTGTGAAATGTGTGATGTTAATATTATTATGTTAATTAGTACACAGACACAAGGTTAATTAATCAACAAGATATGTATAAAACGTGAATCGTCACACGACGGATGATTTTAGATATTATCTACTAGTTGTCTTATCTATAGGAGAAATAAACTTTGACTCTTGCGCTCTGAAACGTGCAGCTGTCTTAATTATAACTTATGTCTTAACTGCACGGACAGTGATTTCAACGATCGCCACGCCACGTGGGTTCAAGCCCCGCACGGGGCAACAATAAAAACAGTCTACAAATTGTTGTTCTGAATCTGGGTGTTCTTTGTGTCCGTTTCATCTGTGTCTGTAAAGTCTCACGCGATATAGGATTTATTTTCTAAAATGGGAGTTGCCCTATTAAAAAATAAATAATTTTTTTCGCGATTAATGAACAGAGTAGGATAATCTGTAAGTATTGAATAAATTAATACAATTCACAGCATCTGAAGCTTTACAGCTTTACAAGCCTTTACAGCTTGGGTTTTTAGTTAGTGCATCTTATGAAGCTCTTAGAAATTTGACAATCAGTAGTTAGAGGTTGGTAATTAGTCAAAGTAGTTTAGAACATTATTTAAATCTTGGATTGCTTTTATAAACTATTTCTGTAACTAATTTTCTATTTTCTTTACTTACCCGTCTCTCATGATAACCAGCGATTGACATCGACATTAATGTGAGGTACACCAAACAGAATTTACAAATATTCACAACAGTATGCCTTCTTTGATGTCGCGAATGGATAGCGAAAAATTAAGTGGACTTCAATTCAATGACCTCTTTTAATGTTTGTTACATTACAATACCGACATTTAAAAGACGATTTATGAAAATTCGTATTTTCAAAGAAATTATAATTCTTCCGGTTGTATTCCATTACTTCCGGCTATAAAATACGCCTTTCAAGGGTTAATAAATAAATAATCAACAAAAAAATTGAATAATATACATCTATTATGTATGCGCATGGAGTCGTTTTGATCATGGTTGATGATGATGAAACGTTGGCCTACTCTAAAACTACTGCTAAAATACTTCAGAAACATTAACTACTTTCAACCAAATAGACTTATACTTAACCAGCTTTTGCCTGCGGCTCTTCCCACGTGTATTTCCCCATCGTAGTAAAAAGTAATGTTTTTCCTCAGGAATCAAAGTATCTCCATAAATTTCAATAAAATCGGTGTAGCAGTTTACCCGTAAAAGCGTAACAGATAGACAGAGTGTCTGACTGACTATATAAATTTTACATACATTTACATTCCTGGCGTCTTTGTCAGGTTGTACTGACCGTGTATACAAGGCGACAGCAATAATTTTAAATGTATGTCTCAAAGTTGTTGAATAAAAGAAAAAGCGAACAATATGTGTAACGTGTGATATTATTGTAATAGTAACGCCACGTACGATCATGGATCAAATTAAGCAGGGCGCGTTTCCTCAGCTTTTTGCTACACATTTCCGTCCCTTTTCATGTAATAACTCCCACAGATTTTAGGAAGGCGACAGGAAATACGTTACACATAGAAAACTTGATAACTAAAATATTTGTGCAACATCATGCGCCAGTACCTACATCATCAAGTTGGTACTAGTATAAAGTATAATTTAATAATCGTTACTGGTTTAGGCTTTGATTTATCAGCCCTTAGATAATTTTGCTTAGTGAAGGTAGAATTCCGTCGTATTTGGTAATAAATAATAACCATCATCAAGGAATGGTCACATGAAGCCATATTTTCAACATAAACTGTTATGAATCATAAATTAAATCATAAATAATTTCTATCGTACTTAAAGAAATCATGAAAAAAATTGCCAGTATTCATACTCACCATACAGTAGGAGTCGGTAGACTTTTGCAAAATTAAAACTCATTTTTGGTAATTTTAAAGACAATAAGTTTGGTTAACTTAGTGCAAAATTTAAATTTACTTAATTATTTAACTGTTTGAAAACTTATTTTGGTTGTGTGCTGTATTTTGCAAATAAAGTATTATAAATATTTAATATTTAAAAAAGTTTAGGATTGTTCATTACGTTCCAAAACTCGCAATTTGCTACATACCTATAATTATTTGTAAAATGTACATGTTATATCCCTAAAAAAATTAAACAACTCACGTGGTCACGGGGTTTGCAAAATCGTTGTCATATTATGTCATGATCAGCTTGCTGAGCTCGTCTGTTTTGCATTAGTTAAGTATTCATACTTGACCCCGAGTTATCGGTTCAATCGTTGTTTAGTTAACCCGCGTCTAACCGCCACTGATAAAGCTATTTGTATTAGAATATTCCTTAAGTCTATCTTGCAAAATACTTGCGGAGTAGGTATAACAAACAAAATACTATAATACTATCTAAACTCCTTAATTCGATTGATTATCTTTCAATCATTCCTTCCTTCCAAATGTAGGTAGGATGTCAAAAGTACCAGGGACAAATCACATAACCTTGAAAAATATTTAAAGAGATAGATAGAGTAAACAAATAATGTTCTTCTATTCCGTCAGTATCAAAACAACAATCATTTGCAGTCAACAGTCTTTTATCGAAACATGACCGCAATTAGTAGGAATGCGCCCATTGGACGCATCGGACGTGGCGGCATTCTCAATGCTATCAGTACAACAGTGATATCGGAAGAGTCAACACCCAGTAGTGCAATTTACACTCTTGGAGCACCATGTCTCGCTGTCTGCTTATTACTATTGCGTTTCTTGTCGCGTGCGCGTCAGCCTACGAAGGTGAACATCACATTTTACGTAAATATCAGTCGCTGGTTACCTCACTTATCCCAATTGGATTACGTACTTCTGTACAGGTATATAAGCTTTTGAAGTTTAACTTTGATCATTATATACCCAAGAGAACAGCAGAAGTACTTAAACCAATTAACTCCATTTGTTATGTCTCTTCATTAAAAAATATTTTAAGCTTAATAAATACATTAACATAGAGTTTTTGAATGTAACAATTCATTCACTATAATGCTGAAACGACGCTTGAAATACCGATGCATTCACAAACTCTAACCTTGGTACGCTAACAAATGGGGCTGATAGATCCTAAGGATACGCCTGTGGGAATCGCTGGTGATGAAAACGCCGTGATAACTGGTGAGCTGGATAAACCCCTGGTGGTTCGCTGTCTGGCCTACGGATACCCGGTTCCTGATGTGTTCTGGACTCGCGACAACTATATGGTGCCGTTTAATGATGCTGTCTACGAGATCAGAGGAAATTCACTGCTTATAAGAAGCTTGAGTATCGAAACTCTCGGACAATACACCTGTCAAGCCTATAACGGAATCGGGAAAGCTGCTTCGTGGGTAGTGTTGGTGCGCGCATACCGGCCCGAAGGGTACCTCATCGAGCACGAGTACTTGGTGATACGCAATAGCATCACCACCACCAGACGCATTCCAATGACAACCACCCTGGAGACTTCCACAAGCACGACCACTACCACCAGTACTGAACGACCTGTATTCTTTACCGGTAAGATTAGCAACCGATACTAACAGAACAATTCGTTAACTGTTGATGTTATTTTTCAGTATTTTTCCACAACACATTAAAAACTTCTTAGTTCTGAAAATTAACATCAATAAATTAACTAATTGGTATTTAGAAAAAAAATGTTTTGGATGGCTTATCTTTTGCATGCGGTTTTGGGCTTTTGGGATTAGCTTTGCATGTGTATGTGTAGTGAGGTTATTATTTTATCAATAATATTCATTTCAAGATTACCATTGGTAAACAAACCGTCCATTACAAATTTTTTGAAGTGAAATGTGCAAAAATGGAAATATGTAGGTACCTCATATTTTTTAAACATTACAATTTTAATTCTTTCTTTCCGTTTAAAATATATACTACAGAATTATCAATGTTCAACGATGAAGACTGACTAGACGGACTAAATAATCAAAGCATGTATGTGTGCCGACGATGATAGTGATCTTAATGGGTTATTTAAGAGATTAATAAGGTTGTTTAATAATTTGGCTTAAACAGAGTTTATAACAATTAATTCAAAATTAAATTCTCATTTAATCTGTAATTAATTGAAGAGTACATAAAATCCACAAAAACTCTTATCCGGAAAGCAATTTACGTAGGTTTTAAAAAGCCACGTCCGTTATTCACATCACTACATCGAGAACTTCCATACGTATGTAGCTAATGCCAAAAATTAAACTTTTTTTAACACTACATAGTGCCGGTTAACGTGCACGTTTCGACGACGTACAGTACGTTGAACATCGGTACGGAGCTGCGACTCGCCTGCGAAGTGGACGGCTTCCCGGAACCGACGGTCTATTGGACCAAGGATGGACAAAGACTCGAGCTTGATGACAGGACTTCTATTACTGGTAAGTCAATATTGTACGCTCAGGAATTGCATCAGAATAAAGGTGTTTGTAGGTACACCTGACACCATAAACTGTTTTTTGCGACCTACCTAACCAAATTTTAAGAGAATTTAAATTTTGAAAGTTTTAAATTTTAATGAACCAAGTATAAAATAGTGTCTTAATAGACGACAGCTTATGAAGTTTGACCATTAAATATATCATTCGCTCCTAAATCAAAAACCTGTATATAACTTACAGCTGTATATGAATCGGCGAGACAAAACAGTTCTTTTCCTTTCTTTCCTCCCATTGTCAGTTTGTTCCCGTAATAAGTTAGAATTATTTTCAGTACTGACGCGCTTTATTGTTTTAAAGAATAATTTAGGTATATTTCACCGTCGACATTTGCCGATATTGCTGTTTCTCCTTCTAACTATGAATTGTAGTAGTTACTTATCATTCAAACAACCCATAATGTCCCACTGTTGGGCTCGGGTCTTCTCTCAGGAGAGGGTTAAGGCCATACGTCCCCACGCTGGCCAAGTGCGGATTGGGGACTGGCAAGAATACGTTGTGGCTACGTAAATCTTGCCGTTGGATGTTTTTAAGCCGCCCGAAGGCCTCCAACTAAGCTTCACCACTGTTATCGTATGACAAATCACGGAGACGCTCATTGTAACATGCCACCAGCGGTCACCCATCCAGGTGACTGCGCCGTCGTTGCTTGCCCTCGGTGATTGTTTCTAATTACCGAGTGCAACTGGGCTATGAGCGCCCTATGAGCTTGTTACTTTTATTAGAAATTAAATAAGTTATTTTAAATGTTTTAAATATTCTTTCATATTCTTGTTTTTTTTATTTATTGATCAGATAAATTGACAGGTTGTTCGATTTCTTTTCCCTATCACCTGGCTAATCCTGCTTTATGAACAGGTAACACAATATCCCGGCTGGCCATCTCACGAGTGACAGTGAGCGACAGCGGATTGTACGGATGTCACGCAGACAACGGGTACTCGTCTCACTCCGACAACGCGCAGATCAACGTACAACGTAAGAACACTATTGTAGACCAGAGTTACTGTAACAGTCGGTAGTAAGGTACTATAGCTGATGGAAGAGGATTAAGAAAAATATGACTCCAGTAAGGAGTCGCCAATCATGTTTGTATTAACGTAAACATTTCTTACCAGTCAGTGGTATATCAGCTAGGTAGCCTATAAAATTCTAGCTACAGTGATTTAGAAATTTGAAGAAAGTCTACTTTTTATTTTTTTATATATAATGTGAAGCTTAAAAATGTGTACCTTTCACAGAATTGACAGTACCGGCCAAGTGCACTGACAACCCATTCTTCGCTAATTGTGACCTCATCGTGCGCAGTAGATTCTGCAACCACAAGTATTATTCCAAGTAAGTTGTCATTGTTGTCAAATTGATCTGGAGCTAATTGTTTTACTATTAATTAAAGTTATCTCGTCTAAACATTCATTCCATTCCTACTGATGCAAGTTGCTAAGAATATAAGTGTCCCAAATAGAAACAGTACTTGCTTTGTATTGTTGTATGACTGCACGGTTAACCTAGTGAATTAAGCGTTCGGCACGTCGCTTTCTACTGCGCCAAGTTTTGTGGGTTCAAATCGTACATGGGGCAACACTTTGTGTGATCTACAAATAGTTGTTCTGAGTCTGGGTGTTATTTGTGTTCGTTTCATGTATGCTTATAAAGTCCCCCAAGACACAGGATGTATATTCATAAAAATGAAAAAAATAGTACTACAAAAAAAATACTGTTATAAAATTATAACAATTCAAGATTTGAGCTTAGACAATTCTTGAAAGTCTTCATAACCATAAATGGACTTAATAACGCTCTTGCCAAAATATAGGTATATTTCTAGAATGACACACGGATAGGTCTTTTATTACCATGTAATGAGATCTTAAAAAAATATATTAGTGTAATACTAACCCCATGATGTTCTTCCTCAGATTCTGTTGCAAGTCGTGCGTGGAGGCGGGTCAGCTCGACCCTCAGTTGGCCGAAGCGCAAGCCGACCAGCCCTACCGCAGGAAATAGACCTCAAATACTCCGTACATAGTAGATATATATACACATCGTAACGATGAAGGCGGCCGATACATAAATATGCTACTAAATATAATTTGTTAGAAATTGTAGTTATTTTAATGTTGGTTCAGTTTCAGGAACTTAGTTATCTATGTATGTCATCGAACTACAATGTACCGTGTAATCGTTAGATAGTGTTCGGTTACTTCCTTCCTGTGGCGGTGTCGGCCGCGGCTAGCACTTAGTGTCGTTGTTGTTCCAAGTGCCATACGTGCAGCGAGCAGTGGTCGGGCGCCCCGCCGCCTGCCCCAGGGACGCACGCACTCCTACCAATAGATTATTAATATATATGTTCGTTTCATATAATATATCACTACCTACATGGTGAAATATTGTATCAAATTAACATTTTTGTGTAAATATATATTGAGAATGTCACAATTTGCTGTGAATGATAACTTTTGAGTAATTTACAATTCTACATAGTCGGAATATATTAGAGAATAAATTATTTATGTCATAAGTTTTCTAATAACGTGAATGTTTAGCTAGTTCTGTACGTTAGGGTGGCTAGTTGCGAGTCATAATAATTTGTCTTAAGTGAATTTTTACCTAACTGACGCTGTGTAAATAGACGAACAATAAAAATGTATTATCAAGATTATTTTTTCATTTTATACAAGACTCGTGTTTGTCTTCACTATTGTATACCCGTACCAAACTCCCAACGGCATTAAAACAGATTTTGCGCCTACCTACACTTCGACTGCGGTACGACGATAGATTTTAAGGTAAAAAAATATAGTCACATTACAACAACGAACCGTCAATTTTAACCGATTTCAAAATAGTAGGTGGCTTTTCCTTTGCTTTTACCTTTTAACTCCATCAGTTTACAACCGATTTGGAAAAATCTTTATTTATTTGATGTGTATTCCCGGTTAATGTCAAGTGAGTACTTTAAAAAAAGCTAATGGGCTGTTGCCGGCGCCAACTGCATTTTCTTAGAGATAGTAGTGCGACACGTATTTAATGAATAAGACTTAAAACCACAATATGTGTTCAGAAACTTCCAGATTGCTGCTTCAAGTTATCATTTATGTTAAGCGCTTAAAAGAGTGATTTCTGATTAATAAAAACGTTGTTATTTTGATTTCCGTCAATTGGGGAAGAAGTATGGTAAAGACAACAGCAGGGGAGCCCTAAAAGAGATTACGGGGTTTTATCGAACTCTGAAGATTAATATACGGAATAGTACCTACCACTCTGTTAAGTAATTACCGTCACTATATATGAATCCTACATATAATATGCCCAAGGACTAAGGCAGACCAGCAAATCAGAAAACCAAAAATACATGGTCCAACATACTCGAGCGTGTAACATTAGGATAAGTAAGGTTAATTACACGTCGAAAAGTACATTTCCATTAAAAAGCAGTATCTCAGAGATTCAAAAAAATAATCTTGTCCTCGCACACACTCTTAAGTTCGACTTTTTTGTACTTTGAAGGAAACAATGTAAAACATTTTCTGTAAATGTCTACTTAACTGCCTCTGTGGCGCAGTGGTAGCGAATGCGACTGCTGTGCAAAAGATCTCGGGTTCGATTCCTGAGTCGGACCAAATATTTGTATGATCTGCAAATATTTGTTTCGGAGTTTGGGTGTTTTCTATGTATAATATGTATGTATTTACAAAAAAAAGTATATTAATATCAGTTATGTAGTACCCATAGTACAAGCTCTGCTTAGTTTGGGACTAGATGGCGTTGTGTGTTAAAATGTCTGAACATATTTATTTATTTATTATTCAATTTACCCTGTGCAATGCGATGTTGCCATGTCAGCTCACAACTTTGGTGCAGTGGTAGCGTACGCGACTGCTGTAAATGAGGTCTCGGGTTGGATTCCCAGGTAGGACCAAATTTTTGTATGATCTGCAAATATTTGTTTCGTAGTTATTTTTGTCTTCACTAAGTATAATGAGTATGTATTTACAAAAATAGTATACATGATTTATATCAGTTGTTTATAGTTTATCCAATCTAAAAAGGTGATTTTGACAGTGAAACACGGTCCGTAACGACAAAATGCACTGGTAGAACTTACCATAAAGCTATTCTAAGTAAAAAAAAATACATATATGATAATTTATAATACTTATATGAATGAATGTAATGGGGTATAATACAGTTTAAATTTCTACAATTAAATATTAAATAATCGCGTGATTCTATATTTCTGCAAGTTGCCCTAAAACAGTTACATTCTGTTTTTTTTTAATTTCATTCCTTACACTCGTATTATAAAGGGAAGGGTTTGTATTTTTGTATGTGACGAATAAAATCAAAAACTACTGAACTGATTCTTTCACCATTAGAAATCTAAATCATCCCCGAGTAACAAAGAATATATAATAAAAAAGTAAAACTTCTAAGATAACGTAACCAAAGGTGTTAAAAAAATACCCATAAAAAATCCTTTATCACGTACGCTGCGAAAGCCATACACAATAGAGCAATGTGTTGTACTACAGTATTCTTTAGGATATCAATATCTACAAAAAGTCCGCGGTATCATTATATCCAACTAATACAGATATGTCACAATAACTTCTTTAATGTTAAAATATGGGAGAGTCCCACATTAGGCCACATTATTTGTACCTTATCCAAATAAATCATTCCGTATTCTATCTATCAATACCTACTATCTACTATCAATACCTACCTATAAATTACTTTTTGAATTATTCAAATCGGACATACCATTCGAAAGTTATGATGAGGGTAATATTTATCAAAAATGACTATTTAAGAAACTAATGGTTCTATTTACAATAAAGGATATAAGATATTAAATTTGGCTAATGGTTTCTATCTGTATAACTAACCATAAAATTTTCTTTGGGATATATTTTTTTTTATTGTTAAGCTTTCGTGTTAGATATAAGTTTGACGTGTGGTTATGTCCGTGTATAACTGTCTGTTGGTCGTTGCGGCATCATAGTTTCAAAACGGATGATTTTGTTAAGGGAAATCAAGTTGGATACCTCAGAAAGTGATTAAAAATATATTAATATCTGTTCATGTTTTCATTAATACCACACGTGTCATATTATGTCGGAACCCCTCCTTCTGATAACAGCTGAGTAGTACCAATGACACAATATTATTACTTATACTTTATTTCGTCAGTAAAATTAAATTAAATTACTGGTTTCTATTGCCTATTCTATTCAATAACCACAATGTCAAATATTTATATTATGTATAGTAAATGTACAGTATAGTTTTGTGGCATACAACATGTAGATGAAACAATTCTAAAAGACTGATTTATGATCGTTTTTTGTTTTTGCGAAAGACGGTCCCCATTTCATGTCATCCACATTTTTTATCATTAATTCCATCACGACGAAGACTTGAAGACTCGAAGACTTAGAATTGAAGACTTGAAATACTTGACATTGGCAGAAATAGCTGATCCGGCTGA
Organism: Hyphantria cunea; assembly: GCA_003709505.1. Classification (NCBI taxonomy): domain Eukaryota; kingdom Metazoa; phylum Arthropoda; class Insecta; order Lepidoptera; family Erebidae; genus Hyphantria; species Hyphantria cunea. The sequence continues at coordinate 688,945 of PKRV01000155.1, forward strand.
TTGCCATTCATCAAAAGAAGAAGAAGACTGATTTATTTATTTTAAAGCGTTTACCGATATTTCTTGTATATCAATAACCGTTCATTCATTTATATATAATCTTAATCGAATATCGCGACTTTGGTTTAAACTTCGCAGAAGCAGCAAGCGTCTACTAAACTCACCCTTTTAGATCAGCCGTCTATAGTACCCATAATAGTTAGTTGATCTGCTTAGTTTGGGACTAGATGGCGGTGTGGGTCAGATGTCCGGAATAAAAAAAACTTAAACCATATATGAATGCTAAGATATTTCTCGTCTCCAGCTCGCAGCCCAAAATATATAGAAATAATGCGAAGTCAAGCTGCAGTAACAATCACTTCGAAGAACTAATCGTATAAATACGAATAGTCTGATGATGATATTAACCAGACATAGAGTAGTTTCTTATGAATGCCAGCATTTTCGCTAACTCAGTTTATATCAGTAAATGAACAAAGATATTTAAGAAAGAAAACTCAAGTTAATGTGGAATCCTTTATAGCCTGTGACAATGTAAATACATGGATAATAAAAAAAAGTATTATCAAAATGTCGGTTTTAATTATGGTTCCTTTAAATTACTAAGCTAAATATTATTATAATAAAGTGAACGCCTGGCTCGTTGGATCCCAGCAATACAACAATAAGCTAACATACTAAATAAATAATAAACGTACATTCTATTACAAATACCACAGGAAGATGTAAAATCAACAAAAATAAAAAAAAAGATTGCGATAACATAAATTTTTATTTACATTCCGAAATTCACAATGAAATATAACAATATTCGCCCTACGTCCAACTTTATATATGAAAGTACTTTATATAATGAAAGTACACCGAGTAACACGTCTCTACTGGTGATTTGTCTATATACACATAATACATTCACTAACGTTTCGTCAACACATCTCCGAACCGGCGGCCGGCATCGGAGCTTGACCGAATCAGCTAGGCCTGTACTTCATTTCCTATCGAACGAGTTTATGTTTTATGTCCTTCGTATAGGTCAGCCGTCTCAGATTACTCTTAAAGAGCAACACATCGATACATATACATAATAATATATTCTTAGAATACAAAAAATTAAAACAATAAGTTATATACATCAAATTATAATTTCATGTACAAAGTTGCATATAGTCGCCTACGCTAGACCGCGGCGCGAGGTTCGGGCCGTCGCCCGCCCGCACGCTGCTGCGCCTTGAATATCTTACCGGGCGCCGAGCGGGCCCACTTTAGTATCACAATGCGTGTTAAACTAAACAGAGGTCCCACTTAATCCTAAGCGCCTTCTAAAAAGACTATAAAAACCGAAATCTTCTACTACAAAATAAAAGAAAAAACATCGTTTACGAACAATAAACGCGCTAGAAACGTAAGAGCGAGGCTGCGGTCGAGCGCCATGCACACGTCGGGCGTGCTGCGGTGCTGCGGGGGCTGCGGGACTGCGGGACTGCGGGACGGCGGGGCTGCGAGAGGCGAGGCCGTGCGCGCTCAGTCCAGGACCTGCGAGACGATCTTCTCCATGTCGTGGTCGATCTCGTCGTTGGTGGGCGGCGCGGGGTGCGCGGGGTGCGCGGGGAGCGCGGGGTGCGGCGCGGGGAGCGGGGGCGGCGGCGGCGGCG